>JBBGZY010003253.1:0-198684 GCA_037952925.1 Lithobates clamitans
TAATATCAGGAAGGTGGGGTCTCATTTACATGAGGGGGAGGGGCACGTAATATCAGGAAGGTGGGGCCTCATTTACATGAGGGGGAGGGGCACATAATATCAGGAAGGTGGGGTCTCATTTTCATGAAGGGGAGGGGCACATAATATCAGGAAGGTGGGGCCTCATTTACATGAGGGGGAGGAGCCCTAATATCAGGAAGGTGGGGTCTCATTTACATGAGGGGGAGGAGCCGTAATATCAGGAAGGTGGGGTCTCATTTACATGAGGGGGAGGGGCACGTAATATCAGGAAGGTGGGGCCTCATTTACATGAGGGGGAGGGGCACGTAATATCAGGAAGGTGGGGCCTCATTTACATGAGGGGGAGGAGCCCTAATATCAGGAAGGTGGGGTCTCATTTATATGAGGGGGAGGGGCACGTAATATCAGGAAGGTGGGGTCTCATTTACATGAGGGGGAGGGGCACTTAATATCAGGAAGTTGGGGTCTCATTTACATAAGGAGGGACACGTAATATCAGGAAGGTGGGGCCTCATTTACATGAGGGGAGGGGCATGTAATATCAGGAAGGTGGGGTCTCATTTACATGAGGGGAGGAGCCCTAATATCAGGAAGGTGTGGCCTCATTTACATGAGGGGGAGGAGCTGTAATATCAGGAAGGTGGGGCCTCATTTATATGAGGGGGAGGGGCACGTAATATCAGGAAGGTGGGGCCTCATTTATATGAGGGGAGGAGCCCTAATATCAGGAGGGTGGGGCCTCATTTACATGAGTGGGAGGAGCCCTAATATCAGGAGGGTGGGGCCTCATTTACATAAGTGGGAGGAGCACGAATTTCAGGGAGGTAGGGTCTCATTTATATGAGGGGGAGGGGCATGTAATATCAGGAAGGTGGGGTCTCAATTACATGAAGGGGGGGCACGTAATATCAGGAAGGTGGGGTCTCATTTACATGAAGGGGGGGCACGTAATATCAGGAAGGTGGGGTCTCATTTACATGAGGGGGAGGGGCACTTAATATCAGGAAGGTGGGGTCTCATTTACATGAGGGGGAGGGGCACGTAATATCAGGAAGGTGGGGCCTCATTTACATGAGGGGGAGGGGCACGTAATATCAGGAAGGTGGGGCCTCATTTACATGAGGGGGAGGAGCCCTAATATCAGGAAGGTGGGGTCTCATTTATATGAGGGGGAGGGGCACGTAATATCAGGAAGGTGGGGCCTCATTTACATGAGGGAGGAGCCCTAATATTAGGAAGGTGGGGCCTCATTTACATGAGGGGGAGGAGCCCTAATATCAGGAAGGTGGGGCCTCATTTACATGAGGGGGAAGGGCACGTAATATCAGGAAGGTGGGGTCTCATTTACATGAGGGGGAGGAGCTGTAATATCAGGAAGGTGGGGCCTCATTTACATGAGGGGGAGGAGCCCTAATATCAGGAAGGTGTGGCCTCATTTACATGAGGGGGAGGAGCTGTAATATCAGGAAGGTGGGGTCTCATTTACATGAGGGGGAGGGGCACGTAATATCAGGAAGGTGGGGCCTCATTTATATGAGGGGAGGAGCCCTAATATCAGGAGGGTGGGGCCTCATTTACATGAGTGGGAGGAGCCCTAATATCAGGAGGGTGGGGCCTCATTTACATAAGTGGGAGGAGCACGAATTTCAGGGAGGTGGGGTCTCATTTATATGAGGGGGAGGGGCACATAATATCAGTAAGGTGGGGCCTCATTTACATGAGGGGAGGAGCCCTAAAATCAGGAAGGTGGGGTCTCATTTACATGAGGGGGAGGAGCTGTAATATCAGGAAGGTGGTGTCTCATTTACATGAGGGGGAGGGGCACGTAATATCAGGAAGGTGGGGTCTCATTTACATGAGGGGGAGGAGCCCTAATATCAGGAAGGTGGGGTCTCATTTACATGAGGGGAGGAGCTGTAATATCAGGAAGGTGGTGTCTCATTTACATGAGGGGGAGGGGCACGTAATATCAGGAAGGTGGGGTCTCATTTACATGAGGGGAGGAGCTGTAATATCAGGAAGGTGGTGTCTCATTTACATGAGGGGGAGGGGCACGTAATATCAGGAAGGTGGGGCCTCATTTACATGAGGGGGAGGAGCCCTAATATCAGGAAGGTGGGGTCTCATTTACATGAGGGGGAGGGGCACGTAATATCAGGAAGGTGGGGTCTCATTGACATGAGGGGGAGGAGCCCTAATATCAGGAAGGTGGGGCCTCATTTACATGAGGGGGAGGGGCACGTAATATCAGGAAGGTGGGGCCTCATTTACATGAGGGGGAGGAGCCCTAATATCAGGAAGGTGGGGTCTCATTTACATGAGGGGGAGGGGCACGTAATATCAGGAAGGTGGGGTCTCATTGACATGAGGGGGAGGGGCACGTAATATCAGGAAGGTGGGGCCTCATTGACATGAGGGGGAGGGGCACGTAATATCAGGAAGGTGGGGTCTCATTTACATGAGGGGGAGGGGCACGTAATATCAGGAAGGTGGGGTCTCATTTACATGAGGGGGAGGGGCACATAATATCAGGAAGGTGGGGTCTCATTTACATGAGGGGGAGGGGCACGTAATATCAGGAAGGTGGGGTCTCATTTACATGAGGGGGAGGGGCACGTAATATCAGGAAGGTGGGGTCTCATTTACATGAGGGGGAGGAGCCCTAATATCAGGAAGGTGGGGTCTCATTTACATGAGGGGGAGGGGCACGTAATATCAGGAAGGTGGGGGTCTCATTTACATGAGGGGGAGGGGCACGTAATATCAGGAAGGTGGGGTCTCATTTACATGAGGGGGAGGAGCTGTAGTATCAGGAAGGTGGGGTCTCATTTACATGAGGGGGAGGAGCCGTAATATCAGGAAGGTGGGGTCTCATTTACATGAGGGGGAGGGGCACGTAATATCAGGAAGGTGGGGCCTCATTTACATGAGGGGGAGGGGCACATAATATCAGGAAGGTGGGGTCTCATTTTCATGAAGGGGAGGGGCACATAATATCAGGAAGGTGGGGCCTCATTTACATGAGGGGGAGGAGCCCTAATATCAGGAAGGTGGGGTCTCATTTACATGAGGGGGAGGAGCCGTAATATCAGGAAGGTGGGGTCTCATTTACATGAGGGGGAGGGGCACGTAATATCAGGAAGGTGGGGCCTCATTTACATGAGGGGGAGGGGCACGTAATATCAGGAAGGTGGGGCCTCATTTACATGAGGGGGAGGAGCCCTAATATCAGGAAGGTGGGGTCTCATTTATATGAGGGGGAGGGGCACGTAATATCAGGAAGGTGGGGTCTCATTTACATGAGGGGGAGGGGCACTTAATATCAGGAAGTTGGGGTCTCATTTACATAAGGAGGGACACGTAATATCAGGAAGGTGGGGCCTCATTTACATGAGGGGAGGGGCATGTAATATCAGGAAGGTGGGGTCTCATTTACATGAGGGGAGGAGCCCTAATATCAGGAAGGTGTGGCCTCATTTACATGAGGGGGAGGAGCTGTAATATCAGGAAGGTGGGGCCTCATTTATATGAGGGGGAGGGGCACGTAATATCAGGAAGGTGGGGCCTCATTTATATGAGGGGGGGCCTCATTTATATGAGGGAGGAGCCCTAATATCAGGAGGGTGGGGCCTCATTTACATGAGTGGGAGGAGCCCTAATATCAGGAGGGTGGGGCCTCATTTACATAAGTGGAGGAGCACGAATTTCAGGGAGGTAGGGTCTCATTTATATGAGGGGGAGGGGCATGTAATATCAGGAAGGTGGGGTCTCAATTACATGAAGGGGGGGCACGTAAATATCAGGAAGGTGGGGTCTCATTTACATGAAGGGGGGCACGTAATATCAGGAAGGTGGGGTCTCATTTACATGAGGGGGAGGAGCCCTAATATCAGGAGGGTGGGGTCTCATTTACATGAGGAGGAGGGGCACGTAATATCAGGAAGGTGGGGTCTCATTTAGATGAGGGGAGGAGCCCTAATATCAGGAAGGTGGGGTCTAATTTACATGAGGGGGAGGAGCCGGAATATCAGGAAGGTGGGGTCTCATTTACATGAGGGGGAGGAGCTGTAATATCAGGAAGGCGGGGTCTCATTTACATGAGGGGGAGGAGCCCTAATATCAGGAAGGTGGGCCCTCATTTACATGAGGGGGAGGGGCACGTAATATCAGGAAGGTGGGGCCTCATTTATATGAGGGGAGGGGCACGTAATATCAGGAGGGTGGGGTCTTATTTACATGAGGAGGGGCACGTAATATCAGGAAGTTGGGGTCTCATTTACATGAGGGAGGAGCCCTAATATCAGGAGGGTGGGGTCTCATTTACATGAGGGGAGGGGCACGTAATATCAGGAGGGTGGGGTCTCATTTACATGAGGGGAGGGGCACGTAATATCAGGAGGGTGGGGTCTCATTTACATGAGGGGGAGGGGCACGTAATATCAGGAAGGTGGGGTCTCATTTACATGAGGGGGAGGAGCCCTAATATCAGAAGGGTGGGGTCTTATTTACATGAGGAGGAGGGGCACGTAATATCAGGAAGGTGGGGTCTCATTTAGATGAGGGGAGGAGCCCTAATATCAGGAAGGTGGGGTCTCATTTACATGAGGGGGAATAGCTGTAATATTAGGAAGGTGGGGCCTCATTTACATGAGGAGGAGGGGCACGTAATATCAGGAAGGTGGGGTCTCATTTAGATGAGGGGAGGAGCCCTAATATCAGGAAGGTGGGGTCTCATTTACAGGAGGGGGAGGAGCAAGTAATATCAGGAAGGTGGGGTCTCATTTACATGAGGGGGAGGAGCATGTAATATCAGGAAGGTGGGGTCTCATTTACATGAGGGGGAGGGGCATGTAATATCAGGAAGGTGGGGCCTCATTTACATGAGGGGAAGGGCACGTAATATCAGGAAGGTGGGGTCTCATTTACATGAGGGGGAGGAGCCGTAATATCAGGAAGGTGGGGTCTCATTTACATGAGTGGGAGGAGCTGTAATATCAGGAAGGTGGGGTCTCATTTACATGAGTGGGAGGAGCCCTAATATCAGGAAGGTGGGGTCTCATTTATATGAAGGGGGGAGGGGCAGGTAATATTAGGAAGGTGGGGTCTTATTTATATGAAGGGGGTGGGGTAAAAATAGGCAGTTGAGCTGCAGGTTTACCATCCCCCGATCCCGTCAGAAACAATCAGTCGGCTGGACAGGACAAAGAATGAAATGTGGATGAAGAATTCGGATATCTCCACTCAAAGTCCCGGACATCATATGACAGTCTTGGGTGGGAAGTGGTCACATTTTTTATTCTCTTTTGTTTATTTTATTTTATTTTTACACTTTTCCTTTATTTTTTTCTGTTTTGATGACTTTTCTTCCTATTATAAGGAATGTAAACATCCCATGGAATAGGAATAGGACATGACAGGTCCATCTCAGCCTCTCCAGCTAAAAAATTAACCTTCAGTGATTCCATTTTCCGCTGCTGGAAGTGACGTCATGGCGTTGCTTCCAACCTCCCAGGATCATAGAGATGGTCAGGGACTATTAGGTCCATGGACAGCTCTATGGTAAACCAGCACACAAGAGCCCGGGAGAAGCACCAGAGGGCGGTGGGACGTCCTCTCCTGCCTGTAAAAGCAATCAAGCGGCCAATCAGACACTATGACGGCTTTTCCATTGGAGGGAATCACCGGCTGAAAACAAAGTTATGTGGATGATGCCGGCAGCTGCACCCGTCACCCCGATATCTCCACTGAGAGTCCAGGGCGTCATATGACAGACACCCGGGGGAAGTGATTAATAATAATATTATGTATTTCATTTTCTTTTATCATGATTAATTTATATTTCTTTTTATTTGCGGGAGCCAATCAGAGGAGTTGTGTGCCAATATGATGATAGAGAACATGCGGATAGGAGGAGAGAACAGAGTGATGCTGGATATGAAATGTTCCCAGATACCTGCAGCAGGATTCCTGTTATCAACACACAACAGGTCAGTAAAGATCCACATCAGTGTCAGGATGGGGGGGGGGGGGGAGTATGGGTGTCATATTCCTGCTGGGGGGGTATGGGTGTAATATTCCTGCTGGGGGGGTATGGGTGTAATATTCCTGCTGGGGGGAAGTATGGGTGTAATATTCCTGCTGGGGGGAGTATGGGTGTAATATTCCTTCTGGGGGGGGGGGGGTAGGGGTGTAATATTCCTTCTGGGGGGGTATGGGTGTAATATTCCTGCTGGGGGGAGTATGGGTGTAATATTCCTGCTGGGGGGGAGTATGGGTGTAATATTCCTGATGGGGGGGGGGGAGTATGGGTGTAATATTCCTGCTGGGGGGGAGTATGGGTGTATATTCCTGCTGGGGGGAGTATGGGTGTA
Source organism: Lithobates clamitans (assembly GCA_037952925.1). Taxonomy (NCBI): domain Eukaryota; kingdom Metazoa; phylum Chordata; class Amphibia; order Anura; family Ranidae; genus Lithobates; species Lithobates clamitans. The sequence goes on from JBBGZY010003253.1 coordinate 6,393, forward strand.
ATATTCCTTCTGGGGGGGGGGTAGGGGTGTAATATTCCTTCTGGGGGGGGTATGGGTGTAATATTCCTGCTGGGGGGAGTATGGGTGTAATATTTGTAATATATCCTGATGGGGGGGGGGGGGGGAGTATGGGTGTAATATTCCTGCTGGGGGGGAGTATGGGTGTAATATCCTGCTGGGGGGAGTATGGGTGTAATATTCCTGATGGGGGGGGGGGGAGTATGGGTGTAATATTCCTGCTGGGGGGGGAGTATGGGTGTAATATTCCTGCTGGGGGGAGTATGGTGTAATATTCCTTCTGGGGGGGGGGGGTAGGGGTGTAATATTCTTCTGGGGGGGAGTATGGGTGTAATATTCCTTCTGGGGGGGGGGGGGGGTAGGGGTGTAATATTCCTTCTGGGGGGGAGTATGGGTGTATTATTCCTGTTGGGGGGGTATGGGTGTAATATTCCTGATGGGGGGGGGGGGGGGAGTAGGGGTGTAATATTCCTGCTGGGGGAGTATGGGTGTAATATTCCTGCTGGGGGGGTATGGGTGTAATATTCCTGCTGGGGGAGTATGGGTGTAATATTCCTGCTGGGGGAAGTATGGGTGTAACATTCCTGCTGGGGGGAAGTATGGGTGTAATATTCCTGCTGGGGGGAGTATGGGTGTAATATTCCTTCTGGGGGGGGGGGGGGTAGGGGTGTAATATTCCTTCTGGGGGGGGTATGGGTGTAATATTCCTGCTGGGGGGGAGTATGGGTGTAATATTCCTGCTGGGGGGGGAGTATGGGTGTAATATTCCTGCTGGGGGAGTATGGGTGTAATATTCCTGCTGGGGGGGGAGTATGGGTGTAATATTCATGTTGGGGGGAGTATGGGTGTAATATTCCTGCTGGGGGAGTATGGGTGTAATATTCCTGCTGGGGGAGTATGGGTGTAATATTCCTGCTGGGGGAGTATGGGGTGTAATATTCCTGCTGGGGGAGTATGGGTGTAATATTCCTGCTGGGGGGATTATGGGTGTAATATTCCTGCTAGGGGAAGTATGGGTGTAATATTCCTGCTGGGGGAGTATGGGTGTAATATTCCTGCTGGGGGGAGTATGGGTGTAATATTCCTGCTGGGGGGGGGGTGGGTGGAGAGTCGGACTGGGGATAAAAACCAGCCCTGGAAAAGATTTCATAGCGGCCCCACAGCATTATTATACCAGCATAACGTCGTTATTTTCTTGTTCATGAAAGGGAAAACCATACATTTTTAAGCACATTTGAAGGGTGTGTTATATTCAGATAAGACAGATATGAAATCACATAGGGAATATATATATATATAAGCAAATTCCAGTTCCAAGTGGTAAAAGTGGTCAATCATCAAGGGGGACCCCAGGAACTCAAAACATGGGGGGACCACCTTCCGCAGAAAGAATACACTAAGGTAAGGCGGGTGGGTTACTAATATAAGGGGGAAACCCTTTATATCAGTGCCCCTTTACATTATCGTATTCCCTCCCCCTTACATCAGTGACCCCCCTTCAGACTGGCCTAGTGGTGCTGTCACTGACCTCCTCTCAGGTGCACTGTGCAGGGCTCAGTCAGTCGGCTCCAGCTCGGTGGCTCTGGTTTTATCCTATAGTCTCCTCTCCACAGTCCATACGTGTCTGACTTCTCCTATGACCCCCATCCCGGCGATGCTCCCACTCTTGCCTCCTCTCCAGACTCCCTCAGAGACTGCAGACATGATACAAGAGCTCAATGCAGCCTCATCAGTGCTAATCAAATGCAGCCTCACTGTGCCCACTAATACAGCCTCACTGTGCTCATCAATGCAGCCTCACTGTGCTCATCAGTACAGCCTCACTGTGCCCATAAATGCAGCCTCACTGTGCCCACCAATGCAGCCTCACTGTGCCCATAAATGCAGCCTCACTGTGCCCACCAATGCAGCCTCACTGTGCCCACCAATGCAGCCTCACTGTGCCCACCAATGCAGCCTCACTGTGCCCATAAATGCAGCCTCACTGTGCCCATAAATGCAGCCTCACTGTGCCCACCAACGCAGCCTCACTGTGCCCACCAATGCAGCCTCACTGTGCCCATAAATGCAGCCTCACTGTGCCCACCAACGCAGCCTCAATGTGCCCATAAATGCAGCCTCACTGTGCTCATCAATACAGCCACCTGCACCTTCAGCCATCCTCATTTTCCAGCCCCAGTCAGCCTGTCCTCTGGTCCCGGGGAAGTGGAGAGCACTGGGTTGGAGCTGGAGAGAAGGGGAGCAGAGAGTACTGGCGGGGTTGGAGAGCACATGGGTGGGGGCAAAGAGCAGGGAGAGTGGAGATCACAGGGGTGGGGAGCGGGGAGCGCTGGGGGGGGACTTGAGAGCACTGGGGGGGCAAAAAGAACAGGGGTGGAGAGCATGGGAGGCTGAGAGCACTGGGGGCTAAGAGTGTGGGGTGGTGAAGAGCAGCACTGGGGGGGGGGGCAGAAAAACAGGGATGGAGAGCACTGGGGGATACAAAGAGCAGGGGGAGTGGAGAGCAATTGGGGGGGGGGGTCTTGAGAGCACCAGTGGGGGCCATAAAGAAGAGGGGTGAAAAGCACGGGGGGCTGGAGAGCACTATGGGGGGGGGCGGAGAGCACTGGCGGGGTTGGAGAGCACATGTGTGGGGGCAAAATGCAGGGGAGTGGAGAGTACAGGGTGGGAAGCAGAGAGTGCTGGGGGGGAGCTTGAGAGCACTGGAGGGGGAGCCAAAAAGAACAGGGGTGGAGAGCACTGGGAGGGGTGGAGAGCACTGGGGTGGGGGCTGGAGAGTGATGGGGAGAGCTGGTGGGCTCTGGGGAGGAGAAAGAACAGGGGTGGAGAGCACTGGGGGGAGTGGAGAGAACTGGGGAGGAGAAAGAACAGGGGTGGAGAGCACTGGGGGGGGGGGAGTGGAGAGCACTGGGGGCGTGGGGGTGGAAAGCACTGGGATGGTGGCTAGAGAAGGATGGGGAGAGTTGGAGAGCAGGGGTGGGCATAAAGAACAGGGGTGAAGAGAACTGTGGGGGGAGGGGCTGGAGAGTGTGTGGGGGAGGAGAGCACTGGGAGGGGCAGGGATCACCAGGAGAAGGGGGGCCAGTAAAAGAAGTTGGATAGGAGGATCGGCAGGGGGGGCGCATATATAGGAAATGAGCTTTCTATATTCCTCCATGCAGCTGCTGAATGCTTGCAGGAGGGAGAGGAGGAGAATCAAGCATTCAGCGGCTGCATGGAGGAATATAGAAATCTCATTTCCTCTATATGCAGCCCCCCGCCGATCCAGGCACACAGGGCGGGCTGTACGGGCGGGCATCTTCTCCTGTGGATCACGGAGCTGGCTGGGTCTGTGTTCGGCGGCGGCTCTGTAACACGGTCCCGCCCCCCTAGACCTAGATGTGATAGGCGGAACACTGATTCTGGAAATCAAATGTTCCGCGCTTAGGATCAGTGATAACAAGGAACTGCAGCCCCCCTGTTCGCAAATATTTAACAAACGTAATAAACAACCCACCAAAAAAATATATTTTAGGAACGGGAAAATTGTGAAAAAAATATATATATATATGTATATATAAAACATAAGCCGTAAATGTGCAGAGTGCACCGAAGTCGCAGCAACGTGTGTAAGAAAACTCTAACTAAAATAATATACATGTATGGCATAAGAATTAATCACCCCTGCAGGGGTTGGGCTTTCTGGTGAGTGGGGGGCACAAGAGGGGGCCTGCCAGTCACGGATACACCAAACATTAATATTCGTTGGGGATAACACATATGTCAGACATACCTCCATTGGACAATTCATATTGGACGATTTTGATTGCATCATATATGCTAATTTATTTATATTTTATTTAACACTCTTTTTTGATTTTTGATTTTCCTAACACATTTTTTCATTTATTTTTTCATCATTCACATTAGGAAGAACACAGTGGTGCATTTGGAACACTTATATGTATTTTTTATGTATTGCTTATGATATTGGATACCCGAGTGGGACTTTTAAATAACGATATCACTTTTTATGATATTCTTGCACTATGTATGATTTTGCAACTTTTCACTTATAGTTGGGCCTACCATCACATCTTATGCCATACATGTATTGGTTTAATTTATATTATTTTAGTTAGAGTTTTCTTACACACGTTGCTGCGACTTCGGTGCACTCTGCACATTTACGGCTTATGTTTTATATATACATATATATATATATTTTTTTCACAATTTTCCCGTTCCTAAAATATATTTTTTTGGTGGGTTGTTTATTACGTTTGTTAAATATTTGCGAACAGCGCCATTCCCCTTTTGGAACACTGATTCTATCTACTATCACACGAGCCAGTCTAGGGGGGCGGGACCGTGTTACAGCGCCGCCGCCGAACACAGACCCAGCCAGCTCCGTGACACACAGGAGCACTGCAGCCACAACTCAAAGTGGCCCCAGGGAAGGCGGCCTACCGGGAAATCTCCCGGTAGACCAGTCCAGCCCTGTATGGGTGTAATAATCCTGCTGGGGGGGGGGATGGGTGTAATATTCCTGCTGGGGGAAGTATGGGTGTAATATTCCTGCTGGGGGGAGTATGGGTGTATTATTCCTGCTGGGGGGGTATGGATGTAATATTCCTGCTGGGGGGGTATGGGTGTAATATTCCTGCTGGGGGCAGTATGGATGTAATATTCCTGCTAGGGGGAGTATGGGTGTAATATTCTTGCTGGGGGGGAGTATGGGTGTAATATTCCTGCTGGGGGGGGGTATGGGTGTAATATTCCTGCGGGGAGTATGGGTGTAATATCCTGCTGGGGGAATATGGGTGTAATATCCTGATGGGAGGGGTATGGGTGTAATAATCCTGCTGGGGTGAGTATGGGTGTAATATTCCTGCTGGGGGGGGGTATGGGTGTAATATTCCTGCTGAGGGGGAGGTATGGGTGTAATATTCCTGCTGGGGGGGGTATGGGTGTAATATTCCTGCTGGGGGTATGGGTGTAATATTCCTGCTGGGGGGAGTATGGGTGTAATATTCCTGCTGGGGGGAGTATGGGTGTAATATTCCTGCTGGGGGAGTATGGGTGTAATATTCCTGCTGGGGGGAGTATGGGTGTAATATTCCTGCTGGGGGGAGTTATGGGTGTAATATTCCTGCTGGGGGGAGTATGGGTGTAATATTCCTGCTGGGGGGGTATGGGTGTAATATTCCTGCTGGGGGGGGTATGGGTGTAATATTCCTGGTGGGGGGGTATGGGTGTAATATTCCTGCTGGGGGAGTATGGGTGTAATATGGGGGAGTATGGGTGTAATATTCCTGCTGGGGGGGAGTATGGGTGTAATATTCCTGCTGGGGGGAGTATGGGTGTAATATTCCTGCTGGGGGGGAGTATGGGTGTAATATTCTGCTGGGGGGAGTATGGGTGTAATATTCCTGCTGGGGGGGAGTATGGGTGTAATATTCCTGCTGGGGGGGAGTATGGGTGTAATATTCCTGCTGGGGGGGGGTATGGGTGTAATATTCCTGCTGGGGGGGGGGGGGGAGTATGGGTGTAATATTCCTGCTGGGGAGTATGGGTGTAATATTCCTGCTGGGGGGGAGTATGGGTGTAATATTCCTGCTGGGGGGAGTATGGGTGTAATATTCCTGCTGGGGGAGTATGGGTGTAATATTCCTGCTGGGGGGAGTATGGGTGTAATATTCCTGCTGGGGGGAGTATGGGTGTAATATTCCTGCTGGGGGGAGTATGGGTGTAATATTCCTGCTGGGGGAGTATGGGTGTAATATTCCTGCTGGGGGGAGTATGGGTGTAATATTCCTGCTGGGGGGGGGTATGGGTGTAATATTCCTGCTGGAGAAGTATGGGTGTAATATTCCTGCTGGGGAGTATGGGTGTAATATTCTTGCTGGGGGGGGAGTATGGGTGTAATATTCTTGCTGGGGGGGGGGGGGTATGGGTGTAATATTCCTGCTGGGGGGGTATGGGTGTAATATTCCTGCTGGGTGGAGTATGGGTGTAGTATTCCTGCTGGGGGAGTATGGGTGTAATATTCCTGCTGGGTGGAGTATGGGTGTAGTATTCTTGCTGGGGGGAGTATGGGTGTAATATTCCTGCTGGGATGGGGTATGGGTGTAATATTCCTGCTGGGGGGGGGGGGTATGGGTGTAATATTCCTGCTGGGGGTAGTATGGGTGTAATATTCCTGCTGGGGGGAGTATGGGTGTAATATTCCTGCTGGGGGGAGTATGGGTGTAATATTCTTGCTGGGGGGGAGTATGGGTGTAATATTCCTGCTGGGGGGAGTATGGGTGTAATATTCTTGCTGGGGGGGAGTATGGGTGTAATATTCCTGCTGGGGGGAGTATGGGTGTAATATTCTTGCTGGGGGGGAGTATGGGTGTAATATTCCTGCTGGGGGGAGTATGGGTGTAATATTCTTGCTGGGGGGAGTATGGGTGTAATATTCTTGCTGGGGGGGAGTATGGGTGTAATATTCCTGCTGGGGGGGTATGGGTGTAATATTCCTGCTGGGGGGGTATGGGTGTAATATTCCTGCTGGGGGGAGTATGGGTGTAATATTCCTGCTGGGGGGGGGGGGGGGGTATGGGTGTAATATTCCTGCTGGGGGAGTATGGGTGTAATATTCCTGCTGGGGGAGTATGGGTGTAATATTCCTGCTGGGGGGGGGGGTATGGGTGTAGTATTCCTGCTGGGGGGAGTATGGGTGTAATATTCCTGTTGGGGGAGTATGGGTGTAATATTCCTGCTGGGGGGAGTATGGGTGTAATATTCCTGCTGGGGGAGTATGGGTGTAATATTCCTGCTGGGGGGAGTATGGGTGTAATATTCCTGTTGGGGGAGTATGGGTGTAATATTTCTGCTGGGGGGGGGGAGGGTATGGGTGTATTATTCCTGTTGGGGGGGTATAGGTGTAATATTCCTGTTGGGGGAGTATGGGTGTATTATTCCTGTTGGGGAGTATGGGTGTAATATTCCTGATGGGGGGAGTATGGGTGTAATATTCCTGTTGGGGGAGTATGGGTGTATTATTCCTGTTGGGGGGGTATGGGTGTATTATTCCTGTTGGGGGGGTATGGGTGTAATATTCCTGATGGGGGGAGTATGGGTGTAATATTCCTGGTGGGGGAGTATGGGTTCAATATTCCTGCTGGGGGGGGGAGTATGGGTGTAATATTCCTGCTGGGGGGGTATGGGTGTAATATTCCTGTTGGGGGGGGGTATGGGTGTAATATTCCTGTTGGGGGGGTATGGACCCCTGACAAAATTGCAGGACTGCTTTTGGGAAATGGGCATCCTACAGTTTTGTTTGTGCGATTTGTCAGGTGACAATATTGAAACCAAAAGGACAATCAGCGCAAACATAATGAGATAAACATAAAAACTTCAAGCTGAACACTATAGGCAATCACAAAATACCGAGCAAAAATACAATAAAATCGAGGTAAGTGCAGCACAAAAAACTAAATAAAAAAAAAGAAAAAAGAAAAGTCCAATGAAGATGGAAGTTCCAATCACCCGACAAAAGGAATGCCAGGATCCCTCGTGTGAAAATAGGGGGAAAGAAGTCCTTCTGATGTGCAGTGACAGTATCCTTCACCAAATAAGCCCAAATACGCTTACCAGAAATGGTGGACCTCCCTGCCACCGAAGGTCAAAAGCGCATGTATCCCCCTCAGGGATGTTGCAAACCTCCCAGGTTTGATTGGTCCTCAATCCCAGTGAGTGGAACTCCTGTCCAGCAAGGAAATCCAATCAAGCAGGGGGAACCTCCAAATATCCTCCAGAACCAGATGAAATGATAGTGTGCAGCGCTCCAAAAAAGGCAAAGGGAACACTCTAAGTGTACTCCGTTTAATGGTCACAAAATATAAGTATAAAATAGCAGCGCTAGCTAGCGCAAATGGATAAAAACTTTACAATAAAAGCCGATCCACAGACCAGGGGTGACCCCTTGCTGACGAAGTCCAATCAGGACATAACGTTGCGTACGGGGGGCGGAGCTTGTTCTGCGGACGTCACCCGCTGCCACCTCTATGCAGCTGGTCTGTGGATCGGCTTTTATTGTAAAGTTTTTATCCATTTGCGATACTAAGCGCTGCTATTTTATACTTACCTTGATTTTATTGTATAGGTGACAATATTGTCCTGTGATTGAGGTGCCATTGAAAGTAACGGTATCACAAGCGTGTCCCGTGTTTTGCAGCAAATCAGGAATTGCAGTAATTCCACCCGCAAACCGGAAGGCCTAGGTGTGATCGCAGCCTAAGCGTCTTCTATCAGTTGCTGGGTTCACCTTCTGTAGATTCTGGGGGAACATTTTCTTCCTCAAACATTCCACACATTCGCTTCATTCTTTATTCCACCGCTAATATATACTCCGCATTGACCTTGTTTAGCGCTTTTCTCTCTGAGGACTCCAAGTATTGGAGATGGCGTTGGCCGGGAATCGAACCCGGGTCAGCTGCTGGGAAGGCAGCTATGCTCACCACTGCACCACCAACGCAAAGTAGCATGTCTTTGTAGTGTGGGAGGAAACCGGAGTACCCGGAGGAAACCCACGCAAGCACAGGGAGAACATGCAAACTCCATGCAGATAGTGTCCTGGTCAAAATCTGAAACAAGGACCCCAGTGCTGCAAGGCTAACCCCTAAGCCTCTGTGCTGCCCATATGCGGCCTCTGTTCTCTTAAGGCCCGCCCCCGCTGATATATATAACACTCCTATAATAAAATACACCCAAATAACAATAAAAGGGGTACAGTGGTCCCCAAATTAGCAACAAAATGGAGCTAAGTATTCCATTTACACTAAGGTCTCATTCACACGGGGGTATGAATCCGTACCCCATGGGAGGGCTGTGTTTACCGGAATGGGGATGCACAGGTGTTTCCAGCATCCCGAGTAGGCATTCCTATTGCTGTCAACTGGGGTGCAGAGGCTGTACCCAATGTGACATCTGTGTGGGTGCCGGTGCACGGCCCCGAACGCACAGAGGGTGCGTCCACGCAACTGCACCCACATGTATGTCCTTTTTGGGGTAAACACAGCCCCCACACAGGGTACAGATTCATACACCTCGTGTGAGTGAGGCCTTGGACTTCTCCATAAAGGACCTCACTGGTGGGAAGAGATCTCATTTCTCCAGCAGAGAAAGCCTAAAGAAAGCCGGAAAGACTCCTCCCGCCTCTGAAGACAAAAAGAGTTCCAACCTCCCCTCATAGCCGGTCCAACACACGCCTCAAAAACATACCTGCCTTCAACCTCCCCTTATAGCCGGTCCAACACACGCCTCAAAAACATACCGGCCCCCAACCTCCCCTTATAGCCGGTCCAACACACGCCTCAAGAACTTACTGGCTTCCAAACTGCACAACGTAATCAATTACTTAATGTAGATCGACAATACATCAATCAAACATAATCAATTACTTAATGTAGATCGACATTACATTCACACTTAGGTCTCATTCACACGGGGGGTATGAATCCGTACCACATGGGAGGGCCGTATTTACGGGAATGGGGATGCACAGGTGTTTCCAGTATCCCGTGTAGGCAGTCCCATTGCTGTCAACTGGGGTGCAGAGGCTGTACCCAATGTGACATCTGTGTGGGTGCCGGTGCACGGCCCCGAACGCACCCAGGGTGCGTCCGCGCAACTGCACCCACATGGACGTCCATTTTAGGATAAACACAGCCCCCACACAGGATACAGATTCATACACCTCGTGTGATTGAAGCCTTGTATTTCTCCATAAAGGACCTCACTGGTGGGAAGAGATCTCATTTCTCCAGCAGAGAAAGCCTAAAGAAAGCTGGAAAGACTCCTCCCGCCTCTGAAGACAAAAAGAGTTCCAACCTCCCCTCATAGCCGGTCCAACACACGCCTCAAGAACATACCGGTCTCCAACCAGCCGCCACCAGTATAGGGGCCTGTGTTGGTACAGCCGTACCTGGTCCCTGGGAAGGTTACTCAGTCTTTTTGTTGAGTCTTCTTCTAGGAACAGCCAATTGTCTTGTCTGTCCAGCTACATTGATAGTTGGCGATTCAGAAGCTCCAAAAACGAAAATGGAGGGCTGATGGGAAGACCCTCCGGTTATTGGAGTTGCAGCCGCCACCAGTGTTGGGACCTGTGTTGGTACAGTCGTACCTGGTCCCTGGGAGGGTTCCTCGGACTTTTTGTTGAGTCTTCTTTTAGGAACAGCCAGTTGTCTTGTTTGTCCAGCTACATTGATAGTTGGCGATTCAGAAGCTCCAAAAACAAAAATGGAGGGCTGATGGGAAGACCCTCTAGTTACAGGAGTGGCAGCCACCACCAGTGTAGGGATCTGTGCTGATACAGCCGTACCTGGTCCCTGGGAGGGTTCCTCAGACCTTTTGAGTCTTCTTTTAGGAACAGCCAATTTTCTTGTTTGTCCAGCTACATTGATAGTTGTCGATTCAGAAGCTCCAAAAACAATAATGGAGGGCTGATGGGAAGACCCTCCAGTTACTGGAGTGGCAGCCGCCAACAGTGTAGGGATCTGTGCTGGTACAGACCTACTTGGTCTCCGGGAGGGTTCCTCAGACCTTTTGTTAAGTCTTCTTTTAGGAACAGTCAATTTTCTTGTTTGTCCAGCTACATTGATAGTTGGCGATTCAGAAGCTCCAAAAATGAAATTGGAGGGCTGATGGGAAGACCCTCCAGTTACTGGAGTGGCAGGCGCCACCAGTGTAGGGATCTGTGCTGGTACAGCAGTACCTGGTCCCAGGGAGGGTTCCTCAGACCTTTTGAGTCTTCTTTTAGGAACAGCCAATTTTCTTGTTTGTCCATCTACATTGATAGTTGGCGATTCAGAAGCTCCAAAAACGAAAATGGAGGGCTGATGGGAAGACCCTCCAGTTACTGGAGTGGCAGTCGCCACCAGTGTAGGAACCTGTGTTGGTACAGTCGTACCTGGTCCCTGGGAAGGTTCCTCAGACCTTTTGTTGAGTCTTCTTCTAGGAACAGCCAATTGTCTTGTTTGTCCAGCTACATGGATAGTTGGTGATTCAGAAGCTGTAGAAACAGAAATAGAGGGCTGATGGGAAGACTCTTCCATTACTGCAGTGGTCACCGCTACCAGTGTAGGGACCTGTGTTGGTACAGATGTACCGGGTTTCTGGGAGGGCTGACGGGAAGACTCCATCTGAACGTCACATGCTGGTGGAGTTTCCGTGTGAACGTCACATGCTGGTGGAGTCTCAATGTAGCTTTCATATTCTGTCTCGCTCACTGGGGCAGTCCTGCCTTGTGAGCTGTGTCTGCAGTAAATACCACGTACATCTGCAAAAAAAAAAAGAATCAGAATTAGCACCTTCACCTACATTTCATATATTTTTTATACAACATCAAATAATGGAGAGAAAAGTTCAAAATTCCAGTGCCAGGGACAATAAATAAACCCAATATGACAGGGACACAGGGATGGGTAATGGTGGCCTTCATATAAAAATTCTGGTTGCCTGGCAGTTATGCCGACCCTCTAAAATGAATGGAGTCAGAAAGGGGACTGATTCTTCACTTTCGGGTGCGGGGGAGTAATCTGCAGTGTTTCTGTTAATTATTAATAAACACCCGGCCTCTTTTATTGTAATCCCTCAAATTGTTGCGGTGGATTGATATAGAGGAGGTCGGGACCGGGAACCGCTGCATTGCCGATTACTCGGCCGCACCCCAAAGTGAAGGAATAGTACCCTGCACGTTTTGGATCGATTGCCATGTGATTCTGTCATGTGACAATGGTGACAAGATCTTGCCATGTTTGGGTTAACATTAAGAACTAAAAAATGCATTTCCTGGAGAAAATGCATGGGAATGCTGAATTGCTAAAACGGCCCCCATCAAAACTGCCCCATCATATTGCCACCATCAAAACTGCCCCCATCAGAATTGCCCCATCAAAATTGCCCCATCATATTGCCACCATCAAAACTGCCCCATCATATTGCCACCATCAAAACTGCCCCCATCAAAATTGCCACCATCAAAACTGCTCCATCAAAATTGTCCCCATCAAAACTGCCCTATCATATTGCCACCATCAAAACTGCCCCATCAGAATTGCCCCATCAAAACTGCCCCATCATATTGCCACCATCAAAACTGCTCCATCAAAATTGTCCCTGTCAAAACTGCCCCATCATATTGCCACCATCAAAACTGCCCCATCAAAACTGCCCCATCAAAACTGCCCCATCATATTGCCACCATCAAAACTGCCCCATAAAAATTGCCCCATCATATTCCTCTATTATAAATCAGTACATGGTGTGTCTGACCCCTCCCCCGGGCTCTGTAATCAGAGCTGAGATGCTCCAGCCGCCTCCCCCACCGCCCATCACTGTGTATTACAGAAGCTTTGGTAACCATGGCAACAAAAGCAGCCCAGTACACTCTGTTTAATAGCTAAAATTTCCTGAAATGACCACTAAACAAACAGCTTTTTCACAAAAACTGTAAAAGCTATCAAACTGAAAAGATATAGCCAGATAGCTGAATATTTTGTGAACATTTTAAAGTTTGTTTGGCGTCTATAGGTGAAAGTATGAAGGAGCTGAAACTTTTGGGAGTGGAAGAAGATATTAAGGATTTCAAGCATGCTCTCATTGATTTCAATGTTAAAAAAAAGTGTTAAAAAGCTTAATATTTTAAAAAGTATAAATAGTAGAAAAAAAGTTAAAAAAAAGTCCCATCATCAGCTGAAAGAGATGAACATTTTAAAAGTTGAATGGTTTTAATAGCTGAAAGTATGCAGAAGTTACACAGAGCCAAAAAATGTAAAATTAAATAAAAATAAATAAAAAGAGTAACAATAGGGGGAGTGCTGAAGCATTCCCACTACTAATGTAATCTGAATTCTTGCTGCATGTTTTCCCATGATTTGGAATCGCAGGCAGAATCACAGCACTTCTGCCGACCATTCCAAATCGCCAAGTGTGGGCGGGGTCTAAGGCAGAATTCCAGGCAAATCATGAAATAGATACTGTCTGTGGGAGGTGCTTTACAGCAGCTTACTGGGGCCCCATTTGTTCAGCAGGGGGGAGGGGCATAAAGGGTCTATTTAACGCCTTTAGGGTGCAGACAGAGTACTGCACTGCACAGCAATATAAAGCTGGAACTTTTTTTTTTTTTAAATGTTGGCAACTATGTATATGTGTTATGTCATCTTGGCCTCTGTTTAATCTTCAACTGCCATAATGCTGCACATGTGATCCGTTATGACAGCAGCCATTGGATGGTTTGACAGTTTGGTTGAGAGCACAACCAATGTGACAGTTAGCATTCCCGACATGCCAGAAATAGAAATGTTTTTTGAAAGTGTTAAATCGATGGGATTCCTTCCTCTTTAATACAAGTAGAAAGCGTTTTATTTATAAATAACGCACAGGCACGAGGATGCAGATTTTTATCTGACAGAGGAGATGATATAAAGATCAGATTGTGGCTTATCAATCACTTTAATATCCCTTCTGTTCTATAATTCTATGGAAACAAAATCAATAATTTGATCGATGAGTGTAGGTGACTTATCCAGAGTACTTTTTGTATCTATCACTATCCATAACACTTACCAATCTCGGTGTCTGTATCTCGGTGATCTCTTTTGGCTTTACAGCCGAAACCGAAACATCCAACAACGGCTCTGAAACAGCCACGCAGAAACTTCTTCATTTTGGGGGGCTTTTTGGTTGGGGTATCTGCAGGCTGGTCACTGATACCTCCTACCATTGCCCCTCCTTTGCTGGCTTTCTCTTTGGTGTTTTTCAGAGAAAGAAGCCGATTACATTTAAATCGGTTCATTATTAAGAATAAAGAAACTCGCTTTAAATGTATGACAATAGAAATCGCAATGAAATGGAATCGAACAAAATCAAATCCAATAAAATCGCAAGAAATATCTCAGGAGAGATAAGAAGCGTCTCTTCACTGGTCAGTGATCTCTGAGCTTCTGAGAGCTCTCTGACCTGCGTCTGTCTATAGAGACTCAGCCTATGACATCATAGGCAGAGAATCAAGGGACCAATCAGATCACAGAGTGCAGTCAGGTGACCTTTTTTTTTTTTTTTTTTTTGAAAAATAACTGACGATTTTTCTTAAAGGAGCCACGTCCTTATTTCTGAGCTTTGTGAATTCAGCCTGTAGGATCAGTATACGGATCTAATAGGGATATACGGCTCCTGGAAGAACATGTTATTGTGAATGAGATTTAACCCTTACAGTCCCATTGCTGAAATAAAGATCTCTATTCTTATGATAACATCGTGAATGGAGCCTTAGAAATCCTCCATCAAATCTTTTCTTTTTTTTTCTCATTATTACACACCAATTATTTCTCCATTTTTAACCCTTTCACTGCCAAATCAAATGTTTTCCTTTTCATTTATGAACCCAATTCCCCTCCCCCTTTTTTTGTCTTTAAGGCTTTCACTGCCAAATCATTTTTATTTTTTTTTCATTTTTAACCCCTTTCTATGAACCTTTTTTTTTCAAAACAAAGATTTTTATTTTTTTTAACCCTTTCAGTGCCAATCCAATGTGTTTTTCTCATTTCTTGCCCATATGTTCAAGTATAAAGGAGAATCTGTTGATTGTTAGTGTTGGATGGAGTGGAGAGGGATTAGAACCCCTGTCAGGTTTGTATTGCTGTCTGCGCCCCGTTAGGGAGATTCATTCTCTTCAACTGCCAAATCTATTTTTTTTTCTTACAGTTTTTAACCCTTTCACTACCAAACTATATTGTTCATTTGTTTCAACCCTTTAACTGTCAAACCAAGTAACCCCTCCCCCTCCCCTCCCCCCCCACACACACACATTTTAACTGCCACTTTCGCTGCCAAATAATTTTTTTAAATTTCTCCCCCATATGTTACATTATAAATAAAGGAAAATGTTTTTATTGTTAGCGTTGGATGGAGTGGAGAGGGATTAGAACCCCTGTCAGGTTTTTATTGCTGTCTGCGCCCCCTTTAGGGAGCTTCATTCTTTCTATTTACCAACAAAAGTGAAAGAAAATCCCAGATTTTGGGTTGTCACCAGAACAGGAATTAGAGGGGAAATCCTCCAATGGGGACACTAGTTCTGGTGACACCCAGGGATGATGTCACTTTGGGAGGATTTCTTTCATTTCCTGTTTTGTCTATGGGAAAGAAAGTGAAGGGAATTCCCCCCACTGATATGGGCTGCACTGATATGATGGGCACTGATATAATGGGCACTGATATGGGCTGCACTGATATGGGCTGCACTGATATGATGGGCACTGATATGGGCTGCACTGATGAGCTGCACTATTAGGCTGCATTTGTTGCCCCTGATAAAGCCACATTGATGGGCACTAACAGGCTGCACTGGTTGCCCCTGATGAGGCTGCTCTGATGGGCACTAATAGGCTGCATTGATGGCCACTGACGAGGCCACTTGGTACCCACTTTTAATGTACAGAGCAGAAGAGGTGGGGCTCTAAAAGGAAAAGGTGGAGCCTAAATAGGAAGGGGTGTGGTTTATAGATAGGGCAGGTCTTAAACAGGAAGGGGTGTGGCCTTGACAGGAAGGGATGGCCCATATTTTAATTAGGGGGTGCATGAGTTTAGTTAGGCCTAGGGCAGCACAAAACCTAAATGCACCACTACATGGGGCTATGGGGGGGTGGGGGAGGGGTGAGCGCTCAGTTACTGGTGGAGATTTCCCAGCTTTCCATAGTTTGAGAAATGATGAAGGTCCCAGTCACAGCTCTGACATACACCTGGATGACAAACCCCAAACAAGCATAGCGCCCCCCATTGATTTCAGTGCGTTGCCCTATGCCCCACAAGCCTGACAAAGTAGCTCCTGACGCGTTCCACTTTGTTTTATTTCCCACGCATTTTGCCACATTTCTTGTATTGGGGTCCCAAGTTTTGGGGGGACATTTACAATAAGTTGCACTACAAGCGTGAGGCACATATTTGTTGCGTGTTCCGGGATTGCGTGGAAACGGGCATTTCTGTGCGCATTACCGGAACGCGCAGATGTGACCGGAGACTGATATGGTGGAAAGTTGTCACCGCGGCACGCCGTGTTCCGCCATATTTCCATTCTTTATCGGTGACCACCATACAAAAAGGTATTTTTAGAAGCGGGCAGACAGGTGTAAAGTGTTTTCTTTGGATGGAAATGTTGGAGGAAAGTTCTTTGTCTCCTTTACTCCGGAGTATGAAGAGCTGTAAAATGTGCTGTGAATGTGAGCAGACAGGGAATGTCTATGGCTCTGATCAATGAATACTGGACCTTCCTAAGACCACAAACCTTCCCAAAGGGGGGGAGGGGCACATATTCTTAGAGGGGGGCTCCTCACAATTTCTGGGTTATGGGGGTCTCACTGTTGCTATGGAGATAAAGGGTCTCGCTGTGTAATTGGTGTCTCCACAGAGGGCCGTACAAGCCCAGAGGACCCTCCGCCACCAACAAACCTGTCCAGGGGATTGGCAGGAAAGCTGCAGGTATCGGGGGAGGGGAGGAGTCTGCAGAGCCAATCCAACAGGTAGGCCATCTGATAATGATCTGTCAGTGCAGGAGACATTGCAGCTGTGTACTTATGAACATGGGAGGAGTCTGTGATACTTATGTACATGGGAGGAGCCTGTGATACTTATGTACATGGGAGGAGTCTGTGATACTTATGTACATGGGAGGAGCCTGCAATACTTATGTACATGGGAGGAGTCTGAGGTACTTCTGTACATGGGAGGAGCCTGTGATACTTATGTACATGGGAGGAGTCTGTGATACTTATGTACATGGGAGGAGTCTGTGATACTTATGTATATGGGAGGAGTCTGTGATACTTATGTATATGGGAGGAGTCTGTGATACTTATGTATATGGGAGGAGTCTGTGATTCTTATGAACATGGGAGGAGTCTGTGATACTTATGTACATGGGAGGAGTCTGTGATACTTATGTACATGGGAGGAATCTGTGATACTTATGAACATGGGAGGAGTCTGTGATACTTATGTACATGGGAGGAGTCTGTGATACTTATGTATATGGGAGGAGTCTGTGATACTTATGTATATGGAAGGAGTCTGTGATTCTTATGAACATGGGAGGAGTCTGTGATACTTATGTACATGGGAGGAGTCTGTGATACTTATGTACATGGGAGGAATCTGTGATACTTATGAACATGGGAGGAGTCTGTGATACTTATGTACATGGGAGGAGTCTGTGATACTTATGAACATGGGAGGAGTCTGTGATACTTATGTATATGGGAGGAGTCTGTGATTCTTATGAACATGGGAGGAGTCTGTGATACTTATGTACATGGGAGGAGCCTGTGATACTTATGTACATGGGAGGAGCCTGTGATACTAACGTACATGGGAGGAGCCTGTGATACTTATGTACATGGGAGGAGTCTGTGATACTTATGTACATGGGAGGGGCCTGTGAAACTTATGTGCATGGGAGGAGCCTGTGATACTGTGTAATATTCCTGCTGGGATATAACGTCGCGTACGGGGGGCGGAGCTTGTTCTGCGGACGTCACCCTCTGCCACCTCTATGCAGCTGGTCTGTGGATCGGCTTTTATTGTAAAGTTTTTATCCATTAGCGATACGTAGCGCTGCTATTTTATACTTACCTTGATTTTATTGTATAGGTGACAATATTGTCCTGTGATTGAGGTGCCATTGAAAGTAACGGTATCGCAAGCGTGTCCCGTGTTTTGCAGCAAATCAGGAATTGCAGTAACTCCACCCGCAAACCGGAAGGCCTAGGTGTGATCGCAGCCTAAGCGTCTTCTATCAGTTGCTGGGTTCACCTTCTGTAGATTCTGGGGGAACATTTTCTTCCTCAAACATTCCACACATTCGCTTCATTCTTTATTCCACCGCTAATATATACTCCGCATTGACCTTGTTTAGCGCTTTTCTCTCTGAGCACTCCAAGTATTGGAGATGGCGTTGGCCGGGAATCGAACCCGGGTCAGCTGCTGGGAAGGCAGCTATGCTAACCACTGCACCACCAACGCAAAGTAGCATGTCTTTGGAGTGTGGGAGGAAACCGGAGTACCCGGAGGAAACCCACGCAAGCACAGGGAGAACATGCAAACTCCATGCAGATAGTGTCCTGGTCAGAATCTGAAACAAGTGCTGCAAGGCTAACCCCTAAGCCTCTGTGCTGCCCATATGCGGCCTCTGTTGTCTAAGGCCCGCCCCCGCTGATATATATAACACTCCTATAATAAAATACACCCAAATAACAATAAAAGGGGTACAGTGGTCCCCAAATTACCAACAAAATGGAGCTAAGTATTCCATTCACACTAAGGCCTCATTCACGGGGGGGTATGAATCCGTACCCCACGGGAGGGCTGTGTTTACCGGAATGGGAATGCACAGGTGTTTCCAGCATCCCGTGTAGGCATTCCTATTGCTGTCAACTGGGGTGCAGAGGCTGTACCCAATGTGACATCTGTGTGGGTGCCGGTGCACGGCCCCGAACGCACAGAGGGTGCGTCCACGCAACTGCACCCACATGTATGTCCTTTTTGGGGTAAACACAGCCCCCACACAGGGTACAGATTCATACACCTCGTGTGAGTGAGGCCTTGGACTTCTCCATAAAGGACCTCACTGGTGGGAAGAGTTCTCATTTCTCCAGCAGAGAAAGCCTAAAGAAAGCCGGAAAGACTCCTCCCGCCTCTGAAGACAAAAAGAGTTCCAACCTCCCCTCATAGCCGGTCCACCACACGCCTCAAAAACATACCTGCCTTCAACCTCCCCCTATAGCTGGTCCAACACACGCCTCAAGAACTTACTGGCTTCCAAACTGCACAACATAATCAATTACTTAATGTAGATCGACAATACATTCACACTTAGGTCTCATTCACACGGGGGTATGAATCCGTACCCCATGGGAGGACCGTATTTACTGGAATGGGGATGCACAGGTGTTTCCAGTATCCCGTGTAGGCAGTCCAGTCCCATTGCTGTCAACTGGGGTGCAGAGGCTGTACCCAATGTGACATCTGTGTGGGTGCCGGTGCACGGCCCCGAACGCACACAGGGTGCGTCCGCGCAACTGCACCCACATGGATGTCCTTTTTGGGATAAACACAGCCCCCGCACAGGATACAGATTCATACACCTCGTGTGAGTGAGGCCTTGGACTTCTCCATAAAGGACCTCACTGGTGGGAAGAGATCTCATTTCTCCAGCAGAGAAAGCCTAAAGAAAGCCGGAAAGACTCCTCTTGCCTCTGAAGACAAAAAGAGTTCCAACCTTCCCTCATAGCCGGTCCAACACACGCCTCAAAAAGATACCGGCCTTCAACCTCCCCTCATAGCCGGTCCAACACACGCCTCAAGAACTTACTGGCTTCCAAACTGCACAACGTAATCAATTACTTAATGTAGATTGACAATACATCAATCAAACATAATCAATTACTTAATGTAGATCGACATTACATTCACACTTAGGTCTCATTCACACGGGGGTATGAATCCGTACCCCATGGGAGGGCCGTGTTTACGGGAATGGGGATGCACAGGTGTTTCCAGCATCCCGAGTAGGCACTGTGTAGGCGCAATGTGACATCTGGGTGCGGTGCACGGCCCCGAACGCACCCAGGGTGCGTCCGCGCAACTGCACCCACATAGATGTCCTTTTTGGGGTGAACACAGCCCCCACACAGGGTACAGATTCATACACCTTGTGTGAGTGAGGCCTTGGACTTCTCCATAAAGGACCTCACTGGTGGGAAGAATTCTCATTTCTCCAGCAGAGAAAGCCTAAAGAAAGCCGGAAAGACTCCCCCCACCTCTGAAGACAAAAAGAGTTCCAACCTCCCCTCATAGCCGGTCCAACACACGCCTCAAGAACTTACTGGCTTCCAAACTGCACAACGTAATCAATTACTTAATGTGAATCGACATTACATTCACAGTTAGGTCTCATTCACACGGGTGGTATGAATCCGTACCCCATGGGAGGGCCGTATTTACGGGAATGGGGATGCACAGGTGTTTCCAGCATCCCGTGTAGGCAGTCCCATTGCTGTCAACTGGGATGCAGAGGCTGTACCCAATGTGACATCTGTGTGGGTGCCGGTGCACGGCCCCGAACGCACCCAGGGTGCGTCCGCGCAACTGCACCCACATGGATGTCCTTTTTGGGATAAACACAGCCCCCACACAGGATACAGATTCATACACCTCATGTGAGTGAGACCTTGTATTTCTCCATAAAGGACCCCAACTTCGGTTACTGAAGTGGCAGCCGCCACCAGTATAGGGGCCTGTGTTGGTACAGCCGTGCCTGGTCCCTGGGAAGGTTACTCAGCCTTTTTGTTGAGTCTTCTTCTAGGAACAGCCAATTGTCTTGTCTGTCCAGCTACATTAATAGTTGGCGATTCAGAAGCTCCAATAACGAAAATGGAGGGCTGATGGGAAGACCCTCCGGTTATTGGAGTTGCAGCCGCCACCAGTGTTGGGACCTGTGTTGGTAAAGTCGTACCTGGTCCCTGGGAGGGTTCCTCAGACTTTTTGTTGAGTCTTCTTTTAGGAACAGCCAGTTGTCTTGTTTGTCCAGCTACATTGATAGTTGGCGATTCAGAAGCTCCAAAACCTAAAATGGAGGGCTGATGGGAAGACCCTCCAGTTACTGGAGTGGCAGGCGCCACCAGTGTAGGGATCTGTGCTGGTACAGCCCTACCTGTTCCCTGGGAGGGTTCCTCAGACCTTTTGAGTCTTCTTTTAGGAACAGCCAATTGTCTTGTCTGTCCAGCTACATTGATAGTTGGCGATTCAGAAGCTCCAAAAACGAAAATGGAGGGCTGATGGCAAGACCCTCCAGTTACTGGAGTGGCAGCCGCCAACAGTGTAGGGATCTGTGCTGGTACAGCCCTACCTGGTACCCGGGAGGGTTCCTCAGACCTTTTGTTAAGTCTTCTTTTAGGAACAGCCAATTTTCTTGTTTGTCCAGCTACATTGATAGTTGGCGATTCAGAAGCTCCAAAAACGAAATTGGAGGGCTGATGGGAAGACCCTCCAGTTACTGGAGTGGCAGGCGCCACCAGTGTAGGGATCTGTGCTGGTACAGCAGTACCTGGTCCCCGGGAGGGTTCCTCAGACCTTTTGTTGAGTCTTCTTTTAGGAACAGCCAATTTTCTTGTTTGTCCATCTACATTGATAGTTGGCGATTTAGAAGCTCCAAAAACGAAAATGGAGGGCTGATGGGAAGACCCTCCAGTTACTGGAGTGGCAGTCGCCACCAGTGTAGAAACCTGTGTTGGTACAGTCGTACCTGGTCCCTGGGAAGGTTCCTCAGACCTTTTGTTGAGTCTTCTTCTAAGAACAGCCAATTGTCTTGTTTGTCCAGCTACATGGATAGTTGGTGATTCAGAAGCTGTAGAAACAGAAATAGAGGGCTGATAGGAAGACTCTTCCATTACTGCAGTGGCCGCCGCTACCAGTGTAGGGACCTGTGTTGGTACAGATGTACCGGGTTTCTGGGAGGGCTGACGGGAAGACTCTGTCTGAACGTCACATGCTGGTGGAGTTTCCGTGTGAACGTCACATGCTGGTGGAGTCTCAATGTAGCTTTTATATTCTGTCTTGCTCACTGGGGCAGTCCTGCCTTGTGAGCTGTGTCTGCAGTAAATACCGCGTACATCTGCAATAAAAAAGAAGATTCAGAATTAGCACCTTCACCTACATTTCATATATTTTTTATACAACATCAAATTATAGAGAGAAAAGTTCAAAATTCCAGTGCCAGGGACAATAAATAAACCCAATATGACAGGGACACAGGGATGGGTAATGGTGGCCTTCATATAAAAATTGGTTGCCTGGCAGTTATGCCGACCCTCTAAAATGAATGGAGTCAGAAAGGGGACTGATTCTTCACTTTCGGGTGCGGGGAAGTAATCTGCAGTGCTTCTGTTCATTATTAATAAACACCCGGCCTCTTTTATTGTAATCCTTCGAATTGTTGCGGTGGATTGATATAGAGGAGGTCGGGACCGGGAACCGCTGCATTGCCGATTACTAATGCGTGGGAATGCTGAATAGCTGAATTGCTAAAACGGCCCCCATCAAAATTGCCCCATCATATTGCCACCATCAAAACTGCCCCATCATATTTCCACCATCAAAACTGCCCCCATCAGCATTGCCCCATCAAAATTGCCTCCATCAAAACTGCCCCATCATATTGCCACCATCAAAGCTGCTCCATCAAAATTGCCTCCATCAAAACTGCCCCATCATATTGCCCCATCAAAACTGCCCCATCATATTGCCACCATCAAAACTGCCCCATAAAAATTGCCCCATCAATACTGCCCCATCATATTCCTCTATTATAAATCAGTACATGGTGTGTCTGTCCCCTCCCCCGGGCTCTGTAATCAGAGCTGAGATGCTCCAGCCGCCTCCCCCACCGCCCATCACTGTGTATAACAGAAGCTTTGGTAACCATGGCAACAAAAGCCAGTACACTCTGTTTAATAGCTAAAATTTCCTGAAATGACCACTAAACAAACAGCTTTTTCACAAAAACTGTAAAAGATATCAAACTGAAAAGATATAGCCAGATAGCTGAATATTTTGTGAACATTTTAAAGTTTGTTTGGCGTCTGTAGGTGAAAGTATGAAGGAGCTGAAACTTTTGGGAGCGGAAGAAGATATTAAGGATTTGAAGCATGCTCTCATTGATTTCAATGTTAAAAAAAAGTGTTAAAAAGCTTAATATTTTAAAAAGTATAAATAGTAGAAAAAAAGTTAAAAAAAAGTCCCATCATCAGCTGAAAGAGATGAACATTTTAAAAGTTGAATGGTTTTAATAGCTGAAAGTATGCAGAAGTTGCTCAGAGCCAAAAAACGTAAAATTCAATAAAAATAAATAAAAAGAATAACAATAGTGGGAGTGCTGAACCATTCCCACTAATAATGTAATCTGAATTCTTGCTGCATGTTTTCCCATGATTTGGAATCGCAGGCAGAATCACAGCACTTCTCCCGACCATTCCAAATCGCCAAGTGTGGGCGGGGTCTAAGGCAGAATTCCAGGCAAATGATGAAATAGATACTGTCTGTGGGAGGTACTTTACAGCAACTTACTGGGGCCCCATTTGTTCAGCAGGGGGAGGGGCATAAAGGGTCTATTTAATGCCTTTGGGGTGCAGACAGAGCACTACACTGCACAGCAATATAAAGCTGGAACTTTTTTTTTTTTTTAAATGTTGGCAACTATGTATATGTGTTATGTCATCTTGGCCTCTGTTTAATCTTCAACTGCCATAATGCTGCACATGTGATCCGCTATGACAGCAGCCATTGGATGGTTTGACAGTTTGGTTGAGAGCACAACCAATGTGACAGTTAGCATTCCCGACATGCCAGAAATAGAAATGTTTTTTGAAAGTGTTAAATCGATGGGATTCCTTCCTCTTTAATACAAGTAGAAAGCGTTTTATTTATAACGCACAGGCACGAGGATGCAGATTTTTATCTGACAGAGGAGATGATATAAAGATCAGATTGTGGCTTATCAATCACTTTAATATCTCCTTCTGTTCTATAATTCTATGGAAACAAAATCAATAATTTGATCGATGAGTGTAGGTGACTTATCCAGAGTACTTTTTGTATCTATCACTATCCATAACACTTACCAATCTCGGTGTCTGTATCTCGGTGATCTCTTTTGACTTTACAGCCAAAACCGAAACATCCAACAACGGCTCTGAAACAGCCGCGCAGAAACTTCTTCATTTTGGGGGGCTTTTTGGTTGGGGTATCTGCAGGCTGGTCACTGATACCTCCTACCATTGCTCCTCCTTTGCTGGCTTTCTCTTTGGTGTTTTTAAGAGAAAGAAGCCGATTACATTTAAATCGGTTCATTATTAGGAATAAAGAAACTCGCTTTAAATGTATGACAATAGAAATCGCAATGAAATTGAATCGAACAAAATCAAATCCAATAAAATCGCAAGAAATATCTCAGGAGAGATAAGAAGCGTCTCTTCACTGGTCAGTGATCTCTGAGCTTCTGAGAGCTCACTGACCTACTTCTGTCTATATAGAGACTCAGCCTATGACATCATAGGCAGAGAATCAAGGGACCAATCAGATCGCAGAGTGCAGTCAGGTGACCTTTTTTTTTTTTTTTTGAAAAATAACTGACGATTTTTCTTAAAGGAGCCACGTCCTTATTTGTGAGGTTTGTGAATTCAGCCTGTAGGATCAGTATACGGATCTAATAGGGATATACGGCTCCTGGAAGAACATGTTATTGTGAATGAGATTTAACCCTTACAGTCCCATGGCTGAAATAAAGATCTCTATTCTTATGATAACATTGTGAATGGAGCCTTAGAAATCCTCCATCAAATCTTTTCTTTTATTTTATCATTATTACACACCAATTATTTCTCCATTTTTAACCCTTTCACTGCCAAATCAAATGTTTTTCCTTTCATTTATGAACCCAATTCCCCTCCCCCCTTTTTTTGTCTTTAACCCTTTCACTGCCAAATCATTTTTTTTTTTCATTTTTAACCCCTTTCTATGACTTTTTTTTTTTCAAAACAAAGATTTTTTTAAGTTTTTTTTTTTTAACCCTTTCAGTGCCAATCCAATGTGTTTTTCACATTTCTTGCCCATATGTTCAAGTATAAAGGAGAATCTGTTTATTTTTAGTGTTGGATGGAGTGGAGAGGGATTAGAACCCCTGTCAGGTTTGTATTGCTGTCTGCGCCCCGTTAGGGAGATTCATTCTCTTCAACTGCCAAATCTATTTTTTTTCTTACAGTTTTTAACCCTTTCCCTACCAAACTATATTGTTCATTTGTTTCAACCCTTTAACTGTCAAACCAAGTAACCCCTCCCCCTCCCCCCCCCCACACACACATTTTAACTGCCACTTTCACTGCCAAATCATTTTTTTAAATTTCTCCCCCATATGTTACATTATAAATAAAGGAAAATGTTTTTATTGTTAGTGTTGGATGGAGTGGAGAGGGATTAGAACCCCTGTCAGGTTTTTATTGCTGTCTGCGCCCCCTTTAGGGAGATACATTCTCTCTATTTACCAACAAAAGTGAAAGAAAATCCCTGATTTTGGGTTGTCACCAGAACAGGAATTAGAGGGGAAATCCTCCAATGGGGACACTAGTTCTGGTGACACCCAGGGATGATGTCACTTTGGGATGATTTCTCTCATTTCCTGTTTTGTCTATGGGAAAGGAAGTGAAGGGAATTCCCCCCAATTGGGACACAGATGACAAATAAAACCTGACAGGGGTTATAGTCCCCCTTACTCTATTGTAAATGAAAAGAAATGTTTGTCTTTATTTCTATTTTATCTGGTATGCGGGGGATGGTGGGGACTCGGTATAAAAGAGGGTGCAGTATATTACACATGGGGCCAGTGCTGTTTCTTGGCCTAGACTAACACTTTGCGGGGGCAGCAAAAAAACCGCCCCTCCGCATGCAATAAAGCCCCCCCCGTCCCGTTTTTCAAAGTCTCGGTTCCCGCGGCCGCCTCCCGCACAAATACACTGATATGGGCTGCACTGATATGATGGGCACTGATATGATGGGCACTGATATGGGCTGCACTGATGAGCTGCACTATTAGGCTGCATTTGTTGCCCCTGATAAAGCCACACTGATGGGCACTAATAGGCTGCACTGGTTGCCCCTGATGAGGCTGCACTGATGGGCACTGATAGGCAGCACTGATGGGTACTAATAGGCTGCATTGATGGCCACTGACGAGGCCACTTGGTACCCACTTTTAATGTACAGAGCAGAAGAGGTGGGGCTCTAAAAGGAAAAGGTGGAGCCTAAATAGGAAGGGGTGTGGTTTATAGATAGGGCAGGTCTTAAACAGGAAGGGGTGTGGCCTTGACAGGAAGGGATGGCCCGTATTTTAATTAGGGGGTGCATGAGTTTAGTTAGGCCTAGGGCAGCACAAAACCTAAATACACCACTGCATGGGGCTATGGGGGGGTGGGGGAGGGGTGAGCGCTCAGTTACTGGTGGAGATTTCCCAGCTTTCCATAGTTTGAGAAATGATGAAGGTCCCAGTCACACCTCTGACATACACCTGGATGACAAACCCCCAACAATCATAGCGCGCCCCATTGATTTCAGTGCGTTGCCCTAAGCCCCACAAGCCTGACAAAGTAGCTCCTGACGCGTTCCGCTTTATTTTATTTCCCACGCATTTTGCCACATTTCTTTTATTGGGGTCTCACGTTTTGGGGGGACATTTACAATAAATGGCACTACAAGCGTGAGACACATATTTGTTGCGTGTTCCGGGATTGCGTGGAAACGTGCATTTCTGTGCGCATTACCGGAACGCGCAGATGTGACCGGAGACTGATATGGTGGAAAGTTGTCACCGCGGCACGCCGTGTTCCGCCATATTTCCATTCTTTATCGGTGACCACCATACAAAAAGGTATTTTTAGAAGCGGGCAGACAGGTGTAAAGTGTTTTCTTTGGATGGAAATGTTGAAGGAAAGTTCTTTGTCTCCTTTACTCCGGAGTATGAAGAGCTGTAAAATGTGCTGTGAATGTGAGCAGACAGGGAATGTCTATGGCTCTGATCAATGAATACAGGACCTTCCTAAGACCACAAACCTTCCCAAAGGGGGGGAGGGGCACATATTCTTAGAGGGGGGCTCCTCACAATTTCTGGGTTATGGGGGTCTCACTGTTGCTATGGAGATAAAGGGTCTCGCTGTGTAATTGGTGTCTCCACAGAGGGCCGTACAAGCCCAGAGGACCCTCCGCCACCAACAAACCTGTCCAGGGGATTGGCAGGAAAGCTGCAGGTATCGGGGGAGGGGAGGAGTCTGCAGAGCCAATCCAACAGGTAGGCCATCTGATAATGATCTGTCAGTGCAGGAGACATTGCAGCTGTGCTATGATACTTATGTACATGGGAGGAGTCTGTGATACTTATGTACATGGGAGGAGCCTGTGATACTTATGTACATGGGAGGAGTCTGTGATACTTATGTACATGGGAGGAGCCTGCAATACTTATGTACATGGGAGGAGTCTGAGGTACTTCTGTACATGGGAGGAGCCTGTGATACTTATGTACATGGGAGGAGTCTGTGATACATATGTACATGGGAGGAGTCTGTGATACTTATGTATATGGGAGGAGTCTGTGATACTTATGTATATGGGAGGAGTCTGTGATACTTATGTATATGGGAGGAGTCTGTGATTCTTATGAACATGGGAGGAGTCTGTGATACTTATGTACATGGGAGGAGTCTGTGATACTTATGTACATGGGAGGAATCTGTGATACTTATGAACATGGGAGGAGTCTGTGATACTTATGTACATGGGAGGAGTCTGTGATACTTATGTATATGGGAGGAGTCTGTGATACTTATGTATATGGAAGGAGTCTGTGATACTTATGTACATGGGAGGAGTCTGTGATACTTATGTACATGGGAGGAGTCTGTGATACTTATGAACATGGGAGGAGTCTGTGATACTTATGTATATGGGAGGAGTCTGTGATTCTTATGAACATGGGAGGAGTCTGTGATACTTATGTACATGGGAGGAGCCTGTGATACTTATGTACATGGGAGGAGCCTGTGATACTAATGTACATGGGAGGAGCCTGTGATACTTATGTACATGGGAGGAGTCTGTGATACTGTGTAATATTCCTGCTGGGATATAACGTCGCGTACGGGGGGCGGAGCTTGTTCTGCGGACGTCACCCTCTGCCACCTCTATGCAGCTGGTCTGTGGATCGGCTTTTATTGTAAAGTTTTTATCCATTAGCGATACTTAGCGCTGCTATTTTATACTTACCTTGATTTTATTGTATAGGTGACAATATTGTCCTGTGATTGAGGTGCCATTGAAAGTAACGGTATCGCAAGCGTGTCCCGTGTTTTGCAGCAAATCAGGAATTGCAGTAACTCCACCCGCAAACCGGAAGGCCTAGGTGTGATCGCAGCCTAAGCGTCTTCTATCAGTTGCTGGGTTCACCTTCTGTAGATTCTGGGGGAACATTTTCTTCCTCAAACATTCCACACATTCGCTTCATTCTTTATTCCACCGCTAATATATACTCCGCATTGACCTTGTTTAGCGCTTTTCTCTCTGAGCACTCCAAGTATTGGAGATGGCGTTGGCCGGGAATCGAACCCGGGTCAGCTGCTGGGAAGGCAGCTATGCTAACCACTGCACCACCAACGCAAAGTAGCATGTCTTTGGAGTGTGGGAGGAAACCGGAGTACCCGGAGGAAACCCACGCAAGCACAGGGAGAACATGCAAACTCCATGCAGATAGTGTCCTGGTCAGAATCTGAAACAAGTGCTGCAAGGCTAACCCCTAAGACTCTGTGCTGCCCATATGCGGCCTCTGTTGTCTAAGGCCCGCCCCCGCTGATATATATAACACTCCTATAATAAAAATACACCCAAATAACAATAAAAGGGGTACAGTGGTCCCCAAATTACCAACAAAATGGAGCTAAGTATTCCATTCACACTAAGGCCTCATTCACGGGGGGGTATGAATCCGTACCCCACGGGAGGGCTGTGTTTACCGGAATGGGAATGCACAGGTGTTTCCAGCATCCCGTGTAGGCATTCCCATTGCTGTCAACTGGGGTGCAGAGGCTGTACCCAATGTGACATCTGTGTGGGTGCCGGTGCACGGCCCCGAACGCACACAGGGTGCGTCCGCGCAACTGCACCCACATGGATGTCCTTTTTGGGGTAAACACAGCCCCCACACAGGGTACAGATTCATACACCTCGTGTGAGTGAGGCCTTGGACTTCTCCATAAAGGACCTCACTGGTGGGAAGAGTTCTCATTTCTCCAGCAGAGAAAGCCTAAAGAAAGCCGGAAAGACTCCTCCCGCCTCTGAAGACAAAAAGAGTTCCAACCTCCCCTCATAGCCGGTCCACCACACGCCTCAAAAACATACCTGCCTTCAACCTCCCCTTATAGCTGGTTCAACACACGCCTCAAGAACTTACTGGCTTCCAAACTGCACAACATAATCAATTACTTAATGTAGATCGACAATACATTCACACTTAGGTCTCATTCACACGGGGGTATGAATCCGTACCCCATGGGAGGACCGTATTTACTGGAATGGGGATGCACAGGTGTTTCCAGTATCCCGTGTAGGCAGTCCAGTCCCATTGCTGTCAACTGGGGTGCAGAGGCTGTACCCAATGTGACATCTGTGTGGGTGCCGGTGCACGGCCCCGAACGCACACAGGGTGCGTCCGCGCAACTGCACCCACATGGATGTCCTTTTTGGGATAAACACAGCCCCCGCACAGGATACAGATTCATACACCTCGTGTGAGTGAGGCCTTGGACTTCTCCATAAAGGACCTCACTGGTGGGAAGAGATCTAATTTCTCCAGCAGAGAAAGCCTAAAGAAAGCCGGAAAGACTCCTCTTGCCTCTGAAGACAAAAAGAGTTCCAACCTTCCCTCATGGCCGGTCCAACACACGCCTCAAAAACATACCGGTCTCCAACCTTCCCTCATAGCTGGTCCAACACACGCCTCAAAAAGATACCGGCCTTCAACCTCCCCTCATAGCCGGTCCAACACACGCCTCAAGAACTTACTGGCTTCCAAACTGCACAACGTAATCAATTACTTAATGTAGATTGACAATACATCAATCAAACATAATCAATTACTTAATGTAGATCGACATTACATTCACACTTAGGTCTCATTCACACGGGGGTATGAATCCGTACCCCATGGGAGGGCCGTGTTTACGGGAATGGGGATGCACAGGTGTTTCCAGCATCCCGAGTAGGCACTGTGTAGGCGCAATGTGACATCTGTGTGGGTGCGGTGCACGGCCCCGAACGCACCCAGG
This sequence comes from Lithobates clamitans, assembly GCA_037952925.1. Lineage (NCBI taxonomy): Eukaryota > Metazoa > Chordata > Amphibia > Anura > Ranidae > Lithobates > Lithobates clamitans. The sequence continues at coordinate 36,347 of JBBGZY010003253.1, forward strand.
GTGCGTCCGCGCAACTGCACCCACATAGATGTCCTTTTTGGGGTGAACACAGCCCCCACACAGGGTACAGATTCATACACCTTGTGTGAGTGAGGCCTTGGACTTCTCCATAAAGGACCTCACTGGTGGGAAGAATTCTCATTTCTCCAGCAGAGAAAGCCTAAAGAAAGCCGGAAAGACTCCCCCCGCCTCTGAAGACAAAAAGAGTTCCAACCTCCCCTCATAGCCGGTCCAACACACGCCTCAAGAACTTACTGGCTTCCAAACTGCACAACGTAATCAATTACTTAATGTGAATCGACATTACATTCACAGTTAGGTCTCATTCACACGGGTGGTATGAATCCGTACCCCATGGGAGGGCCGTATTTACGGGAATGGGGATGCACAGGTGTTTCCAGCATCCCGTGTAGGCAGTCCCATTGCTGTCAACTGGGATGCAGAGGCTGTACCCAATGTGACATCTGTGTGGGTGCCGGTGCACGGCCCCGAACGCACCCAGGGTGCGTCCGCGCAACTGCACCCACATGGATGTCCTTTTTGGGATAAACACAGCCCCCACACAGGATACAGATTCATACACCTCATGTGAGTGAGACCTTGTATTTCTCCATAAAGGACCCCAACTTCGGTTACTGAAGTGGCAGCCGCCACCAGTATAGGGGCCTGTGTTGGTACAGCCGTGCCTGGTCCCTGGGAAGGTTACTCAGCCTTTTTGTTGAGTCTTCTTCTAGGAACAGCCAATTGTCTTGTCTGTCCAGCTACATTGATAGTTGGCGATTCAGAAGCTCCAATAACGAAAATGGAGGGCTGATGGGAAGACCCTCCGGTTATTGGAGTTGCAGCCGCCACCAGTGTTGGGACCTGTGCTGGTACAGCCGTACCTGGTCCCTGGGAGGGTTCCTCAGACTTTTTGTTGAGTCTTCTTTTAGGAACAGCCAGTTGTCTTGTTTGTCCAGCTACATTGATAGTTGGCGATTCAGAAGCTCCAAAAACTAAAATGGAGGGCTGATGGGAAGACCCTCCAGTTACTGGAGTGGCAGGCGCCACCAGTGTAGGGATCTGTGCTGGTACAGCCCTACCTGTTCCCTGGGAGGGTTCCTCAGACCTTTTGAGTCTTCTTTTAGGAACAGCCAATTGTCTTGTCTGTCCAGCTACATTGATAGTTGGCGATTCAGAAGCTCCAAAAACGAAAATGGAGGGCTGATGGCAAGACCCTCCAGTTACTGGAGTGGCAGCCGCCAACAGTGTAGGGATCTGTGCTGGTACAGCCCTACCTGGTACCCGGGAGGGTTCCTCAGACCTTTTGTTAAGTCTTCTTTTAGGAACAGCCAATTTTCTTGTTTGTCCAGCTACATTGATAGTTGGCGATTCAGAAGCTCCAAAAACGAAATTGGAGGGCTGATGGGAAGACCCTCCAGTTACTGGAGTGGCAGGCGCCACCAGTGTAGGGATCTGTGCTGGTACAGCAGTACCTGGTCCCCGGGAGGGTTCCTCAGACCTTTTGTTGAGTCTTCTTTTAGGAACAGCCAATTTTCTTGTTTGTCCATCTACATTGATAGTTGGCGATTTAGAAGCTCCAAAAACGAAAATGGAGGGCTGATGGGAAGACCCTCCAGTTACTGGAGTGGCAGTCGCCACCAGTGTAGGAACCTGTGTTGGTACAGTCGTACCTGGTCCCTGGGAAGGTTCCTCAGACCTTTTGTTGAGTCTTCTTCTAGGAACAGCCAATTGTCTTGTTTGTCCAGCTACATGGATAGTTGGTGATTCAGAAGCTGTAGAAACAGAAATAGAGGGCTGATGGGAAGACTCTTCCATTACTGCAGTGGCCGCCGCTACCAGTGTAGGGACCTGTGTTGGTACAGATGTACCGGGTTTCTGGGAGGGCTGACGGGAAGACTCTGTCTGAACGTCACATGCTGATGGAGTTTCCGTGTGAACGTCACATGCTGGTGGAGTCTCAATGTAGCTTTTATATTCTGTCTTGCTCACTGGGGCAGTCCTGCCTTGTGAGCTGTGTCTGCAGTAAATACCGCGTACATCTGCAATAAAAAAGAAGATTCAGAATTAGCACCTTCACCTACATTTCATATATTTTTTATACAACATCAAATTATAGAGAGAAAAGTTCAAAATTCCAGTGCCAGGGACAATAAATAAACCCAATATGACAGGGACACAGGGATGGGTAATGGTGGCCTTCATATAAAAATTCTGGTTGCCTGGCAGTTATGCCGACCCTCTAAAATGAATGGAGTCAGAAAGGGGACTGATTCTTCACTTTCGGGTACGGGGAAGTAATCTGCAGTGCTTCTGTTCATTATTAATAAACACCCGGCCTCTTTTATTGTAATCCTTCGAATTGTTGCGGTGGATTGATATAGAGGAGGTCGGGACCGGGAACCGCTGCATTGCCGATTACTCGGCCGCACCCCAAAGTGAAGGAATAGTACCCTGCACGTTTTGGATCGATTGCCATGTGATTCTGTCATGTGACAATGGTGACAAGATCTTGCCATGTTTGGGTTAACATTAATAACTAGAAAATGTATTTCCTGGAGAAAATGCGTGGGAATGCTGAATAGCTGAATTGCTAAAATGGCCCCCATCAAAATTGCCCCATCATATTGCCACCATCAAAACTGCCCCATCATATTGCCACCATCAAAACTGCCCCCATCAGCATTGCCCCATCAAAATTGCCTCCATCAAAACTGCCCCATCATATTGCCACCATCAAAGCTGCTCCATCAAAATTGCCTCCATCAAAACTGCCCCATCATATTGCCACCATCAAAACTGCCCCATAAAAATTGCCCCATCAATACTGCCCCATCATATTCCTCTATTATAAATCAGTACATGGTGTGTCTGTCCCCTCCCCCGGGCTCTGTAATCAGAGCTGAGATGCTCCAGCCGCCTCCCCCACCGCCCATCACTGTGTATAACAGAAGCTTTGGTAACCATGGCAACAAAAGCCAGTACACTCTGTTTAATAGCTAAAATTTCCTGAAATGACCACTAAACAAACAGCTTTTTCACAAAAACTGTAAAAGATATCAAACTGAAAAGATATAGCCAGATAGCTGAATATTTTGTGAACATTTTAAAGTTTGTTTGGCGTCTGTAGGTGAAAGTATGAAGGAGCTGAAACTTTTGGGAGCGGAAGAAGATATTAAGGATTTGAAGCATGCTCTCATTGATTTCAATGTTAAAAAGAAGTGTTAAAAAGCTTAATATTTTAAAAAGTATAAATAGTAGAAAAAAAGTTAAAAAAAAGTCCCATCATCAGCTGAAAGAGATGAACATTTTAAAAGTTGAATGGTTTTAATAGCTGAAAGTATGCAGAAGTTACGCAGAGCCAAAAAACGTAAAATTCAATAAAAATAAATAAAAAGAATAACAATAGGGGGAGTGCTGAACCATTCCCACTAATAATGTAATCTGAATTCTTGCTGCATGTTTTCCCATGATTTGGAATCGCAGGCAGAATCACAGCACTTCTCCCGACCATTCCAAATCGCCAAGTGTGGGCGGGGTCTAAGGCAGAATTCCAGGCAAATGATGAAATAGATACTGTCTGTGGGAGGTGCTTTACAGCAACTTACTGGGGCCCCATTTGTTCAGCAGGGGGGAGGGGCATAAAGGGTCTATTTAATGCCTTTGGGGTGCAGACAGAGCACTGCACTGCACAGCAATATAAAGCTGGAACTTTTTTTTTTTTTTAAATGTTGGCAACTATGTATATGTGTTATGTCATCTTGGCCTCTGTTTAATCTTCAACTGCCATAATGCTGCACATGTGATCCGCTATGACAGCAGCCATTGGATGGTTTGACAGTTTGGTTGAGAGCACAACCAATGTGACAGTTAGCATTCCCGACATGCCAGAAATAGAAATGTTTTTTGAAAGTGTTAAATCGATGGGATTCCTTCCTCTTTAATACAAGTAGAAAGCGTTTTATTTATAAATAACGCACAGGCACGAGGATGCAGATTTTTATCTGACAGAGGAGATGATATAAAGATCAGATTGTGGCTTATCAATCACTTTAATATCTCCTTCTGTTCTATAATTCTATGGAAACAAAATCAATAATTTGATCGATGAGTGTAGGTGACTTATCCAGAGTACTTTTTGTATCTATCACTATCCATAACACTTACCAATATCGGTGTTTGTATCTCGGTGATCTCTTTTGGCTTTACAGCCGAAACCGAAACATCCAACAACGGCTCTGAAACAGCCGCGCAGAAACTTCTTCATTTTGGGGGGCTTTTTGGTTGGGGTATCTGCAGGCTGGTCACTGATACCTCCTACCATTGCCCCTCCTTTGCTGGCTTTCTCTTTGGTGTTTTTAAGAGAAAGAAGCCGATTACATTTAAATCGGTTCATTATTAGGAATAAAGAAACTCGCTTTAAATGTATGACAATAAAAATCGCAATGAAATTGAATCGAACAAAATCAAATCCAATAAAATCGCAAGAAATATCTCAGGAGAGATAAGAAGCGTCTCTTCACTGGTCAGTGATCTCTGAGCTTCTGAGAGCTCACTGACCTGCGTCTGTCTATATAGAGACTCAGCCGATGACATCAATGGGAGAGGGACCAATCAGATCGCAGAGTGCAGTCAGGTGACCTTTTTTTTTTTTTTTTTAAAAATAACTGACGATTTTTCTTAAAGGAGCCACGTCCTTATTTGTGAGGTTTGTGAATTCAGCCTGTAGGATCAGTATACGGATCTAATAGGGATATACGGCTCCTGGAAGAACATGTTATTGTGAATGAGATTTAACCCTTACAGTCCCATGGCTGAAATAAAGATCTCTATTCTTATGATAACATTGTGAATGGAGCCTTAGAAATCCTCCATCAAATCTTTTCTTTTATTTTATCATTATTACACACCAATTATTTCTCCATTTTTAACCCTTTCACTGCCAAATCAAATGTTTTCCCATTCATTTATGAACCCAATTCCCCTCCCCCCTTTTTTTGTCTTTAACCCTTTCACTGCCAAATCATTTTTTTTTCATTTTTAACCCCTTTCTATGACTTTTTTTTTTTCAAAACAAAGATTTTTTTAATTTTTTTTTTTTTTAACCCTTTCAGTGCCAATCCAATGTGTTTTTCACATTTCTTGCCCATATGTTCAAGTATAAAGGAGAATCTGTTTATGGTTAGTGTTGGATGGAGTGGAGAGGGATTAGAACCCCTGTCAGGTTTGTATTGCTGTCTGTGCCCCGTTAGGGAGATTCATTCTCTTCAACTGCCAAATCTATATTTTTTTCTTACAGTTTTTAACCCTTTCCCTACCAAACTATATTGTTCATTTGTTTCAACCCTTTAACTGTCAAACCAAGTAACCCCTCCCCCTCCCCTCCCCCTACACACACACATTTTAACTGCCACTTTCACTGCCAAATCATTTTTTTAAATTTCTCCCCCATATGTTACATTATAAATAAAGGAAAATGTTTTTATTGTTAGTGTTGGATGGAGTGGAGAGGGATTAGAACCCCTGTCAGGTTTTTATTGCTGTCTGTGCCCCCTTTAGGGAGATTCATTCTCTCTATTTACCAACAAAAGTGAAAGAAAATCCCTGATTTTGGGTTGTCACCAGAACAGGAATTAGAGGGGAAATCCTCCAATGGGGACACTAGTTCTGGTGACACCCAGGGATGATGTCACTTTGGGAGGATTTCTCTCACTTCCTGTTTTGTCTATGGGAAAGGAAGTGAAGGGAATTCCCCCCAATTGGGACACAGATGACAAATAAAACCTGACAGGGGTTATAGTCCCCCTTACTCTATTGTAAATGAAAAGAAATGTTTGTCTTTATTTCTATTTTATCTGGTATGCGGGGGATGGTGGGGACTCGGTATAAAAGAGGGTGCAGTATATTACACATGGGGCCAGTGCTGTTTCTTGGCCTAGGCTAACACTTTGCGGGGTGCAGCAAAAAAACCGCCCCTCCGCATGCAATAAAGCCCCCCCCCGTCCCGTTTTTCAAAGTCCCGGTTCCCGCGGCCGCCTCCCGCACAAATACACTGATATGGGCTGCACTGATATGATGGGCACTGATATGATGGGCACTGATATGGGCTGCACTGATGAGCTGCACTATTAGGCTGCATTTGTTGCCCCTGATAAAGCCACACTGATGGGCACTAATAGGCTGCACTGGTTGCCCCTGATGAGGCTGCACTGATGGGCACTGATAGGCAGCACTGATGGGTACTAATAGGCTGCATTGATGGCCACTGACGAGGCCACTTGGTACCCACTTTTAATGTACAGAGCAGAAGAGGTGGGGCTCTAAAAGGAAAAGGTGGAGCCTAAATAGGAAGGGGTGTGGTTTATAGATAGGGCAGGTCTTAAACAGGAAGGGGTGTGGCCTTGACAGGAAGGGATGGCCCATATTTTAATTAGGGGGTGCATGAGTTTAGTTAGGCCTAGGGCAGCACAAAACCTAAATACACCACTGCATGGGGGTGGGGGAGGGGTGAGCGCTCAGTCACTGGTGGAGATTTCCCAGCATTCCATAGTTTGAGAAATGATGAAGGTCCCAGTCACACCTCTGACATACACCTGGATGGCAAACCCCCAACAAGCATAGCGCGCCCCATTGATTTCAGTGCGTTGCCCTAAGCCCCACAAGCCTGACAAAGTAGCCACTGACGCTTTCCGCTTTGTTTTATTTCCCACGCATTTTGCCACATTTCTTTTATTGGGGTCTCACGTTTTGGGGGGACATTTACAATAAATGGCACTACAAGCGTGAGGCAGATATTTGTTGCGTGTTCCGGGATTGCGTGGAAACGGGCATTTCTGTGCGCATTACCGGAACGCGCAGATGTGACCGGAGACTGATATGGTGGAAAGTTGTCACCGCGGCACGCCGTGTTCCGCCATATTTCCATTCTTTATCGGTGACCACCATACAAAAAGGTATTTTTAGAAGCGGGCAGACAGGTGTAAAGTGTTTTCTTTGGATGGAAATGTTGGAGGAAAGTTCTTTGTCTCCTTTACTCCGGAGTATGAAGAGCTGTAAAATGTGCTGTGAATGTGAGCAGACAGGGAATGTCTATGGCTCTGATCAATGAATACTGGACCTTCCTAAGACCACAAACCTTCCCAAAGGGGGGGAGGGGCACATATTCTTAGAGGGGGGCTCCTCACAATTTCTGGGTTATGGGGGTCTCACTGTTGCTATGGAGATAAAGGGTCTCGCTGTGTAATTGGTGTCTCCACAGAGGGCCGTACAAGCCCAGAGGACCCTCCGCCACCAACAAACCTGTCCAGGGGATTGGCAGGAAAGCTGCAGGTATCGGGGGAGGGGAGGAGTCTGCAGAGCCAATCCAACAGGTAGGCCATCTGATAATGATCTGTCAGTGCAGGAGACATTGCAGCTGTGTACTTATGAACATGGGAGGAGTCTGTGATACTTATGTACATGGGAGGAGCCTGTGATACTTATGTACATGGGAGGAGTCTGTGATACTTATGTACATGGGAGGAGCCTGCAATACTTATGTACATGGGAGGAGCCTGTGATACTTATGTACATGGGAGGAGTCTGAGGTACTTCTGTACATGGGAGGAGCCTGTGATACTTATGTACATGGGAGGAGTCTGTGATACTTATGTACATGGGAGGAGTCTGTGATACTTATGTATATGGGAGGAGTCTGTGATACTTATGTATATGGGAGGAGTCTGTGATTCTTATGAACATGGGAGGAGTCTGTGATACTTATGTACATGGGAGGAGTCTGTGATACTTATGTACATGGGAGGAATCTGTGATACTTATGAACATGGGAGGAGTCTGTGATACTTATGTACATGGGAGGAGTCTGTGATACTTATGTATATGGGAGGAGTCTGTGATACTTATGTACATGGGAGGAGTCTGTGATACTTATGTACATGGGAGGAATCTGTGATACTTATGAACATGGGAGGAGTCTGTGATACTTATGAACATGGGAGGAGTCTGTGATACTTATGTATATGGGAGGAGTCTGTGATTCTTATGAACATGGGAGGAGTCTGTGATACTTATGTACATGGGAGGAGCCTGTGATACTTATGTACATGGGAGGAGTCTGTGATACTTATGTACATGGGAGGGGCCTGTGATACTTATGTACATGGGAGGAGTCTGTGATACTTATGTACATGGGAGGGGCCTGTGATACTTATGTGCATGGGAGGAGCCTGTGATACTGTGTAATATTCCTGCTGGGATATAACGTCGCGTACGGGGGGCGGAGCTTGTTCTGCGGACGTCACCCGCTGCCACCTCTATGCAGCTGGTCTGTGGATCGGCTTTTATTGTAAAGTTTTTATCCATTTGCGATACCTAGCGCTGCTATTTTATACTTACCTTGATTTTATTGTATAGGTGACAATATTGTCCTGTGATTGAGGTGCCATTGAAAGTAACGGTATCACAAGCGTGTCCCGTGTTTTGCAGCAAATCAAGAATTGCAGTAATTCCACCTGCAAACCGGAAGGCCTAGGTGTGATCGCAGCCTAAGCGTCTTCTATCAGTTGCTGGGTTCACCTTCTGTAGATTCTGGGGGAACATTTTCTTCCTCAAACATTCCACACATTCGCTTCATTCTTTATTCCACCGCTAATATATACTCCGCATTGACCTTGTTTAGCGCTTTTCTCTCTGAGCACTCCAAGTATTGGAGATGGCGTTGGCCGGGAATCGAACCCGGGTCAGCTGCTGGGAAGGCAGCTATGCTAACCACTGCACCACCAACGCAAAGTAGCATGTCTTTGTAGTGTGGGAGGAAACCGGAGTACCCGGAGGAAACCCACGCAAGCACAGGGAGAACATGCAAACTCCATGCAGATAGTGTCCTGGTCAGAATCTGAAACAAGTGCTGCAAGGCTAACCCCTAAGCCTCTGTGCTGCCCATATGCGGCCTCTGTTGTCTAAGGCCCGCCCCCGCTGATATATATAACACTCCTATAATAAAATACACCCAAATAACAATAAAAGGGGTACAGTGGTCCCCAAATTACCAACAAAATGGAGCTAAGTATTTCATTCACACTAAGGCCTCATTCACACGGGGGTATGAATCCGTATACCCCACGGGAGGGCTGTGTTTACCGGAATGGGGATGCACAGGTGTTTCCAGTATCCCGTGTAGGCATTCCCATTGCTGTCAACTGGGGTGCAGAGGCTGTACCCAATGTGACATCTGTGTGGGTGCCGGTGCACGGCCCCGAACGCACACAGGGTACGTCCGCGCAACTGCACCCACATGGATGTCCTTTTTGGGATAAACACAGCCCCCACACAGGATACAGATTCATACACCTCGTGTGAGTGAGGCCTTGGACTTCTCCATAAAGGACCTCACTGGTGGGAAGAGTTCTCATTTCTCCAGCAGAGAAAGCCTAAAGAAAGCCGGAAAGACTCCTCCCGCCTCTGAAGACAAAAAGAGTTCCAACCTCCCCTCATAGCCGGTCCACCACACGCCTCAAAAACATACCTGCCTTCAACCTCCCCTTATAGCCGGTCCAACACACGCCTCAAGAACTTACTGGCTTCCAAACTGCACAACATAATCAATTACTTAATGTAGATCGACAATACATTCACACTTAGGTCTCATTCACACGGGGGGTATGAATCCGTACCCCATGGGAGGACCGTATTTACTGGAATGGGGATGCACAGGTGTTTCCAGTATCCCGTGTAGGCAGTCCCATTGCTGTCAACTGGGGTGCAGAGGCTGTACCCAATGTGACATCTGTGTGGGTGCCGGTGCACGGCCCCGAACGCACACAGGGTGCGTCCGCGCAACTGCACCCACATGGATGTCCTTTTTGGGATAAACACAGCCCCCACACAGGATACAGATTCATACACCTCGTGTGAGTGAGGCCTTGGACTTCTCCATAAAGGACCTCACTGGTGGGAAGAGATCTAATTTCTCCAGCAGAGAAAGCCTAAAGAAAGCCGGAAAGACTCCTCTTGCCTCTGAAGACAAAAAGAGTTCCAACCTCCCCTCATAGCCGGTCCAACACACGCCTCAAAAAGATACCGGCCTTCAACCTCCCCTCATAGCCGGTCCAACACACGCCTCAAGAACTTACTGGCTTCCAAACTGCACAACGTAATCAATTACTTAATGTAGATCGACATTACATTCACACTTAGGTCTCATTCACACGGGGGGTATGAATCCGTACCCCATGGGAGGGCCGTGTTTACGGGAATTGGGGATGCACAGGTGTTTCCAGCATCCCGTGTAGGCATTGTGTAGGCACAATGTGACATCTGTGTGGGTGCCGGTGCACGGCCCCGAACGCACGCAGGGTGCGTCCGCGCAACTGCACCCACATGGATGTCCTTTTTGGGGTAAACACAGCCCCCACACAGGGTACAGATTCATACACCTCGTGTGAGTGAGGCCTTGGACTTCTCCATAAAGGACCTCACTGGTGGGAAGAATTCTCATTTCTCCAGCAGAGAAAGCCTAAAGAAAGCCGGAAAGACTCCTCCCGCCTCTGAAGACAAAAAAGAGTTCCAACCTCCCCTTATAGCCGGTCCAACACACGCCTCAAGAACTTACTGGCTTCCAAACTGCACAACGTAATCAATTACTTAATGTAGATCGACAATACATCAATCAAACATAATCAATTACTTATTGTAGATCGACATTACATTAACACTTAGGTCTCATTCACACGGGGGGTATGAATCCGTACCCCATGGGAGGGCCGTATTTACGGGAATGGGGATGCACAGGTGTTTCCAGCATCCCGTGTAGGCAGTCCCATTGCTGTCAACTGGGGTGCAGAGGCTGTACCCAATGTGACATCTGTGTGGGTGCCGGTGCACGGCCCCGAACGCACCCAGGGTGCGTCCGCGCAACTGCACCCACATGGATGTCCTTTTTGGGATAAACACAGCCCCCACACAGGATACAGATTCATACACCTCATGTGAGTGAGACCTTGTATTTCTCCATAAAGGACCCCCACTTCGGTTACTGAAGTGGCAGCCGCCACCAGTATAGGGGCCTGTGTTGGTACAGCCGTGCCTGGTCCCTGGGAAGGTTACTCAGCCTTTTTGTTGAGTCTTCTTCTAGGAACAGCCAATTGTCTTGTCTGTCCAGCTACATTGATAGTTGGTGATTCAGAAGCTCCAATAACGAAAATGGAGGGCTGATGGGAAGACCCTCCGGTTATTGGAGTTGCAGCCGCCACCAGTGTTGGGACCTGTGTTGGTAAAGTCGTACCTGGTCCCTGGGAGGGTTCCTCAGACTTTTTGTTAAGTCTTCTTTTAGGAACAGCCAGTTGTCTTGTTTGTCCAGCTACATTGATAGTTGGCGATTCAGAAGCTCCAAAAACAAAAATGGAGGGCTGATGGGAAGACCCTCCAGTTACTGGAGTGGCAGCCGCCAACAGTGTAGGGATCTGTGCTGGTACAGCAGTACCTGGTCCCCGGGAGGCTTCCTCAGACCTTTTGTTAAGTCTTCTTTTAGGAACAGCCAATTTTCTTGTTTGTCCAGCTACATTGATAGTTGGCGATTTAGAAGCTCCAAAAACGAAAATGGAGGGCTGATGGGAAGACCCTCCAGTTACTGGAGTGGCAGTCGCAACCTGTGTTGGTACAGTCGTACCTGGTCCCTGGGAAGGTTCCTCAGACCTTTTGTTGAGTCTTCTTCTAGGAACAGCCAATTGTCTTGTTTGTCCAGCTACATGGATAGTTGGTGATTCAGAAGCTGTAGAAACAGAAATAGAGGGCTGATGGGAAGACTCTTCCATTACTGCAGTGGTCACCGCTACCAGTGTAGGGACCTGTGTTGGTACAGATGTACCGGGTTTCTGGGAGGGCTGACGGGAAGACTCCGTCTGAACGTCACATGCTGGTGGAGTTTCCGTGTGAACGTCACATGCTGGTGGAGTCTCAATGTAGCTTTCATATTCTGTCTCGCTCACTGGGGCAGTCCTGCCTTGTGAGCTGTGTCTGCAGTAAATACCGCGTACATCTGCAATAATAAAGAAGAATCAGAATTAGCACCTTCACCTACATTTCATATATTTTTTATACAACATCAAATTATAGAGAGTAAAGTTCAAAATTCCAGTGCCAGGGACAATAAATGAACCCAATATGACAGGGACACAGGGATGGGTAATAGTGGCCTTCATATAAAAATTCTGGTTGCCTGGCAGTTATGCCGACCCTCTAAAATGAATGGAGTCAGAAAGGGGACTGATTCTTCACTTTCGGGTGCGGGGAAGTAATCTGCAGTGCTTCTGTTCATTATTAATAAACACCCGGCCTCTTTTATTGTAATCCCTCGAATTGTTGCGGTGGATTGATATAGAGGAGGTCGGGACCGGGAACCGCTGCATTGCCGATTACTCGGCCGCACCCCAATGTGAAGGAATAGTACCCTGCACGTTTTGGATCGATTGCCATGTGATTCTGTCATGTGACAATGGTGACAAGATCTTGCCATGTTTGGGTTAACATTAAGAACTAGAAAATGCATTTCCTGGAGAAAATGCATGGGAATGCTGAATAGCTGAATTGCTAAAACGGCCCCCATCAAAACTGCCCCATCATATTGCCACCATCAAAACTGCCCCCATCAGAATTGCCCCATCAAAATTGCCCCATCATATTGCCACCATCAAAACTGCCCCATCATATTGCCACCATCAAAACTGCCCCCATCAGAATTGCCCCATCAAAATTGCCACCATCAAAACTGCCCCATCATATTGCCACCATCAAAACTGCCCCATCATATTGCCCCATCAATACTGCCCCATCATATTCCTCTATTATAAATCAGTACATGGTGTGTCTGACCCCTTCCCCGGGCTCTGTAATCAGAGCTGAGATGCTCCAGCCGCCTCCCCCACCGCCCATCACTGTGTAGAACAGAAGCTTTGGTAACCATGGCAACAAAAGCAGCCCAGTACACTCTGTTTAATAGCTAAAATTTCCTGAAATGACCACTAAACAAACAGCTTTTTCACAAAAACTGTAAAAGATATCAAACTGAAAAGATATAACCAGATAGCTGAATATGTTGTGAACATTTTAAAGTTTGTTTGGCGTCTGTAGGTGAAAGTATGAAGGAGCTGAAACTTTTGGGAGCGGAAGAAGATATTAAGGATTTGAAGCATGCTCTCATTGATTTCAATGTTAAAAAAAGTGTTAAAAAGCTTAATATTTTAAAAAGTATAAATAGTAGAAAAAAAGTTAAAAAAAAGTCCCATCATCAGCTGAAAGAGATGAACATTTTAAAAGTTGAATGGTTTTAATAGCTGAAAGTATGCAGAAGTTACGCAGAGCCAAAAAATGTAAAATTAAATAAAAATAAATAAAAAGAATAACAATAGTGGGAGTGCTGAAGCATTCCCACTAATAATGTAATCTGAATTCTTGCTGCATGTTTTCCCATGATTTGGAATCGCAGGCAGAATCACAGCACTTCTGCCAACCATTCCAAATCGCCAAGTGTGGGCGGGGTCTAAGGCAGAATTCCAGGCAAATGATGAAATAGATACTGTCTGTGGGAGGTGCTTTACAGCAACTTACTGGGGCCCCATTTGTTCAGCAGGGGGGAGGGGCATAAAGGGTCTATTTAACGCCTTTGGGGTGCAGACAGTGCACTGCACAGCAATATAAAGCTGGAACTTTTTTTTAAATGTTGGCAACTATGTATATGTGTTATGTCATCTTGGCCTCTGTTTAATCTTCAACTGCCATAATGCTGCACATGTGATCCGTTATGACAGCAGCCATTGGATGGTTTGACAGTTTGGTTGAGAGCACAACCAATGTGACAGTTAGCATTCCCGACATGCCAGGAATAGAAATGTTTTTTGAAAGTGTTAAATCGATGGGATTCCTTCCTCTTTAATACAAGTAGAAAGCGTTTTATTTATAAATAACGCACAGGCACGAGGATGCAGATTTTTATCTGACAGAGGAGATGATATAAAGATCAGATTGTGGCTTATCAATCACTTTAATATCTCCTTCTGTCCTATAATTCTATGGAAATAAAATCAATAATTTGATCGATGAGTGTAGGTGACTTATCCAGAGTACTTTTTGTATCTATCATTAGTGGGAATGCTTTAGCACTCCCACTATTGTTATTCGATTCTATTTATTTTTATTCCGTACGTTTTTTGGCTCTGCGTACTTTCAGCTATTAAAACCATTCAACTATTAAAATGTTCATCTCTTTCAGCTGATGATGGGACTTTTTCAATTTTTTTTTTACTATTTATACTTTTTAAAATATTAAGCTTTTTAACACTTTTTTTTAACATTGAAGTCAATGGGAGCATGCTTCAGATCCTTAAATTCTTCTTCCGCTCCCAAAAGTTTCAGCTCCTTCATACTTTCACCTACAGACACCAAACAAACTTTAAAATGTTCACAAAATATTCAGCTATCTGGCTATATCTTTTCAGTTTGATATCTTTTACAGTTTTTGTGAAAAGACTTTTTGTTTAGAGGTCATTTCAGGAAATTTTAGCCATTAATCAGAGTGTACTGTTGTTTTGTTGCCATGGTTACCAAAGCTTCTGTTATACACAGGGGGGGAGGTGGCTGGAGCATCTCAGCTCTGATTACAGAGCCCGGGGGAGGGGACAGACACACCATGTACTGAATTATAATAGAGGAATATGATGGGGCAGTTTTGATGGGGCAATTCTGATGGGGCAGTTTTGATGGTGGCAATATGATGGGGCAATTCTGATGGGGCAGTTTTGATGGGGCAGTTCTGATGGGGCAGTTTTGATGGTGGCAATATGATGGGGCAATTCTGATGGGGCAGTTTTGATGGTGGCAATATGATGGGGCAATTCTGATGGGGCAGTTCTGATGGGGCAATTCTGATGGGGCAATTCTGATGGGGCAATTCTGATGGGGCAGTTTTGATGGGGCAGTTTTGATGGCGGCAATATGATGGGGCAGTTTTGATGGTGGCAATATGATGGGGCAGTTTTGATGGCAATATGATGGGGGCAGTTTTGCTGGGGGCCGTTTTAGCAATGCAGCTATTCAGCATTCCCACTCATTTTCCCCAGGAAATGCATTTTCTAGTTATCCATAACACTTACCAATCTCGGTGTCTGTATCTCGGTGATCTCTTTTGGCTTTACAGCCGGAACCGAAACATCCAACAACGGCTCTGAAACAGCCACGCAGAAACTTCTTCATTTTGGGGGGCTTTTTGGTTGGGGTATCTGCAGGCTGGTCACTGATACCTCCTACCATTGCCCCTCCTTTGCTGGCTTTCTCTTTGGTGTTTTTCAGAGAAAGAAGCCGATTACATTTAAATCGGTTCATTATTAGGAATAAAGAAACTCGCTTTAAATGTATGACAATAGAAATCGCAATGAAATGGAATCGAACAAAATCAAATCCAATAAAATCGCAAGAAATATCTCAGGAGAGATAAGAAGCGTCTCTTCACTGGTCAGTGATCTCTGAGCTTCTGAGAGCTCACTGACCTACTTCTGGCTATATAGAGACTCAGCCTATGACATCATAGGCAGAGAATCAAGGGACCAATCAGATCGCAGAGTGCAGTCAGGTGACCTTTTTTTTTTTTTTTTTTGAAAAATAACTGACGATTTTTCTTAAAGGAGCCACGTCCTTATTTGTGAGGTTTGTGAATTCAGCCTGTAGGATCAGTATACGGATCTAATAGGGATATACGGCTCCTGGAAGAACATGTTATTGTGAATGAGATTTAACCCTTACAGTCCCATGGCTGAAATAAAGATCTCTATTCTTATAACATTGTGAATGGAGCCTTAGAAATCCTCCATCAAATCTTTTCTTTTATTTTATCATTATTACACACCAATTATTTCTCCATTTTTAACCCTTTCACTGCCAAATCAAATTTTTTCCCTTTCATTTATGAACCCAATTCCCCTCCCCTTTTTTTTGTCTTTAACCCTTTCACTACCAAATCATTTTTTTTTCATTTTTAACCCCTTTCTATGACCTTTTTTTTTTTCAAAACAAAGATTTTTTTAAGTTTTTTTTTTTAACCCTTTTAGTGCCAATCCAATGTGTTTTTCACATTTTTTGCCCATATGTTCAAGTATAAAGGAGAATCTGTTTATGGTTAGTGTTGGATGGAGTGGAGAGGGATTAGAACCCCTGTCAGGTTTGTATTGCTGTCTGCGCCTCGTTAGGGAGATTCATTCTCTTCAACTGCCAAATCTATATTTTTTTCTTACAGTTTTTAACCCTTTCCCTACCAAACTATATTGTTCATTTGTTTCAACCCTTTAACTGTCAAACCAAGTAACCCCTTTCCCCTCCCCTCCCCCCACACACACATTTTAACTGCCACTTTCACTGCCAAATCATTTTTTTAAATTTCTCCCCCATATGTTACATTATAAATAAAGGAAAATGTTTTTATTGTTAGTGTTGGATGGAGTGGAGAGGGATTAGAATCCCTGTCAGGTTTTTATTACTGTCTGCGCCCCCTTTAGGGAGATACATTCTCTCTATTTACCAACAAAAGTGAAAGAAAATCCCTGATTTTAGGTTGTCACCAGAACAGGAATTAGAGGGGAAATCCTCCAATGGGGACACTAGCTCTGGTGACACCCAGGGATGATGTCACTTTGGGAGGATTTCTCTCACTTCCTGTTTTGTCTATGGGATAGGAAGTGAAGGGAATTCCCCCCAATGGGGACACAGATGGCAAATAAAACCTGACAGGGGTTATAGTCCCCCTTACTCTATTGTAAATTAAAATAAATGTTTGTCTTTATTTCTATTTTATCTGGTATGCGGGGGATGGTGGGGACTCGGTATAAAAGAGGGTGCAGTATATTACACATGGGGCCAGTGCTGTTTCTTGGCCTAGGCCAACAGTTTGCGGGGGGCAGCAAAAAAGCTGCCCCTCCGCATGCAATAAAGCCCCCCCATCCCGTTTTTCAAAGTCCCGGTTCCCGCGGCCGCCTCCCGCACAAATACACTGATATGGGCTGCACTGATGAGCTGCACTATTAGGCTGCATTTGTTGCCCCTGATAAAGCCACACTGATGGGCACTAATAGGCTGCACTGGTTTCCCCTGATGAGGCTGCACTGATGGGCACTGATAGGCTGCATTGATGGCCACTGACGAGGCCACTTGGGACCCACTTTTAATGTACAGAGCAGAAGAGGTGGGGCTCTAAAAGGAAAAGGTGGAGCCTAAATAGGAAGGGGTGGTTTATAGATAGGTCAGGTCTTAAACAGGAAGGGGTGTGGCCTTGACAGGAAGGGATGGCCCATATTTTAATTAGGGAGTGCATGAGTTTAGTTAGGCCTAGGGCAGCAGAAAACCTAAATACACCACTGCATGGGGCTATGGGGGGTGGGGGAGGGGTGAGCGCTCAGTCACTGGTGGAGATTTCCCAGCATTCCATAGTTTGAGAAATGATGAAGGTCCCAGTCACACCTCTGACATACACCTGGATGACAAACCCCCAAGCATAGCGCCCCCCATTGATTTCAGTGCGTTGCCCTATGCCCCACAAGCCTGACAAAGTAGCCTCTGACGCGTTCCGCTTTGTTTTATCTCCCACGCATTTTGCCACATTTCTTGTATTGGGGTCTCACGTTTTGGGGGACATTTACAATAAATGGCACTACAAGCGTGGAGACACATATTTGTTGCGTGTTCCGGGATTGCGTGGAAACGGGCATTTCTGTGCGCATTACCGGAACGCGCAGATGTGACCGGAGACTGATATGGTGGAAAGTTGTCACCGCGGCACGCCGTGTTCCGCCATATTTCCATTCTTTATCGGTGACCACCATACAAAAAGGTATTTTTAGAAGCGGGCAGACAGGTGTAAAGTGTTTTCTTTGGATGGAAATGTTGGAGGAAAGTTCTTTGTCTCCTTTACTCCGGAGTATGAAGAGCTGTAAAATGTGCTGTGAATGTGAGCAGACAGGGAATGTCTATGGCTCTGATCAATGAATACTGGACCTTCCTAAGACCACAAACTTCCCAAAGGGGGGGAGGGGCACATATTCTTAGAGGGGGGCTCCTCACAATTTCTGGGGTTTATGGGGGTCTCACTGTTGCTATGGAGATAAAGGGTCTCGCTGTGTAATTGGGGTCTCCACAGAGGGCCGTACAAGCCCAGAGGACCCTCCGCCACCAACAAACCTGTTCCAGGGGATTGGCAGGAAAGCTGCAGGTATCGGGGGAGGGGAGGAGTCTGCAGAGCCAATCCAACAGGTAGGCCATCTGATAATGATCTGTCAGTGCAGGAGACATTGCAGCTGTGCTATGATACTTATGTACATGGGAGGAGCCTGTGATACTTATGTACATGGGAGGAGTCTGTGATACTTATGTACATGGGAGGAGTCTGTGATACTTATGTACATGGGAGGAGCCTATGATACTTATGTATATGGGAGGAGTCTGTGATACTTATGTACATGGGAGGGGCCTGTGATACTTATGTACATGGGAGGAGTCTGGGATACTTATGTACATGGGAGGAGCCTGTGATACTTATGTACATGGGAGGAGTCTGTGATACTTTTGTACATGGGAGGAGCCTGTGATACTTATGTACATGGGAGGAGTCTGTGATACTTATGTATATGGCAGGAGTCTGTGATACTTATGTACATGGGAGGAGCCTGTGATACTTATGGACATGGGAGGAGCCTGTGATTCTTATGAACATGGGAGGAGTCTGTGATACTTATGTACATGGGAGGAATCTGTGATACTTATGAACATGGGAGGAGCCTGTGATACTTATGTACATGGGAGGAGTCTGTGATACTTATGTACATGGGAGGAGTCTGTGATACTTATGAACATGGGAGGAGTCTGTGATACTTATGTACATGGGAGAGTCTGTGATACTTATGTACATGGGAGGAGTCTGTGATACTTATGTACATGGGAGGAATCTGTGATACTTATGAACATGGGAGGAGCCTGTGATACTTATGTACATGGGAGGAGTCTGTGATACTTATGTACATGGGAGGAGTCTGTGATACTTATGAACATGGGAGGAGTCTGTGATACTTATGTACATGGGAGGAGCCTGTGATACTTATGTACATGGGAGGAGCCTGTGATACTTATGTACATGGGAGGAGTCTGTGATACTTATGTACATGGGAGGAGAATGTGATACTTATGTACATGGGAGGATTCTGTGATACTTATGTACATGGGAGGAATCTGTGATACTTATGTACATGGGAGGAGTCTGTGATACTTATGTACATGGGAGGAGTCTGTGATACTTATGTACATAGGAGGAGTCTGTGATACTTATGAACATGGGAGGAGTCTGTGATACTTATGTACATGGGAGGAGTCTGTGATACTTATGTACATGGGAGGAGTCTGTGATACTTATGTATATGGGAGGAGTCTGTGATACTTATGTACATGGGAGGAGAATGTGATACTTATGTACATGGGAGGAGTCTGTGATACTTATGTACATGGGAGGAGTCTGAGGTACTTCTGTACATGGGAGGAGTCTGTGATACTTATGTACATGGGAGGAGAATGTGATACTTATGTACATGGGAGGAGTCTGTGATACTTATGTACATGGGAGGAGTCTGAGGTACTTCTGTACATGGGAGGAGCCTGTGATACTTATGTACATGGGAGGAGCCTGTGATACTTATGTACATGGGAGGAGCCTGTGATACTTATGTACATGGGAGGAGCCTGTGATACTTATGTACATGGGAGGAGTCTGTGATACTTATGTACATGGGAGGGGCCTGTGATACTTATGTACATGGGAGGAGCCTGTGATACTGTGTAAAATTCCTGCTGGGGGGGGAGGGTGTAATATTCCTGCTGGGGGGAGTATGGGTGTAATATTCCTGCTGGGGGGGGGGGTATGGGTGTAATATTCCTGCTGGGGGGGGGGTATGGGTGTAATATTCCTGTTGGGGGGAGTATGGGTGTAATATTCCTGCTGGGGGGGAGGTATGGGTGTAATATTCCTGTTGGGGGAGTATGGGTGTAATATTCCTGCTGGGGGGGGGGAGTATGGGTGTAATATTCCTGCTGGGGGGAGTATGGGTGTAATATTCCTGTTGGGGGAGTATGGGTGTAATATTCCTGCTGGGGGGGGTGTGGGTGTAATATTCCTGTTAGGGGAGTATGGGTGTAATATTCCTGCTGGGGGGAGTATGGGTGTAATATTCCTGTTGGGGGGAGTATGGGTGTAATATTACTGCTGGGGGGGGGGGGGGGTATGGGTGTAATATTCCTGCTGGGGGAAGTATGGGTGTAATATTCCTGCTGGAGGGGAGTATGGGTGTAATATTCCTGCTGGGGGAAGTATGGGTGTAATATTCCTGCTGGAGGGGTGTAATATTCCTGCTGGGGGGAGTATGGGTGTAATATTCCTGCTGGGGGGGTATGGGTGTAATATTCCTGCTGGGGGGAGTATGGGTGTAATATTCCTGCTGGGGGGAGTAGGGGGAGTATGGGTGTAATATTCCTGCTGGGGGGAGTATGGGTGTAATATTCCTGCTGGGGGGGGGATGGATGTAATATTCCTGCTGGGGGGGTATGGGTTCAATATTCCTGCTGGGGGGAGTATGGGTGTAATAATCCTGCTGCGGGGAGTATGGGTGTAATATTCCTGCTGGGGGGAGTATGGGTTCAATATTCCTGCTGGGGGCGAGTATGGGTGTATTATTCCTGCTGGGGGGAGTATGGGTGTAATATTCCTGCTGGTGGGAGTATGTGTGTAATATTCCTGCTGGGGGGGAGGTATGGGTGTAATATTCCTGCTGGGGGGGAGTATGGGTGTAATATTACTGCTGAGGGGGGGGGGGGTATGGGTGTAATATTCCTGTCGGGGGGAGTATGGGTGTAATATTACTGCTGGGGGGGGGGTATGGGTGTAATATTCCTGCTGGGGGGAGTATGGGTGTAATATTCCTGTTGGGGGGAGTATGGGTGTAATATTACTGCTGGGGGGGGGTATGGGTGTAATATTCCTGCTGGGGGGAGTATGGGTGTAATATTCCTGTTGGGGGGGGTATGGGTGTAATATTACTGCTGGGGGGGGGGGGGTATGGGTGTAATATTCTTGCTGGGGGGAGTATGGGTGTAATATTCCTGATGGGGGGGTATGGGTGTAATATTCCTGCTGGGGGGAGTATGGGTGTAATATTCCTGCTGGGGGGAGTATGGGTGTAATATTCTTGCTGGGGGGAGTATGGGTGTAATATTCCTGATGGGGGGGGGGGGTATGGGTGTAATATTCCTGCTGGGGGGAGTATGGGTGTAATATTCCTGCTGGGGGGAGTATGGGTGTAATATTCTTGCTGGGGGGAGTATGGGTGTAATATTCCTGATGGGGGGGTATGGGTGTAATATTCCTGCTGGGGGGGGTTTGGGTGTAATATTCCTGCTGGGGGGGAGTATGGGTGTAAAATTCCTGCTGGGGGGGTATGGGTGTAATATTCCTGATGGGGGGGTATGGGTGTAATATTCCTGCTGGGGGGAGTATGGGTGTAATATTCCTGCTGGGGGGGGGGGTTATGGGTGTAATATTCCTGCTGGGGGGGAGGTATGGGTGTAATATTCCTGCTGGGGGGGTATGGGTGTAATATTCCTGCTGGGGGGAGTATGGGTGTAATATTCCTGCTGGGGGGGAGGTATGGGTGTAATATTCCTGCTGGGGGGGTATGGGTGTATTATTCCTGTTGGGGGGGTATGGACCCCTGACAAAATTGCAGGACTGCTTTTGGGAAATGGGCATCCTACAGTTTTGTTTGTTGCGATTTGTCAGGTGAAAATATTGAAACCAAAAGGACAATCAGCGCAAACACAATGAGATAAACATAAAAACTTCAAGCTGAACACTATAGGCAATCACAAAATACCGAGCAAAAATACAATAAAATCGAGGTAAGTGCAGCACAAAAAACTAAATAAAGAAAAAAGAAAATTCCAATCCAGATGGAAGTTCCAATCACCCGACAAAAGGAATGTCAGGATCCCTCGTGTGAAAATAGGGGGAAAGAAGTCCTTCTGATGTGCAGTGACAGTATCCTTCACCAAATAAGCCCAAATACTCTTACCAGAAATGGTGGACCTCCCTGCCACAGAAGGTCAAAAGCGCATGTATCCCCCTCAGGGATGTGGCAAACCTTGCAGGTTTGAGTGGTCCTCAATCCCAGTGAGTGGAACTCCTGTCCAGCAAGGAAATCCAATCAAGCAGGGGGAACCTCCAAATATCCTCCAGAAGCAGATGAAATGATAGTGTGCAGAGTTCCAAAAAAGGCAAAGGGAACACTCTAAGGCCCCTTTCACACTTATACGACTTGTCCCACGATTTTGTACTGCAAAATCGTATGACAAGTCATTCTCCATGATTTTCAATGACTACCATTCATATTGGCACGACTTTAAGTCGTGCCGACTTGAAAGTAGTCCCTGCACTACTTTGGTCCAACTTCTATGCGAGTTGTACTCCATAGACCTCAATGTTAAACCCTGAAGTAGCATGCAAGTCGTGCCTGAATATTATATAGACACGACTTCAGTACGACTTTGTAAGCACAAGCCTGGCCTCGCTATTCGGGAAAGGAAAACTTTTCTTTCCTTTCCCGATGAGCGACAGGCAGTGCTGACAGCTGTCTGGTATGAATCCAGAGGGGGAACGCCGCGCCAAGTTTTAAATGAAAAAAACGGCGTGGGTTCCCCCCCAGGGGCATACCAGGCCCTTAGGTCTGGTATGGATCTAAGTAGAACCCCCTACGCCGAAAAATCGGCGTGGGGTCCCCCCCAAAATCCATACCAGACCCTTATCCGAGCACGCAGCCCGGCCGGTCAGGAATGGGGGTGGGGACGAGCGAGCGCCCCCCCCCCCCCCTCCTGGACCGTACCAGGCCGCATGCCCTCAACATGGGGGGGTGGGTGCTTTGGGGCATGGGGGGCGCAGTGCGGCCCCCCCCACCCCAAAGCACCTTGTCCCCATGTTGATGAGGACAAGGGCCTCTTCCCGACAACCCTGGCCGTTGGTTGTCGGGGTCTGCGGGCGGGGGGCTTATCGGAATCTGGGAGCCCCCTTTAATAAGGGGGCCCCCAGATCCCAGCCCCCCACCCTATGTGAATAAGTATGGGGTACATGGTACCCCTACCCATTCACCTAGGGAAAAAAGCGTCAATAAAAAACACAGTACACAGGTTTTTAAAATAATTTATTAGGCAGCTCCGGGGTCTTCTTCCGACTTCGGGGGTCCTCTTCCGACTTCGGGGGTCTCTCCGCCGTCTCCTCCCGGTGTCTGCATCTTCTGCCGGCTCCTCCGCTATCTTCTGCAGCTCAATTGCTAGCGGTGGTCCGGACTTCTGCCTTCTTCTTTTCTTCCAGAGATGTTGACACGACGCTCTCTCCAGCCAGAATGGTCTCTGTGCGCTTCGCAAGGGACTTATATAGGCGGTGGCCCCGCCCCCTTATGAGATCACTGTCCCGGGGCATGCTGGGACTGTGCCGTCATAAGGGGGCGTGGTCATCACCCGGTGACCACGCCTCCTAAAACGTCACAGTCCCACATGCCCAGGGACTGTGACGGCATAAGGGGGCGGGGTCACCGCCTATATAAGTCCGCTGCGGAGCGTTCAGAGACCATTCCAGCTGGAGAGAGCGTCGTGTCAACATCTCTGGAAGAAAAGAGGGAAGAAGGCAGAAGTCCGGACCACCGCTAGCAATTGAGCTGCAGAAGAAAGCGAAGGAGCCGGCAGAAGATGCGGACACCGGGAGGAGACGCCGGAGAGACCCCCGAAGTCGGAAGAGGACCCCCGAAGTCGGAAGAAGACCTCGGAGCTGCCTAATAAATTATTTTAAATACCTGTGTACTGTGTTTTTTATTGACGCTTTTTTCCCTAGGTGAATGGGTAGGGGTACCATGTACCCCATACTCATTCACATAGGGTGGGGGGCCGGGATCTGGGGGCTCCCTTATTAAAGGGGGCTCCCGGATTCCGATAAGCCCCCCGCCCGCAGACCCCAACAACCAACGGCCAGGGTTGTCGGGAAGAGGCCCTTGTCCTCATCAACATGGGGACAAGGTGCTTTGGGGTGGGGGGCCGGCAGGGTGCCCCCCATGCCCTAAAGCACCCACCCCCCATGTTGAGGGCATGCGGCCTGGTACGGTCCAGGAGGGGGGGGGCGCTCGCTCGTCCCCACCCCCATTCCTGACCGGCCGGGCTGCATGCTCGGATAAGGGTCTGGTATGGATTTTGGGGGGGACCCCACGCCGATTTTTCGGCGTAGGGGGTTCCCCTTACAATTCATACCAGACCTAAGGGCCTGGTATGCCCCTGGGGGGAACCCACGCCAGTTTTTTTTATTTAAAACTTGGCGTGGAGTTCCCCCTACTGTATGTTTTCATTTATTAATGCCAAGAAACGTGGCAAAGTCGTACAAAGTAGTACTGCTCCCAAATCGCGGTAAAATCGCGGCAAAATCGGGGCCGTAAAATCGCGCGACTTTGAAGTCGTATAAGTGTGAAAGGGGCCTAAGTGTACTCCATTTAATGGTCATAAAATATAAGTATAAAATAGCAGCGCTAGCACAAATGGATAAAAACTTTACAATAAAAGCCGATCCACAGACCAGGGGTCTGACCCCTTGCTGACGAAGTCCAATCAGGACATAACGTCACGTACGGGGGGGGGCGCAGCTTGTTTTGCGGACGTCACCCGCTGCCACCTCTATGCAGCTGGTCTGTGGATCGGATTTTATTGTAAAGTTTTTATCCATTTGCGATAGCTAGCGCTGCTATTTTATACTTACCTTGATTTTATTGTATAGGTGACAATATTGTCCTGTGATTGAGGTGCCATTGAAAGTAACGGTATCACAAGCGTGTCCCGTGTTTTGCAGCAAATCAGGAATTGCAGTAATTCCACCCGCAAACCGGAAGGCCTAGGTGTGATCGCAGCCTAAGCGTCTTCAATCAGTTGCTGGGTTCACCTTCTGTAGATTCTGGGGGAACATTTTCTTCCTTAAACATTCCACACATTCGCTTCATTCTTTATTCCTCCGCTAATATATACTTCTCATTGACCTTGTTTAGCGCTTTTCTCTCTGAGGACTCCAAGTATTGGAGATGGCGTTGGCCGTGAATCGAACCCGGGTCAGCTGCTGGGAAGGCAGCTATGCTAACCACTGCACCACCAACGCAAAGTAGCATGTCTTTGTAGTGTGGGAGGAAACCGGAGTACCCGGAGGAAACCCACGCAAGCACAGGGAGAACATGCAAACTCCATGCAGATAGTGTCCTGGTCAGAATCTGAAACAAGTGCTGCAAGGCTAACCCCTAAGCCTCTGTGCTGCCCATATGCGGCCTCTGTTCACTAAGGCCCGCCCCCGCTGATATATATAACACTCCTATAATAAAATACACCCAAATAACAATAAAAGGGGTACAGTGGTCCCCAAATTAGCAACAAAATGGAGCTAAGTATTCCATTTACACTAAGGTCTCATTCACACGGGGGTATGAATCCGTACCCCATGGGAGGGCTGTGTTTACCGGAATGGGGATGCACAGGTGTTTCCAGCATCCCGTGTAGGCATTCCCATTGCTGTCAACTGGGGTGCAGAGGCTGTACCCAATGTGACATCTGTGTGGGTGCCGGTGCACGGCCCCGAACGCACACAGGGTGCGTCCGCGCAACTGCACCCACATGGATGTCCTTTTTGGGATAAACACAGCCCCCACACAGGATACAGATTCATACACCTCGTGTGAGTGAGGCCTTGGACTTCTCCATAAAGGACCTCACTGGTGGGAAGAGATCTAATTTCTCCAGCAGAGAAAGCCTAAAGAAAGCCGGAAAGACTCCTCTTGCCTCTGAAGACAAAAAGAGTTCCAACCTTCCCTCATAGCCGGTCCAACACACGCCTCAAAAAGATACCGGCCTTCAACCTCCCCTCATAGCCGGTCCAACACACGCCTCAAGAACTTACTGGCTTCCAAACTGCACAACGTAATCAATTACTTAATGTAGATCGACATTACATTCACACTTAGGTCTCATTCACACGGGGGTATGAATCCGTACCCCATGGGAGGGCCGTGTTTACGGGAATTGGGGATGCACAGGTGTTTCCAGCATCCCGTGTAGGCATTGTGTAGGCACAATGTGACATCTGTGTGGGTGCCGGTGCACGGCCCCGAACGCACGCAGGGTGTGTCCGCGCAACTGCACCCACATGGATGTCCTTTTTGGGGTAAACACAGCCCCCACACAGGGTACAGATTCATACACCTCGTGTGAGTGAGGCCTTGGACTTCTCCATAAAGGACCTCACTGGTGGGAAGAATTCTCATTTCTCCAGCAGAGAAAGCCTAAAGAAAGCCGGAAAGACTCCTCCCGCCTCTGAAGACAAAAAAGAGTTCCAACCTCCCCTTATAGCCGGTCCAACACACGCCTCAAGAACTTACTGGCTTCCAAACTGCACAACGTAATCAATTACTTAATGTAGATCGACAATACATCAATCAAACATAATCAATTACTTATTGTAGATCGACATTACATTCACACTTAGGTCTCATTCACACGGGTGGTATGAATCCGTACCCCATGGGAGGGCCGTATTTACGGGAATGGGGATGCACAGGTGTTTCCAGCATCCCGTGTAGGCAGTCCCATTGCTGTCAACTGGGATGCAGAGGCTGTACCCAATGTGACATCTGTGTGGGTGCCGGTGCACGGCCCCGAACGCACCCAGGGTGCGTCCGCGCAACTGCACCCACATGGATGTCCTTTTTGGGATAAACACAGCCCCCACACAGGATACAGATTCATACACCTCATGTGAGTGAGACCTTGTATTTCTCCATAAAGGACCCCCACTTCGGTTACTGAAGTGGCAGCCGCCACCAGTATAGGGGCCTGTGTTGGTACAGCCGTACCTGGTCCCTGGGAAGGTTACTCAGCCTTTTTGTTGAGTCTTCTTCTAGGAACAGCCAATTGTCTTGTCTGTCCAGCTACATTGATAGTTGGCGATTCAGAAGCTCCAATAACGAAAATGGAGGGCTGATGGGAAGACCCTCCGGTTATTGGAGTTGCAGCCGCCACCAGTGTTGGGACCTGTGTTGGTAAAGTCGTACCTGGTCCCTGGGAGGGTTCCTCAGACTTTTTGTTGAGTCTTCTTTTAGGAAAAGCCAATTGTCTTGTCTGTCCAGCTACATTGATAGTTGGTGATTCAGAAGCTCCAAAAACGAAAATGGAGGGCTGATGGGAAGACCCTCCAGTCACTGGAGTGGCAGCCGCCACCAGTGTAGGGATCTGTGCTGGTACAGCCCTACCTGGTCCCCGGGAGGGTTCCTCAGACCTTTTGAGTCTTCTTTTAGGAACAGCCAATTGTCTTGTCTGTCCAGCTACATTGATAGTTGGCGATTCAGAAGCTCCAAAAACGAAAATGGAGGGCTGATGGGAAGACCCTCCAGTTACTGGAGTGGCAGCCGCCAACAGTGTAGGGATCTGTGCTGGTACAGCCCTACCTGGTACCCGGGAGGGTTCCTCAGACCTTTTGTTAAGTCTTCTTTTAGGAACAGCCAGTTTTCTTGTTTGTCCATCTACATTGATAGTTGGCGATTCAGAAGCTCCAAAAATGAAAATGGAGGGCTGATAGGAAGACCCTCCAGTTACTGGAGTGGCAGTCGCCACCAGTGTAGGAACCTGTGTTGGTACAGTCGTACCTGGTCCCTGGGAAGGTTCCTCAGACCTTTTGTTGAGTCTTCTTCTAGGAACAGCCAATTGTCTTGTTTGTCCATCTACATTGATAGTTGCCGATTTAGAAGCTCCAAAAATGAAAATGGAGGGCTGATGGGAAGACCCTCCAGTTACTGGAGTGGCAGTCGCCACCAGTGTAGGAACCTGTGTTGGTACAGTCGTACCTGGTCCCTGGGAAGGTTCCTCAGACCTTTTGTTGAGTCTTCTTCTAGGAACAGCCAATTGTCTTGTTTGTCCAGCTACATGGATAGTTGGTGATTCAGAAGCTGTAGAAACAGAAATAGAGGGCTGATGGGAAGACTTTTCCATTACTGCAGTGGCCGCTGCTACCAGTGTAGGGACCTGTGTTGGTACAGATGTACCGGGTTTCTGGGAGGGCTGACGGGAAGATTCCATCTGAACGTCACATGCTGGTGGAGTTTCCGTGTGAACGTCACATGCTGGTGGAGTCTCAATGTAGCTTTCATATTCTGTCTCGCTCACTGGGGCAGTCCTGCCTTGTGAGCTGTGTCTGCAGTAAATACCGCGTACATCTGCAATAAAAAAGAAGATTCAGAATTAGCACCTTCACCTACATTTCATATATTTTTTATACAACATCAAATTATAGAGAGAAAAGTTCAAAATTCCAGTGCCAGGGACAATAAATGAACCCGATATGACAGGGACACAGGGATGGGTAATGGTGGCCTTCATATAAAAATTCTGGTTGCCTGGCAGTTATGCCGACCCTCTAAAATGAATGGAGTCAGAAAGGGGACTGATTCTTCACTTTCGGGTGCGGGGGAGTAATCTGCAGTGCTTCTGTTCATTATTAATAAACACCCGGCCTCTTTTATTGTAATCCCTCGAATTGTTGCGGTGGATTGATATAGAGGAGGTCGGGACCGGGAACCGCTGCATTGCCGATTACTCGGCCGCACCCCAAAGTGAAGGAATAGTACCCTGCACGTTTTGGATCGATTGCCATGTGATTCTGTCATGTGACAATGGTGACAAGATCTTGCCATGTTTGGGTTAACATTAAGAACTAGAAAATGCATTTCCTGGAGAAAATGCGTGGGAATGCTGAATAGCTGAATTGCTAAAACGGCCCCCATCAAAACTGCCCCATCAAAATTGCCCCCATCAAAACTGCCCCATCATATTGCCACCATCAAAACTGCCCCATCAGAATTGCCCCATCAAAACTGCCCTATCATATTGCCACTGTCAAAACTGCCCCATCAGAATTGCCCCATCAAAACTGCCCCATCATATTGTCACCATCAAAACTGCCCCATAAAAATTGCCCCATCATATTCCTCTATTATAAATCAGTACATGGTGTGTCTGACCCCTCCCCCGGGCTTTGTATTTAGAGCTGAGATGCTCCAGCCGCCTCCCCCACCGCCCATCACTGTGTATAACAGAAGCTTTGGTAACCATGGCAACAAAAGCCAGTACACTCTGTTTAATAGCTAAAATTTCCTGAAATGACCACTAAACAAACAGCTTTTTCACAAAAACTGTAAAAGATATCAAACTGAAAAGATATAGCCAGATAGCTGAATATTTTGTGAACAATTTAAAGTTTGTTTGGCGTCTGTAGGTGAAAGTATGAAGGAGCTGAAACTTTTGGGAGCGGAAGAAGATATTAAGGATCTGAAGCATGCTCCCATTGACTTCAATGTTAAAAAAAAGTGTTAAAAAGCTTAATATTTTAAAAAGTATAAATAGTAGAAAAAAAGTTAAAAAAAAAAAAGTCACATCATCAGCTGAAAGAGATGAACATTTTAAAAGTTGAATGGTTTTAATAGCTGAAAGTATGCAGAAGTTACGCAGAGCCAAAAAACGTAAAATTAAATAAAAATAAATAAAAAGAATAACAATAGTGGGAGTGCTGAAGCATTCCCACTAATAATGTAATCTGAATTCTTGCTGCATGTTTTCCCATGATTTGGAATCGCAGGCAGAATCACAGCACTTCTGCCAACCATTCCAAATCGCCAAGTGTGGGCGGGGTCTAAGGCAGAATTCCAGGCAAATGATGAAATAGATACTGTCTGTGGGAGGTGCTTTACAGCAACTTACTGGGGCCCCATTTGTTCAGCAGGGGGGAGGGGCATAAAGGGTCTATTTAACGCCTTTGGGGTGCAGACAGAGCACTGCACTGCACAGCAATATAAAGCTGGAACTTTTTTTTTTTAATGTTGGCAACTATGTATATGTGTTATGTCATCTTGGCCTCTGTTTAATCTTCAACTGCCATAATGCTGCACATGTGATCCGCTATGACAGCAGCCATTGGATGGTTTGACAGTTTGGTTGAGAGCACAACCAATGTGACAGTTAGCATTCCCAACATGCCAGGAATAGAAATGTTTTTTGAAAGTGTTAAATCGATGGGATTCCTTCCTCTTTAATACAAGTAGAAAGCGTTTTATTTATAAATAACGCACAGGCACGAGGATGCAGATTTTTATCTGACAGAGGAGATGATATAAAGATCAGATTGTGGCTTATCAATCACTTTAATATCCCTTCTGTCCTATAATTCTATGAAAATAAAATCAATAATTTGATCGATGAGTGTAGGTGACTTATCCAGAGTGCTTTTTGTATCTATCATTATCCATAACACTTACCAATCTCGGTGTCTGTATCTCGGTGATCTCTTTTGACTTTACAGCCGAAACCGAAACATCCAACAACGGCTCTGAAACAGCCGCGCAGAAACTTCTTCATTTTGGGGGGCTTTTTGGTTGGGGTATCTGCAGGCTGGTCACTGATACCTCCTACCATTGCCCCTCCTTTGCTGGCTTTCTCTTTGGTGTTTTTCAGAGAAAGAAGCCGATTACATTTAAATCGGTTCATTATTAGGAATAAAGAAACTCGCTTTAAATGTATGACAATAGAAATCGCAATGAAATTGAATCGAACAAAATCCAATCCAATAAAATCGCAAGAAATATCTCAGGAGAGATAAGAAGCGTCTCTTCACTGGTCAGTGATCTCTGAGCTTCTGAGAGCTCTCTGACCTACTTCTGTCTATATAGAGACTCAGCCTATGACATCATAGGCAGAGAATCAAGGGACCAATCAGATCGCAGAGTGCAGTCAGGTGACCTTTTTATTTTTTTTGAAAAATAACTGACGATTTTTCTTAAAGGAGCCACGTCCTTATTTGTGAGCTTTGTGATTTCAGCCTGTAGGATCAGTATACGGATCTAATAGGGATATACGGCTCCTGGAAGAACATGTTATTGTGAATGAGATTTAACCCTTACAGTCCCATGGCTGAAATAAAGATCTCTATTCTTATGATAACATTGTGAATGGAGCCTTAGAAATCCTCCATCAAATCTTTTCTTTTATTTTATCATTATTACACACCAATTATTTCTCCACTTTTAACCCTTTCACTGCCAAATCAAATGTTTTTCCTTTCATTTATGAACCCAATTCCCCTCCCCCTTTTTTTGTCTTTAACCCTTTCACTGCCAAATCATTTTTTTTTCATTTTTAACCCCTTTCTATGAACCTTTTTTTTTTTTCAAAACAAAGATTTTTTTAAGTTGTATTTTTTTTAACCCTTTCAGTGCCAATCCAATGTGTTTTTCTCATTTCTTGCCCATATGTTCAAGTATAAAGGAGAATCTGTTTATGGTTAGTGTTGGATGGAGTGGAGAGGGATTAGAACCCCTGTCAGGTTTTTATTGTTGTCTGCACCCCCGTTAGGAAGATTCATTCTCTTCAACTGCCAAAACTATTTTTTTTCTTACAGTTTTTAACCCTTTCCCTACCAAACTATATTGTTCATTTGTTTCAACCCTTTAACTGTCAAACCAAGTAACCCCTCCCCCTCCCCCCACACACACATTTTAACTGCCACTTTCACTGCCAAATCATTTCTCCCCCATATGTTACATTATAAATAAAGGAAAATGTTTTTATTGTTAGCGTTGGATGGAGTGGAGAGGGATTAGAACCCCTGTCAGGTTTTTATTACTGTCTGCGCCCCCTTTAGGGAGCTTCATTCTCTCTATTTACCAACAAAAGTGAAAGAAAATCCCATATTTTAGGTTGTCACCAGAACAGGAAGTAGAGGGGAAATCCTCCAATGGGGACACTAGTTCTGGTGACACCCAGGGATGATGTCACTTTGGGAGGATTTCTCACACTTCCTGTTTTGTCTATGGGAAAGGAAGTGAAGGGAATTCCCCCCAATGGGGACACAGATGACAAATAAAACCTGACAGGGGTTATAGTCCCCCTTACTCTATTGTAAATGAAAAGAAATGTTTGTCTTTATTTCTATTTTATCTGGTATGCGGGGGATGGTGGGGACTCGGTATAAAAGAGGGTGCAGTATATTACACATGGGGCCAGTGCTGTTTCTTGGCCTAGGCCAACACTTTGCGGGGGGCGGCAAAAAAGCCGCCCCTCCGCATGCAATAAAGCCCCCCCGTCCCGTTTTTCAAAGTCCCGGTTCCCGCGGCCGCCTCCCGCACAAATACACTGATATGGGCACTACTGATAGGCTGCACTGATATGGGCTGCACTGATATGATGGGCACTGATATAATGGGCACTGATATGGGCTGCACTGATATGATGGGCACTGATATGGGCTGCACTGATTAGCTGCACTATTAGGCTGCATTTGTTGCCCCTGATAAAGCCACATTGATGGACACTATTAGGCTGCACTGGTTGCCCCTGATTAGGCTGCACTGATGGGCACTGATAGGCAGCACTGATGGGCACTAATAGGCTGCATTGATGGCCACTGACGAGGCCACTTGGTACCCACTTTTAATGTACAGAGCAGAAGAGGTGGGGCTCTAAAAGGAAAAGGTGGAGCCTAAATAGGAAGGGGTGTGGTTTATAGATAGGGCAGTTCTTAAACAGGAAGGGGTGTGGCCCTGACAGGAAGGGATGGCCCATATTTTAATTAGGGGGTGCATGAGTTTAGTTAGGCCTAGGGCAGCACAAAACCTAAATGCACCACTGCATGGGGCTATGGGGGGGTGGGGGAGGGGTGAGCGCTCAGTCACTGGTGGAGATTTCCCAGCATTCCATAGTTTGAGAAATGATGAAGGTCCCAGTCACACCTCTGATGACAAACCCCCAACAAGTATAGCGCCCCCCATTGATTTTAATGCGTTGCCCTATGCCCCACAAGCCTGACAAAGTAGCCTCTGACGCGTTCCGCTTTGTTTTATTTCCCACGCATTTTGCCACATTTCTTGTATTGGGGTCTCACGTTTTGGGGGGACATTTACAATAAATGGCACTACAAGCGTGAGACACATATTTGTTGCGTGTTCCGGGATTGCGTGGAAACGGGCATTTCTGTGCGCATTACCGGAACGCGCAGATGTGACCGGAGACTGATATGGTGGAAAGTTGTCACCGCGGCACGCCGTGTTCCGCCATATTTCCATTCTTTATCGGTGACCACCATACAAAAAGGTATTTTTAGAAGCGGGCAGACAGGTGTAAAGTGTTTTCTTTGGATGGAAATGTTGGAGGAAAGTTCTTTGTCTCCTTTACTCCGGAGTATGAAGAGCTGTAAAATGTGCTGTGAATGTGAGCAGACAGGGAATGTCTATGGCTCTGATCAATGAATACTGGACCTTCCTAAGACCACAAACCTTCCCAAAGGGGGGGGAGGGGCACATATTCTTAGAGGGGGGCTCCCCACAATTTCTGGGTTATGGGGTCTCACTGTTGCTATGGAGATAAAGGGTCTCGCTGTGTAATTGGGGTCTCCACAGAGGGCCGTACAAGCCCAGAGGACCCTCCGCCACCAGCAAACCTGTCCAGGGGATTGGCAGGAAAGCTGCAGGTATTGGGGGAGGGGAGGAGTCTGCAGAGCCAATCCAACAGGTAGGCCATGTGATAATGATCTGTCAGTGCAGGAGACATTGCAGCTGTGCTATGATACTTATGTACATGGGAGGAGTCTGTGATACTTATGTACATGGGAGGAGTCTGTGATACTTATGTACATGGGAGGAGTCTGTGATACTTATGTACATGGGAGGAGTCTGCGATACTTATGTACATGGGAGGAGTCTGTGATATTTATGTACATGGGAGGAATCTGTGATACTTATGAACATGGGAGGAGTCTGTGATACTTATGTACATGGGAGGAGTCTGTGATACTTATGAACATGGGAGGAGTCTGTGATACTTATGTATATGGGAGGAGTCTGTGATACTTATGTACATGGGAGGAGCCTGTGATACTAATGTACATGGGAGGAGCCTGTGATACTTATGTACATGGGAGGAGTCTGTGATACTTATGTACATGGGAGGGGCCTGTGATACTTATGTGCATGGGAGGAGTCTGTGATACTTATGTGCATGGGAGGAGCCTGTGATACTGTGTAATATTCCTGCTGGGATATAACGTTGCGTACGGGGGGCGGAGCTTGTTCTGCGGACGTCACCCGCTGCCACCTCTATGCAGCTGGTCTGTGGATCGGCTTTTATTGTAAAGTTTTTATCCATTTGCGATACCTAGCGCTGCTATTTTATACTTACCTTGATTTTATTGTATAGGTGACAATATTGTCCTGTGATTGAGGTGCCATTGAAAGTAACGGTATCACAAGCGTGTCCCGTGTTTTGCAGCAAATCAAGAATTGCAGTAATTCCACCTGCAAACCGGAAGGCCTAGGTGTGATCGCAGCCTAAGCGTCTTCTATCAGTTGCTGGGTTCACCTTCTGTAGATTCTGGGGGAACATTTTCTTCCTCAAACATTCCACACATTCGCTTCATTCTTTATTCCACCGCTAATATATACTCCGCATTGACCTTGTTTAGCGCTTTTCTCTCTGAGCACTCCAAGTATTGGAGATGGCGTTGGCCGGGAATCGAACCCGGGTCAGCTGCTGGGAAGGCAGCTATGCTAACCACTGCACCACCAACACAAAGTAGCATGTCTTTGGAGTGTGGGAGGAAACCGGAGTACCCGGAGGAAACCCACGCAAGCACAGGGAGAACATGCAAACTCCATGCAGATAGTGTCCTGGTCAGAATCTGAAACAAGTGCTGCAAGGCTAACCCCTAAGCCTCTGTGCTGCCCATATGCGGCCTCTGTTGTCTAAGGCCCGCCCCCGCTGATATATATAACACTCCTATAATAAAATACACCCAAATAACAATAAAAGGGGTACAGTGGTCCCCAAATTACCAACAAAATGGAGCTAAGTATTTCATTCACACTAAGGCCTCATTCACACGGGGGTATGAATCCGTATACCCCACGGGAGGGCTGTGTTTACCGGAATGGGGATGCACAGGTGTTTCCAGCATCCCGTGTAGGCATTCCCATTGCTGTCAACTGGGGTGCAGAGGCTGTACCCAATGTGACATCTGTGTGGGTGCCGGTGCACGGCCCCGAACGCACACAGGGTGCGTCCGCGCAACTGCACCCACATGGATGTCCTTTTTGGGATAAACACAGCCCCCACACAGGATACAGATTCATACACCTCGTGTGAGTGAGGCCTTGGACTTCTCCATAAAGGACCTCACTGGTGGGAAGAGTTCTCATTTCTCCAGCAGAGAAAGCCTAAAGAAAGCCGGAAAGACTCCTCCCGCCTCTGAAGACAAAAAGAGTTCCAACCTCCCCTCATAGCCGGTCCACCACACGCCTCAAAAACATACCTGCCTTCAACCTCCCCTTATAGCCGGTCCAACACACGCCTCAAGAACTTACTGGCTTCCAAACTGCACAACATAATCAATTACTTAATGTAGATCGACAATACATTCACACTTAGGTCTCATTCACACGGGGGGTATGAATCCGTACCCCATGGGAGGACCGTATTTACTGGAATGGGGATGCACAGGTATTTCCAGTATCCCGTGTAGGCAGTCCCATTGCTGTCAACTGGGGTGCAGAGGCTGTACCCAATGTGACATCTGTGTGGGTGCCGGTGCACGGCCCCGAACGCACACAGGGTGCGTCCGCGCAACTGCACCCACATGGATGTCCTTTTTGGGATAAACACAGCCCCCACACAGGATACAGATTCATACACCTCGTGTGAGTGAGGCCTTGGACTTCTCCATAAAGGACCTCACTGGTGGGAAGAGATCTAATTTCTCCAGCAGAGAAAGCCTAAAGAAAGCCGGAAAGACTCCTCTTGCCTCTGAAGACAAAAAGAGTTCCAACCTCCCCTCATAGCCGGCCCAACACACGCCTCAAAAAGATACCGGCCTTCAACCTCCCCTCATAGCCGGTCCAACACACGCCTCAAAAAGATACCGGCCTTCAACCTCCCCTCATAGCCGGTCCAACACACACCTCAAGAACTTACTGGCTTCCAAACTGCACAACGTAATCAATTACTTAATGTAGATCGACAATACATCAATCAAACATAATCAATTACTTAATGTAGATCGACATTACATTCACACTTAGGTCGCATTCACACGGGGGGTATGAATCCGTACCCCATGGGAGGGCCGTGTTTTAACGGGAATTGGGGATGCACAGGTGTTTCCAGCATCCCGTGTAGGCATTGTGTAGGCACAATGTGACATCTGTGTGGGTGCCGGTGCACGGCCCCGAACGCACGCAGGGTGCGTCCGCGCAACTGCACCCACATGGATGTCCTTTTTGGGGTAAACACAGCCCCCACACAGGGTACAGATTCATACACCTCGTGTGAGTGAGGCCTTGGACTTCTCCATAAAGTACCTCACTGGTGGGAAGAATTCTCATTTCTCCAGCAGAGAAAGCCTAAAGAAAGCCGGAAAGACTCCTCCCGCCTCTGAAGACAAAAAAGAGTTCCAACCTCCCCTTATAGCCGGTCCAACACACGCCCCAAGAACTTACTGGCTTCCAAACTGCACAACGTAATCAATTACTTAATGTAGATCGACAATACATCAATTAAACATAATCAATTACTTATTGTAGATCGACATTACATTAACACTTAGGTCTCATTCACACGGGGGGTATGAATCCGTACCCCATGGGAGGGCCGTATTTACGGGAATGGGGATGCACAGGTGTTTCCAGCATCCCGTGTAGGCAGTCCCATTGCTGTCAACTGGGATGCAGAGGCTGTACCCAATGTGACATCTGTGTGGGTGCCGGTGCACGGCCCCGAACGCACCCAGGGTGCGTCCGCGCAACTGCACCCACATGGATGTCCTTTTTGGGATAAACACAGCCCCCACACAGGATACAGATTCATACACCTCATGTGAGTGAGACCTTGTATTTCTCCATAAAGGACCCCCACTTCGGTTACTGAAGTGGCAGCCGCCACCAGTATAGGGGCCTGTGTTGGTACAGCCGTGCCTGGTCCCTGGGAAGGTTACTCAGCCTTTTTGTTGAGTCTTCTTCTAGGAACAGCCAATTGTCTTGTCTGTCCAGCTACATTGATAGTTGGCGATTCAGAAGCTCCAATAACGAAAATGGAGGGCTGATGGGAAGACCCTCCGGTTATTGGAGTTGCAGCCGCCACCAGTGTTGGGACCTGTGTTGGTAAAGTCGTACCTGGTCCCTGGGAGGGTTCCTCAGTCTTTTTGTTGAGTCTTCTTTTAGGAACAGCCAGTTGTCTTGTTTGTCCAGCTACATTGATAGTTGGCGATTCAGAAGCTCCAAAAACAAAAATGGAGGGCTGATGGGAAGACCCTCCAGTTACTGGAGTGGCAGCCACCACCAGTGTAGGGATCTGTGCTGATACAGCCGTACCTGGTCCCTGGGAGGGTTCCTCAGACCTTTTGAGTCTTCTTTTAGGAACAGCCAATTGTCTTGTCTGTCCAGCTACATTGATAGTTGGCGATTCAGAAGCTCCAAAAACGAAAATGGAGGGCTGATGGGAAGACCCTCCAGTTACTGGAGTGGCAGCCGCCAACAGTGTAGGGATCTGTGCTGGTACAGCCCTACCTGGTACCCGGGAGGGTTCCTCAGACCTTTTGTTAAGTCTTCTTTTAGGAACAGCCAATTTTCTTGTTTGTCCATCTACATTGATAGTTGGCGATTCAGAAGCTCCAAAAACGAAATTGGAGGGCTGATGGGAAGACCCTCCAGTTACTGGAGTGGCAGGCGCCACCAGTGTAGGGATCTGTGCTGGTACAGCAGTACCTGGTCCCCGGGAGGGTTCCTCAGACCTTTTGTTGAGTCTTCTTTTAGGAACAGCCAATTTTCTTGT
Source organism: Lithobates clamitans (assembly GCA_037952925.1). Taxonomy (NCBI): domain Eukaryota; kingdom Metazoa; phylum Chordata; class Amphibia; order Anura; family Ranidae; genus Lithobates; species Lithobates clamitans. The sequence continues at coordinate 74,342 of JBBGZY010003253.1, forward strand.
TTGTCCATCTACATTGATAGTTGGCGATTTAGAAGCTCCAAAAAGGAAAATGGAGGGCTGATGGGAAGACCCTCCAGTTACTGGAGTGGCAGTCGCCACCAGTGTAGGAACCTGTGTTGGTACAGTCGTACCTGGTCCCTGGGAAGGTTCCTCAGACCTTTTGTTGAGTCTTCTTCTAGGAACAGCCAATTGTCTTGTTTGTCCAGCTACATGGATAGTTGGTGATTCAGAAGCTGTAGAGACAGAAATAGAGGGCTGATGGGAAGACTCTTCCATTACTGCAGTGGTCACCGCTACCAGTGTAGGGACCTGTGTTGGTACAGATGTACCGGGTTTCTGGGAGGGCTGACGGGAAGACTCCGTCTGAACGTCACATGCTGGTGGAGTTTCCGTGTGAACGTCACATGCTGGTGGAGTTTCAATGTAGCTTTCATATTCTGTCTCGCTCACTGGGGCAGTCCTGCCTTGTGAGCTGTGTCTGCAGTAAATACCGCTTACATCTGCAATAAAAAAGAAGAATCAGAATTAGCACCTTCACCTACATTTCATATATTTTTTATACAACATCAAATTATAGAGAGTAAAGTTCAAAATTCCAGTGCCAGGGACAATAAATGAACCCAATATGACAGGGACACAGGGATGGGTAATAGTGGCCTTCATATAAAAATTCTGGTTGCCTGGCAGTTATGCCGACCCTCTAAAATGAATGGAGTCAGAAAGGGGACTGGTTCTTCACTTTCGGGTGCGGGGAAGTAATCTGCAGTGCTTCTGTTCATTATTAATAAACACCCGGCCTCTTTTATTGTAATCCCTCGAATTGTTGAGGTGGATTGATATAGAGGAGGTCGGGACCGGGAACCGCTGCATTGCCGATTACTCGGCCGCACCCCAAAGTGAAGGAATAGTACCCTGCACGTTTTGGATCGATTGCCATGTGATTCTGTCATGTGACAATGGTGACAAGATCTTGCCATGTTTGGGTTAACATTAAGAACTAGAAAATGTATTTCCTGGAGAAAATGCGTGGGAATGCTGAATAGCTGAATTGCTAAAACGGCCCCCATCAAAATTGCCCCATCATATTGCCACCATCAAAACTGCCCCGTCATATTGCCACCATCAAAACTGCCCCCATCAGCATTGCCCCATCAAAATTGCCTCCATCAAAACTGCCCCATCATATTGCCACCATCAAAGCTGCTCCATCAAAATTGCCTCCATCAAAACTGCCCCATCATATTGCCCCATCAAAACTGCCCCATCATATTGCCACCATCAAAACTGCCCCATCAATACTGCCCCATCATATTCCTCTATTATAAATCAGTACATGGTGTGTCTGTCCCCTCCCCCGGGCTCTGTAATCAGAGCTGAGATGCTCCAGCCGCCTCCCCCACCGCCCATCACTGTGTATAACAGAAGCTTTGGTAACCATGGCAACAAAAGCCAGTACACTCTGTTTAATAGCTAAAATTTCCTGAAATGACCACTAAACAAACAGCTTTTTCACAAAAACTGTAAAAGATATCAAACTGAAAAGATATAGCCAGATAGCTGAATATTTTGTGAACATTTTAAAGTTTGTTTGGCGTCTGTAGGTGAAAGTATGAAGGAGCTGAAACTTTTGGGAGCGGAAGAAGATATTAAGGATTTGAAGCATGCTCTCATTGATTTCAATGTTAAAAAAAAGTGTTAAAAAGCTTAATATTTTAAAAAGTATAAATAGTAGAAAAAAAAGTTAAAAAAAAGTCCCATCATCAGCTGAAAGAGATGAACATTTTAAAAGTTGAATGGTTTTAATAGCTGAAAGTATGCAGAAGTTGCGCAGAGCCAAAAAACGTAAAATTAAATAAAAATAAATAAAAAGAATAACAATAGTGGGAGTGCTGAACCATTCCCACTAATAATGTAATCTGAATTCTTGCTGCATGTTTTCCCATGATTTGGAATCGCAGGCAGAATCACAGCACTTCTCCCGACCATTCCAAATCGCCAAGTGTGGGCGGGGTCTAAGGCAGAATTCCAGGCAAATGATGAAATAGATACTGTCTGTGGGAGGTGCTTTACAGCAACTTACTGGGGCCCCATTTGTTCAGCAGGGGGGAGGGGCATAAAGGGTCTATTTAATGCCTTTGGGGTGCAGACAGAGCACTGCACTGCACAGCAATATAAAGCTGGAACTTTTTTTTTTTTTTAAATGTTGGCAACTATGTATATGTGTTATGTCATCTTGGCCTCTGTTTAATCTTCAACTGCCATAATGCTGCACATGTGATCCGCTATGACAGCAGCCATTGGATGGTTTGACAGTTTGGTTGAGAGCACAACCAATGTGACAGTTAGCATTCCCGACATGCCAGAAATAGAAATGTTTTTTGAAAGTGTTAAATCGATGGGATTCCTTCCTCTTTAATACAAGTAGAAAGCGTTTTATTTATAAATAACGCACAGGCACGAGGATGCAGATTTTTATCTGACAGAGGAAATGATATAAAGATCAGATTGTGGCTTATCAATCACTTTAATATCCCTTCTGTCCTATAATTCTATGGAAACAAAATCAATAATTTGATCGATGAGTGTAGGTGACTTATCCAGAGTGCTTTTTGTATCTATCACTATCCATAACACTTACCAATATCGGTGTTTGTATCTCGGTGATCTCTTTTGACTTTACAGCCGAAACCGAAACATCCAACAACGGCTCTGAAACAGCCGCGCAGAAACTTCTTCATTTTGGGGGGCTTTTTGGTTGGGGTATCTGCAGGCTGGTCACTGATACCTCCTACCATTGCCCCTCCTTTGCTGGCTTTCTCTTTGGTGTTTTTAAGAGAAAGAAGCCGATTACATTTAAATCGGTTCATTATTAGGAATAAAGAAACTCGCTTTAAATGTATGACAATAGAAATCGCAATGAAATTGAATCGAACAAAATCAAATCCAATAAAATCGCAAGAAATATCTCAGGAGAGATAAGAAGCGTCTCTTCACTGGTCAGTGATCTCTGAGCTTCTGAGAGCTCACTGACCTACTTCTGTCTATATAGAGACTCAGCCTATGACATCATAGGCAGAGAATCAAGGGACCAATCAGATCGCAGAGTGCAGTCAGGTGACCTTTTTTTTTTTTTTTGAAAAATAACTGACGATTTTTCTTAAAGGAGCCACGTCCTTATTTGTGAGGTTTGTGAATTCAGCCTGTAGGATCAGTATACGGATCTAATAGGGATATACGGCTCCTGGAAGAACATGTTATTGTGAATGAGATTTAACCCTTACAGTCCCATGGCTGAAATAAAGATCTCTATTCTTATGATAACATTGTGAATGGAGCCTTAGAAATCCTCCATCAAATCTTTTCTTTTATTTTATCATTATTACACACCAATTATTTCTCCACTTTTAACCCTTTCACTGCCAAATCAAATGTTTTTCCTTTCATTTATGAACCCAATTCCCCTCCCCCCTTTTTTTGTCTTTAACCCTTTCACTGCCAAATCATTTTTTTTTTTCATTTTTAACCCCTTTCTATGACTTTTTTTTTTTCAATACAAAGATTTTTTTAAGTTTTTTTTTTTTAACCCTTTCAGTGCCAATCCAATGTGTTTTTCACATTTCTTGCCCATATGTTCAAGTATAAAGGAGAATCTGTTTATGGTTAGTGTTGGATGGAGTGGAGAGGGATTAGAACCCCTGTCAGGTTTTTATTGCTGTCTGCGCCCCGTTAGGAAGATTGATTCTCTTCAACTGCCAAATCTATATTTTTTTCTTACAGTTTTTAACCCTTTCCCTACCAAACTATATTGTTCATTTGTTTCAACCCTTTAACTGTCAAACCAAGTAACCCCTCCCCCTCCCTCCCCACACACACACATTTTAACTACCACTTTCACTGCCAAATCATTTTTTTTAAATTTCTCCCCCATATGTTACATTATAAATAAAGGAAAATGTTTTTATTGTTAGTGTTGGATGGAGTGGAGAGGGATTAGAACCCCTGTCAGGTTTTTATTGCTGTCTGCGCCCCCTTTAGGGAGATACATTCTCTCTATTTACCAACAAAAGTGAAAGAAAATCCCATATTTTAGGTTGTCACCAGAACAGGAATTAGAGGGGAAATCCTCCAATGGGGACACTAGTTCTGGTGACACCCAGGGATGACGTCACTTTGGGAGGATTTCTCTCACTTCCTGTTTTGTCTATGGGAAAGGAAGTGAAGGGAATTCCCCCCAATTGGGACACAGATGACAAATAAAACCTGACAGGGGTTATAGTCCCCCTTACTCTATTGTAAATGAAAAGAAATGTTTGTCTTTATTTCTATTTTATCTGGTATGCGGGGGATGGTGGGGACTCGGTATAAAAGAGGGTGCAGTATATTACACATGGGGCCAGTGCTGTTTCTTGGCCTAGGCTAACACTTTGCGGGGGACAGCAAAAAAACCGCCCCTCCGCATGCAATAAAGCCCCCCCCGTCCCGTTTTTCAAAGTCCCGGTTCCCGCGGCCGCCTCCCGCACAAATACACTGATATGGGCTGCACTGATATGATGGGCACTGATATGATGGGCACTGATATGGGCTGCACTGATGAGCTGCACTATTAGGCTGCATTTGTTGCCCCTGATAAAGCCACACTGATGGGCACTAATAGGCTGCACTGGTTGCCCCTGATGAGGCTGCACTGATGGGCACTGATAGGCAGCACTGATGGGTACTAATAGGCTGCATTGATGGGCACTAATAGGCTGCACTGGTTTCCCCTGATGAGGCTGCACTGATGGGCACTAATAGGCTGCATTGATGGCCACTGACGAGGCCACTTGGTACCCACTTTTAATGTACAGAGCAGAAGAGGTGGGGCTCTAAAAGGAAAAGGTGGAGCCTAAATAGGAAGGGGTGTGGTTTATAGATAGGGCAGGACTTAAACAGGAAGGGGTGTGGCCTTGACAGGAAGGGATGGCCCATATTTTAATTAGGGGGTGCATGAGTTTAGTTAGGCCTAGGGCAGCACAAAACCTAAATACACCACTGCATGGGGGTGGGGGAGGGGTGAGCGCTCAGTCACTGGTGGAGATTTCCCAGCATTCCATAGTTTGAGAAATGATGAAGGTCCCAGTCACACCTCTGACATACACCTGGATGACAAACCCCAAACAAGCATAGCGCCCCCCATTGATTTCAGTGCGTTGCCCTATGTCCCACAAGCCTGACAAAGTAGCTCCTGACGCGTTACACTTTGTTTTATTTCCCACGCATTTTGCCACATTTCTTGTATTGGGGTCTCAAGTTTTGGGGGGACATTTACAATAAATGGCACTACAAGCATGAGGCACATATTTGTTGCGTGTTCCGGGATTGCGTGGAAACGGGCATTTCTGTGCGCATTACCGGAACACGCAGATGTGACCGGAGACTGATATGGTGGAAAGTTGTCACCGCGGCACGCCGTGTTCCGCCATATTTCCATTCTTAATCAGTGACCACCATACAAAAAGGTATTTTTAGAAGCGGGCAGACAGGTGTAAAGTGTTTCTTTGGATGGAAATGTTGGAGGAAAGTTCTTTGTCTCCTTTACTCCGGAGTATGAAGAGCTGTAAAATGTGCTGTGAATGTGAGCAGACAGGGAATGTCTATGGCTCTGATCAATGAATACTGGACCTTCCTAAGACCACAAACCTTCCCAAAGGGGGGGAGGGGCACATATTCTTAGAGGGGGGCTCCCCACAATTTCTGGGTTATGGGGTCTCACTGTTGCTATGGAGATAAAGGGTCTCGCTGTGTAATTGGTGTCTCCACAGAGGGCCGTACAAGCCCAGAGGACCCTCCGCCACCAACAAACCTGTCCAGGGGATTGGCAGGAAATCTGCAGGTATTGGGGGAGGGGAGGAGTCTGCAGAGCCAATCCAGCAGGTAGGCCATGTGATAATGATCTGTCAGTGCAGGAGACATTGCAGCTGTGCTATGATACTTATGTACATGGGAGGAGTCTGTGATACTTATGTACATGGGAGGAGCCTGTGATACTTATGTACATGGGAGGAGTCTGTGATACTTATGTGCATGGGAGGAGTCTGCGATACTTAAGTACATGGGAGGAGTCTATGATACTTATGTACATGGGAGGAGTCTGTGATACTTATGTACATGGGAGGAGCCTGTGATACTTATGTACATGGGAGGAGCCTGTGATACTTATGTACATGGGAGGAGCCTGTGATACTTATGTACATGGGAGGAGTCTGTGATACTTATGCACATGGGAGGAGTCTGTGATACTTATGTACATGGGAGGAGTCTGTGATACTTATGTACATGGGAGGAGACTGTGATACTTATGTACATAGGAGGAGTCTGTGATACTTATGCACATGGGAGGAGCCTGTGATACTTATGCACATGGGAGGAGTCTGTGATACTTATGTACACGGGAGGAGCCTGTGATACTTATGTACATGGGAGGAGCCTGTGATACTTATGTACATGGGAGGAGCCTGTGATACTTATGTATATGGGAGGAGTCTGAGGTACTTCTGTACATGGGAGGAGCCTGTGATACTTATGTACATGGGAGGAGCCTGTGATACTTATGTACATGGGAGGAGTCTGTGATATTTATGTACATGGGAGGAGTCTGTTATATTTCAAACAAACTTCTCTCATGTTGTCATTATGGGGGATGGTTTGTAGAATTTTGAGGAAAATAATGAATTTAATACATTTTGGAACCGTAACATAACAAAATGTGGAAAATGTGAAGCTCTGTGAATACTTTCCGGATGCACTGTACATCCAGAAACCGGTATAAAGTGGCACTCCTCCTCTCGCAGAATGGGCGTGTGAAATGGACTCTTTGACTCACTTGGAACAAATAGTCTCCTGGGGAACAGATTCTTATGGGATCACATGGACTGTGTGGAATTATTATCGTTTATTTCTGACTTTGCTACGTATCTGAATTGATGATTTTTCATTTGTAGGATTTCAGCCTAGGGGTGCCCGGGGTGGCGTCTCTCTTCCTCATCCTCTTTCTTATAGCTCTATTATTCCTTTCTCCCCACCTCCCCCAAAATTTATCGCATCAGAATGGGGAATAAACTGAGGCTACAATTGGCACAGGATCACCAAAATTGGACAATAGAAGATTGGAAAAACATTGCCTGGTCTGATGAGTCTGGATTTCAGGTGTGATTTTCAGCTGGTGGGGTCAGAATTTTGTGCATGGATCCATCCTGCCTTGTATCACTGGTTCAGGCTGGTGGTGGGGGTGTAATGGTGTGGGGGATGGGGTATCACCGGTTCAGGCTGGTGGTGGGGGTGTAATGGTGTGGGGGATGGGGTATCACCGGTTCAGGCTGGTGGTGGGGGTGTAATGGTGTGGGGGATGGGATATCACCGGTTCAGGCTGGTGGTGGGGTGTAATGGTGTGGGGGATGGGGTATCACCGGTTCAGACTGGTGGTGGGGGTGTAATGGTGTGGGGGATGGGGTATCACCGGTTCAGGCTGGTGGTGGGGGTGTAATGGTGGGGGGGGATGGGGTATCACCGGTTCAGGCAGGTGGTGGGGATGTAATGGTGTGGGGGATGGGGTATCACCGGTTCAGGCTGGTGGTGGGGGTGTAATGGTGTGGGGGATGGGATATCACCGGTTCAGGCTGGTGGTGGTGGTGTAATGGTGTGGGGGATGGGGTATCACCGGTTCAGGCTGGTGGTGGGGGTGTAATGGTGTGGGGGATGGGATATCACCGGTTCAGGCTGGTGGTGGGGGTGTAATGGTGTGGGGGATGGGGTATCACCGGTTCAGGCTGGTGGTGGGGGTGTATTGGTGTGGGGGATGGGATATCACCGGTTCAGGCTGGTGGTGGGGGTGTAATGGTGTGGGGGATGGGATATCACCGGTTCAGGCTGGTGGTGGGGGTGTAATGGTGTGGGGGATGGGATATCACCGGTTCAGGCTGGTGGTGGGGGTGTAATGGTGTGGGGGATGGGGTATCACCGGTTCAGGCTGGTGGTGGGGGTGTAATGGTGTGGGGGATGGGATATCACCGGTTCAGGCTGGTGGTGGGGGTGTAATGGTGTGGGGGATGGGATATCACCGGTTCAGGCTGGTGGTGGGGGTGTAATGGTGTGGGGGGATATTTTCTTGGCACACTTTGGGCCCCTTAGTACCAACTGAGCATCGATTTAATCACCACGGCCCCCCTGAGTATTGTTGCTGACCATGTCCATCCCTTTATGACTACAGTGTCCCCATCTTCTGATGGCTCCTTCCAGCAGGATAATGCACCATGTCACAAAGCTCCAATCATCTCACCACTGGACAATGAGGTCCCTGTCCTCCAATGGCCTCCACACTCACCACATCTCATCCAATAGAGAACTTAGTTACATAGTCGGTAAGGCTGAAAAAGACAATAGTCCATCCGGTTCAACCTGTGCAGGTGCATGCGTATCAGTGTCTATAATGATTTCCCATATCCCTGTATCTTGTGTCCTTTAAGATGTATATCTAAAAGTCCTTGAAAGATATCCATACTCCCCGCAGCCACCACCAATTGTGGGAGAGAGTTCCACATCCTTATTGCCCTAACAGTGAAGAACCCCCTACACAGCTTGAGGTTAAACCGCCTCTCCTCCAGTCTCATTGTGTGTCCCCGTGTCCTTTTACACTCCCTAGGACTGAATAGTTTATTTCCTATGCTGGGATCCCCATTGAGGTATTTTGTAAATCGCTATCATGTAGAGAGATTGGCATCATGGAAGTGCAGCCGACAAATCTGCAGCAACTGTGTGATGTCATCAGGTCACTATGGAGCAAAATCTCTGAGGGACGTTGCCACCAAGAATGAAGGCAAAAGGGGGTCCAACCCGATACTAGCAAGGTGCACCTAATAAAGGGGGTCCAAGCCACTACTAGCAAGGGGGACCTAATAAAGGGGGTCCAACCCACTACTAGCAAGGTGGACCTAGTAAAGGGGGTCCAACCCACTGCTAGCAAGGGGGACCTAATAAAGGGGGTCCAACCCGCTACTAGCAAGGGGGACCTAATAAAGGGGGTCCAACCCGCTACTAGCAAGGGGGACCTAATAAAGGGGGTCCAACCCGCTACTAGCAAGGAGGACCTTATAAAAGGGGGACCAACCCGCTACTAGCAACGTGGACCTAATAAAGGGGGTCCAACCTGCTACTAGCAAGGTGGACCTAATACAGTGGCCAGTGAATACATAGCGAGCAGTCCCCCCCCCCCATTATATTAGAGACTTATTAGATTTACCTCCCTGACAGTTATCTGTTACATTATAGGGTGGATGAGGTTCTTGCTATCTTCCATCTATGCATAGTCCAGGGGCTAGGTTACATTTTCGTTTGTCTCAGAGTGTATATGTACCTTCACCTTTGTTATTTATTTGGTTATACGTTTCATTAACAATAATATTCTTCAGATGTACATGGAAAGTCCATTTATTTGGCTCAAATTTATCAAGTTCATTAGTCTCGATGTGTACACACTGCTTGCTTTGGTCATTGCTTGTCTCAGATATTGCCTTTTTTCCCATGACTAGATCCTGTTATGGTAACTTTGTATTTCTTGTCAAATTCTCAATAAATATAAAGCTTGTATGACCCAAAAGGTTTACCCCTTTTCTTTTTTTAATTCCAGATCATTTATATAAAATGTGGGCTTCTTCCAGAATGCTCAGTATTGAACCATCCATATCAGTCCCTCTCCTGAAGAAGCTTCTAATCCAGCCCAGGGTTTCTCAACCAGGGTTCCTCCAGAGGTTGTTAGGGGTTTCTTGAGCAATTTCTGCCTCTCAGATAAGTTCCCATTGACACAGATGATCTTTTTAGCTATCTGTAAGGAGCATTTTTCCCACTGATCACCAATGTAAGGAACATTCTTCTCACTGATCACCAATGTAAGGAACATTCTTCTCACTGATCACCAATGTAAGGAGCATTCTTCTCACTAATCACCAATGTAAGGGACATTCTTCTCACTGATCACCAATGTAAGGAACATTCTTCCCACTGATCACCAATGTAAGGAACATTCTTCTCACTGATCACCAATGTAAGGAACATTCTTCCCACTGATCACCAATGTAAGGAACATTCTTCCCACTGACCGCCAATGTAAGGAACATTCTTCTCACTGATCACCAATGTAAGGAACATTCTTCCCACTGATCACCAATGTAAGGAGCATTCTTCTCACTGATCACCAATGTAAGGAACATTCTTCCCACTGATCACCAATGTAAGGGACATTCTTCTCACTGATCACCAATGTAAGGGACATTCTTCTCACTGATCACCAATGTAAGGAACATTCTTCTCACTGATCACCAATGTAAGGAACATTCTTCTCACTGACCACCAATGTAAGGAACATTCTTCCCACTGATCACCAATGTAAGGAACATTCTTCTCACTGATCACCAATGTAAGGGACATTCTTCTCACTGATCACCAATGTAAGGAACATTCTTCTCACTGATCACCAATGTAAGGAACATTCTTCTCACTGACCACCAATGTAAGGAACATTCTTCCCACTGATCACCAATGTAAGGAACATTCTTCTCACTGATCACCAATGTAAGGAACATTCTTCTCACTGATCACCAATGTAAGGAACATTCTTCTCACTGATCACCAATGTAAGGAACATTCTTCTCACTGACCACCAATGTAAGGAACATTCTTCTCACTGATCACCAATGTAAGGAACATTCTTCTCACTGATCACCAATGTAAGGAACATTCTTCTCACTGATCACCAATGTAAGGAACATTCTTCTCACTGATCACCAATGTAAGGAACATTCTTCTCACTGATCACCAATGTAAGGAACATTCTTCTCACTGATCACCAATGTAAGGAACATTCTTCTCACTGATCACCAATGTAAGGAACATTCTTCTCACTGATCACCAATGTAAGGAACATTCTTCTCACTGACCACCAATGTAAGGAACATTCTTCTCACTGATCACCAATGTAAGGAACATTCTTCTCACTGATCACCAATGTAAGGAACATTCTTCTCACTGATCACCAATGTAAGGAACATTCTTCCCACTGATCACCAATGTAAGGTACATTCTTCTCACTGATCACCAATGTAAGGAACATTCTTCTCACTGATCACCAATGTAAGGAACATTCTTCTCACTGATCACCAATGTAAGGAACATTCTTCTCACTGACCACCAATGTAAGGAACATTCTTCTCACTGATCACCAATGTAAGGAACATTCTTCCCACTGATCACCAATGTAAGGTACATTCTTCTCACTGATCACCAATGTAAGGAACATTCTTCTCACTGATCACCAATGTAAGGAATATTCTTCTCACTGATCACCAATGTAAGGAACATTCTTCTCACTGATCACCAATGTAAGGAACATTCTTCTCACTGATCACCAATGTAAGGAACATTCTTCTCACTGATCACCAATGTAAGGAACATTCTTCTCACTGATCACCAATGTAAGGAACATTCTTCTCACTGATCACCAATGTAAGGAACATTCTTCCCACTGATCACCAATGTAAGGAACATTCTTCTCACTGATCACCAATGTAAGGAACATTCTTCTCACTGATCATCAATGTAAGGAACATTCTTCTCACTGATCACCAATGTAAGGAGCATTCTTCTCACTGATCACCAATGTAAGGAACATTCTTCTCACTGATCACCAATGTAAGGGACATTCTTCTCACTGATCACCAATGTAAGGAACATTCTTCCCACTGATCACCAATGTAAGGAACATTCTTCTCACTGATCACCAATGTAAGGAACATTCTTCTCACTGACCACCAATGTAAGGAACATTCTTCCCACTGATCACCAATGTAAGGAACATTCTTCTCACTGATCACCAATGTAAGGGACATTCTTCTCACTGATCACCAATGTAAGGAACATTCTTCTCACTGATCACCAATGTAAGGAACATTCTTCTCACTGACCACCAATGTAAGGAACATTCTTCCCACTGATCACCAATGTAAGGAACATTCTTCCCACTGATCACCAATGTAAGGAACATTCTTCTCACTGATCACCAATGTAAGGAACATTCTTCTCACTGACCACCAATGTAAGGAACATTCTTCCCACTGATCACCAATGTAAGGAACATTCTTCTCACTGATCACCAATGTAAGGGACATTCTTCTCACTGATCACCAATGTAAGGAACATTCTTCTCACTGATCACCAATGTAAGGAACATTCTTCTCACTGACCACCAATGTAAGGAACATTCTTCCCACTGATCACCAATGTAAGGAACATTCTTCTCACTGATCACCAATGTAAGGAACATTCTTCTCACTGATCACCAATGTAAGGAACATTCTTCTCACTGATCACCAATGTAAGGAACATTCTTCTCACTGATCACCAATGTAAGGAACATTCTTCTCACTGATCACCAATGTAAGGAGCATTCTTCCCACTGATCACCAATGTAAGGAACATTCTTCTCACTGATCACCAATGTAAGGGACATTCTTCTCACTGATCACCAATGTAAGGAACATTCTTCCCACTGATCACCAATGTAAGGTACATTCTTCTCACTGATCACCAATGTAAGGAACATTCTTCTCACTGATCACCAATGTAAGGAACATTCTTCTCACTGATCACCAATGTAAGGAACATTCTTCCCACTGATCACCAATGTAAGGAGCATTCTTCCCACTGATCACCAATGTAAGGAACATTCTTCTCACTGATGTATCATGAGTTGTACAGTGCCTTGAAAATGTATTCATACCCCTAGACCATGACCAACACAAAGTGGCACATAATTGTGACGTGGAAAGAAAATGATAAATGGTTTTCATTTTTTTTTTACAAATAAATGTGTAAAAAGTGTGTGTGGGGAGGGGGTGGGGCATTTGAATTCAGCTCCCTTTACTCTGATACCCCTAACTAAAATCTAGTTGAACAAATTGCCTTCAGAAGTCACCTAATTAGTAAATAGAGTCCACCTGTGTGTCATTTATTCTCAGTATAAATATAGCTGTTCTGTGAAGCCCCCAGAGGTTTGTTAGAGAACCTTAGTAAACAAACCGCATCATGAAGGCCAAGGAACACATCAGACAGGTCAGGGATAAAGTTGTGGAGAAGTATAAAGCAGGGTTAGGTTATAAAAAAATCTCCCAAGCTTTGAACATCTCACGGAGTTCTGTTCAATCCATCATCGGAAAATGGAAAGAGTATGGCACAACTGCAAACCTACCAAGACATGGCCGTCCACCTAAACTGTTTTTTTTTACATTATGATATATTGATGGTCCTTTTTTTCAGTATTATGTTTTTATGATTTACACTTATTATTGGTTTCAGTTATTTTCATATTTTTAGTATTACAGTGGAACCTCGGTTTGCGAGTAACGCGGTTAACGAGCACTGTATTTTACTAAAATTCCTAACTCGGTTTGCGAACCAAGCAGGATTCAGGCCAAAGGCGGTGTGCAGTACCGCTTTTGGCCTGAGGTGGGGGGGCTCCGGAGCCGAGCAGAGCCGAAAGTCGCCGTTCGGAAAGAAAGGCCCGAGGACAGTTCGGCTGACCTCGGCAAACCTCGTAAAGGCTTGTGAACTGAGTCTTTCCGAGGTCCGCCGAAGTGTCCCTCTGACCTTTTCCGAGGCTCTCCGGTGCCCCCCACCTCTGACCGCATGCGGTATTGCATCCCATTGAAGTCAATGCGGAATGAATTATTTTCGTTTCCACTGACTTCAATGGGAAAACTCGCTTTGATATGCGAGTACATTGGATTACGAGCATACTCCTGGAACGGATAAGGCTCGTAATCCGAGGTTCCACTGTATTGCATTTTCATTTGTGTACATATCTCAGCACTGCACGTTATATCACATGTGTTAAAATGGCCCAGTCACAGTCCAGACCTAAATCCAACTGAGAATCTGTGGCAAGACTTGAAAATTGCTGTTCACAGACGCTCTCCATCCAATCTGACAGAGCTTGAGATATTTTACAAAGAAGAATGGGCAGAAATGTCCTCTCTAGATGTGCAAAGCTGGTAGAGACATCCCCAAAAAGACTTGTAGAGAAAGGGGGTTCTACAAAGTATTGACTCCGGGGGGTGCCATACAAATGCCCCTCCCCCACACTTTTCACATATATATTTGTATAATTTTCCTTCCACTTCACAATTATGAGCCGCTTTGTGTTGGTCTATCACACAAAATCCTAATAAAATACATTTACGTTTTTGGTTGTAACATGACAAAATGTGGGAAATTTCAAGGGGTATGAATACTTTTTCAAGGCACTGTAGATATAGGAATTATTAGCGGGGGTTCCCTGAGACCAGAAAGTTATGGCAAAGGTTCCTCTGTGTTGAGAAAGGCTGGTGTAGAGTATTTGCCGCAATCATATAGAATTCAAAGTAAGGCCAGATTGGATGGACGCCAGTTACCTCACTTTTGTTTTTAGAAGGAAGCCAGGCCAACAATGTCCGACATTTACAAACAAAATATTGAAATTTTCCTTTGAACAAAACTTTTTACTTTTGATTCCTTTTCTTTATTGATTTGTTCAGTGCAGTCATACATTCATTATAACAATACAAAAAGACCATTCGACAAAATAGAACAATAACAAGACACACATATAAGCACGGGTTAGCTTGACTCCCGTATGGCATAAGGTGGGGGGGGAGGGGGGGGCGGGAGCCAATTGTAGGATGGAGGGGGGATACAGAGGGGCAGAAGGAGGTGTAGTTAAAGGATAAGTTCACCTTTCGTAACATGTTACACCCACATTCAGGCCCGGTTCACACTGGTACGACACAACAGTCGCGCCACTTTGGATCTGACTTTGCCCTGCGACTTATATAGGGTATATTGTACCCCTACTCGGGGAATGATGGGGCAGTGATGTCATAATGGGCGGGCCTCCGGTGACCCCGCCCCACGCCAATATAAGAAGTACAATGTACCCCATACTCATTCACATAGGGTGGGGGGCCGGAATCTGGGGGTCCCCGTTAAAAGGGGCTTCCAGATTCCAATAAGCCCCCCACCCGCAGATCCCAACAACCACCGGCCAGGGTTGTCGGGAAGAGGCCCTTGTCCTCATCAACATGGGGACAAGGTGCTTTGGGGTGGGGGGCGCAGGCTCATCCCCACCCCCTTTCCTGACCTGCCGGGCTGTATGCTCGGATAAGGCTCTGGTATGGATTTTGGGGGCGGGACCCCAATGCCGTTTTTTCGATGTGGGGGTTCCCCAGAGAATCCATATCAGACAGAAGGGCCTGGTATGCTGTTGGAGAGGTAACCCATGCCGTTTTGTTTTTAATTTGGCATGGAGATCCCCTTCAAGATCCTCAGAGCACAAGTCGCATGCCAAAGTCAGGTCAGTAAAGGCGGCGATTCGCCTTTGATCCGACTTCAGTGATATTCAATGGGCTGAAGTAGGATCAAAGTCGGACCAAAGTAGTGCAGGGAGCATTTTCAAAGGGCCTCTTCCCGACAACCCTGGCTGGTGGTTGTGTCGGACCAGTTAAGATGGCTCCCATAGGGAAACATTGATTTTCACACGTCATGCACGTGTGATGTCGGAGCGTTTGTCGTACCAGTGTGAACCCGGCCTCAAGGTGTAAGATGTTACGAATGGACCGGCCCCCAATCCCCCCCCCCCTATTCCCTGATCTGATAGCTAGTGGGGATCTCTTCCCCCCAGCTAGCTCTCACAATTTAAAAAACTCATTCACAGTGTTCTGTGAGGGGAAAACTAAGAGCCCCAACAGCCTTTGTGGCTGTCGGCTTGTAGTTCTCAATGAACTACCAGAGCGTTGTGGTAGTTCATTGATTCTTCCTGTCAGATCGGATCTGCTTGCTCGTACGGGATGTACCGGCACACAGACGCACTGACAGATCTGCAGGAGACCTGCATGGCACCAGAGTTCTGCTGATCACAGGAGAAAAGCTTAAGAGGCTCCAGAAACAAAAAAAACAAATAAATGCACATTTTTTTTACCTGCGAAGATTGTGCATTTATTATATTTTGTTAAAAAGGTGAACTTATCCTTCAGGCCGGGTTCACATATATGCCGGTTTGGCCACATCCAATTCGCATCACATGCGAGCGTGACCGGCTCTCAAATGGAGCTGGTTCACACAGGTCCGGGGCGGCCGCTGTCCGCATTCCAAAAGGGTTCTGTGCGTGTTTGGGTCTGGGTTCAGGTGCGAATTCAGGCAAAAATTTGGACCTGATTTGCATCGGAACCAGTAAACAGAAACGCACCGGACCCAATGCTGGGAACTGCAGCCGCACATATTTGAACCTGTCCTTAAGTCTAAAGCTGCCCATACACTAGTAGATTGTTGAACAAAGGTTCGTACAAACATTCTTACCAAAATTCTCGGTACATTTTATGACTTGCTGAATGCCGCTTGAAAATACTGTAAAGGAGATCCTCAGCTTCCAAAACATGATCCCTCCTCTCCACCCCTCTGGCCCTGTGCATGGATAGTGCTTTTTTTTTTCTTTACTTTTTTTTTTTAACTGTCCGGCTCCGCCCTTCCTTGCACGTTATTGACGAGCACTGACCTCCCTTTGCCTCCTTGGATATACACATAACATATTCCAGGAGGCAAAGCCTTCCTATCAGTAAAGATGGAGGAGGGGGGGCAGGTCTAGCAAGGCGTCATCAGGAGGCTGAACCCAGAAGAGCCGGTGTTCCGTCAAAATAGCCAATTCATCAAGATCTCCAATGACATCTCTTCCCGTTTCTGTAAAGCATCAGTAATTGGAGGTTTTGTTGCTGTTTTGACACAACACCTGGAAAGCGTGTACACTCTGGTAGACGAAGAGTTTGCTGTTTTGAGAAGACAGTGGATAGGGAGTAAAAAGTTGACGCCACCATGAAGGGCGGCCATTTTGTTGGTTAGTATTGGAGCGGACAAACAATGTCCGCTCAGAATTATATCTACCGAAGTGTACACGCTTTCCGGTGTTGTGTCAAAACAGCAACTCGTGAAAATCTCCAATTACTGATCATTTACAGAAACCGGAAGTGATGTAATTGGAGATCTTGATGAATTGGCTATTTTAACAGAACACGCCTCTTGATGAGGTCATAACAAAAAACATGGCGGCGTGGAACTGATCACTGCCAGAAGAGAAGAGGATCTCAGCTGGGCGGCCCTGGATATGCTGGGTGGATGAATATCTGAAATGTACAGACCTCATTACTAGGTAAGTAGGGGGTTAAAAAAAAAATGGGAAGGAAGGGAGGTAATCCGCTTTAAAATGTTGTTTGCTTTTAAAATAGAGGATCAGAATGATTGGACTTTCTGGGATGAAAACCGTATTTGCTGTTAAGTAGACATGTGCAATTCGCTTCGTTCCAAATTCGTTTTTTAATGACATTTCGACAAATTCATTAATTCGGAAATATCCAAATTAACGAAAACCCTTTTAACTAATTTTTCCGAATATTCGTAAATTCAAATATTCAAAAATTTGGAATTCGAAAACCTGAAAATCTGAAATAATAACTAACTAATAACTTATCTATTACTAACCATTAAATTATAGTTATTGGAATTTTCTTTCAAAATTGGCTGTTACTGAACGCAACAAATATAATCCAAATATTTATCCGAAGTTGCAAATTATCAGAAATAACGAATGCCGTATGTAAACGAATGGAACGTAACCAATTAATAATAATAAATAACAATAATAATAATTAAAAAAATGTATTATTTATTATTAATTTGTTCCATTCCATTTGTTTAGATGCGGCATTCGCTATTTTGGATAAATCGTAACTTCGAATAAATTCATATTCGTTACATTCACTAACAGCCAACTTATAATTTTATAGTCAGTAATAGTGAAGTTATTATTAGTAGGTTAGTTATTCTGTGGAATTTTCTGATTTTCTTTCTTATTTTCGAATTTCTGAATTTTCCAATTGCGATTAAAACGAATGACCTGAAAAACGTTTAAAAAAAACCCCGAATGAAACGAAAATCAAAACGAGCTAATTTTTTGGATAATGTCTTCTGTTAAGACATTCGTTTGTTGGAAAGAAATTCCCATCCTGCTCCTTCCAATCGTCTGGTCGCTGAGGTTGCAAGTGAATGCCAATTTGGCCCCAAGAATGGTTAGAAAATTAAATGAATGTTCTTAAAGCAAAAAAAATTCAAAATGAAATGCATTTGGGCCTCGGAAGCAGCAGGGTCACCAGGGTTCGATTGTCTTCGGTGTGGAAATTCAGATATGAGCAGATCAATGATCCAGCAAAGTTTTGCCAAATCATTGATTGATGGATCCTGGTTATTTCATTGTACTTAAAGTGGAGTTCCACCCACTTTTACAACTCTTCAGCATCCCTCACTAAACTGTGCACTGTAAACTAATTGGATATTTTTAAATTTTTTTGCTCAGCACCTCCTGTCTATCTGCTGTATTCATTTTTCACTTCCTCCTCCCTGGCCGCGGCCCATCGCATCATTTCCTGTTTGCAATGCCTTCTGGGAAGGGGCGGCAACTTCCTCTGACACTGCCGTTGCTATGGAAACCTGACCTGAAACCTATTACACTGCTTGTGCTGCACTGAGCATGTGCGAGATCTGCAAGGACGAGATCCAGGAAGAAATACAGTCTGGCTTCAGATGCCCACACTTAAGATGGCCACGGCCTGCTGTAAGTTTATAAAATAACAAACTACTGCTATAAACTAACAAAACAGACCTTAGTTTACAGACTAACTTTACTAGAATACATTAAGCTTGTGTATTATAGGGGTAGTTTTATTTAAAAAGTATAATTTCGGCCGGAACACCACTTTAAGTCCTGAGGAAGTGAGAGGCCTATAGGTCCCTGAAACATGTTGGCTGTTTATTGTCCTTTCTGAGGTACCAGTAAATCCTCGTTGGTCTCTTAGAACATTGGTTTGGCACTCTTTCTGGTGCAATTACTCAAATGCAATGACTTCTAAATTTTGAGGGTGAGAGTCACCAAACCCAAGCCATTCAGCTAGGACTTAATTTCTATTGGTAGAGGTTTCATATCCAGTGCCTCACCCCCCACCTTATCCGAGAAGTAAGAATCCGATAATTCTTTCCCTGCCTATCCAAAACTAAATAAAAAAATGTCTGGTGTTAGACTTTGAACTTCTTTGAGAAATAAAGATAACAAAGTGTTCTGGTTTTCAAACTATTTGGAGGGAATGTCCCTCTTTTGAACCCAAATCTAATTCAGTATAAAGAAAAGTAGTGGTAAAAAAGGAAGCACCCATGAATCTATCCAACCATCGTTTGGGTAGTAGTTCTTCATGGCCCATTTAGGCTGTCACTTGTGTGTCTTTCTTTTTACAACAAGTTGAGGTATTAGGACTATACCCCCCCCCCCCCCCACTGGGGGTGATTAAGCCTATTTGTCCTGTGGCCATTGTAACTGGGTTTAAAAGTAAGGGGAAATCCAAAATGTGACAATTGTCGGCAAAACAGCAAGAGAGGAAAATTGGCCATTGGGTATACTTGTTTTGGCGATAATTGTCTAAGAGGAAATTTCCTCTCTCTTGCTGTTGTGTTTTCTGTAAATTTCCGGACAAACAGGCAGAAAAACTGGAGGACTTTACTCATTGACCGTACTCAATCTAAATCTATAAATAGGTTTTGGCTAGAAATCCCTGGGAATGGATAAGAGACCCTTGGCAATAATGTTGTTTGTAATCCTGATGGACTCACTCTTGTCCTTGGAGGACCTAAAGCGGTGCACAATTTGAGGTTGATTTACTAAGACCCCTTTCACACTGGGGCGGTTTGCAGGCGTTATTGCGCTAAAAATAGCGCCTGCAAACCGCCCCTAAACTGCGCTGTCAGGAGAAGAAAAAATCTCCTGTCAGCCGCATCTTTGGAGCGGTGAAGGAGCTCCTAAACCGCTCCTGCCCATTGAAATCAATGGGACAGCGCGGCTATACCGCGGCTATAGCCGCGCTATATGAGGGTTTTTAACCCTTTTTCGGCCGCCCACGGGGGGTTAAAACCGCACCGCTAGCGGCCGAATACCGCGATAAAACAGCGCTAAAAATAGCGCTGTTTTACCGCCGACGCCCCCTACCGCCCCAGTGTGAAAGGGGCCTAAAGGCAAATAGACTTTTGCAAGTGCAGTTGCTCCAGAGTTTAGTAAAAGTATATATATATATATACACACACACACACATATACACACACACAAAAATACAGTACATATACTGTATACACTCACCGACCACTTTATTAGGTACACCTGTACAATTGCTTGGTAACACAAATTGTGAATCAGCCAATCACACGGCAGCAACTCAATGCATTTAGGCATCTAGACGTGGTGAAGACAATCTGCTGAAGTTCAAACCGAGCATCAGAATGGGGGAAGAAAGGGGCTTTCAGTGACTTTGAACGTGGCATGGTTGTTGGTGGCGGACGAGCTGGTCTGAGTATTTCTGGGATTTTCACACGCAACCATCTGTCGCGATTACAGAGAATGGTGGGAAAAAGAGAAAATATCCAGTGAGCGGAAGTTGTGTGGAGGAAAATGCCTTGTTGAGGTCAGAGGAGAATGGGCAGACTGGTTCCAGATGATAGAAAGGCAACAGTAACTCCAATAACCTCTCGTTACACCCAAGGCATGCAGAATACCATCTCTGAACACACAACACATCCAACCTTGAAGAAAATGGGCTACAGCAGCAGAAGACCACAAGGTGTCACTACTGTGCGCTAAGAACAGGAAACTGAGGCTACAATTGGCATAGGATCACCAAAATTGGACAATAGAAGATTGGAAAAACGTTGCCTGGTCTGATGAGTCTGGATTTCAGCTGCAACATTCAGATGGTGGGGTCAGAATTTGGCACATGGATCCATCCTGTCTTGTATCACCGGTTCAGGCTGGTGGTGGGGGTGTAATGGTGTGGGGGATGTGGTACCTGAGTATTGTTGCTGACCATGTCCATCCCTTTATGACTACAGTGTCCCCATCTTCTGATGGCTCCTTTCATTAGGATAATGTACCATGTCACAAAGCTCCAATCATCTCACCACTGGACAATGAGGTCCCTGTCCTCCAATGGCCTCCACACTCACCACATCTCATCCAATAGAGCACCTTTAGGATGTGGTGGAATGGGAGATTGGCATCATAGATGTGCAGCCAACAAATCTGCGTGATGTTATCATGTCACTATGGAGCAAAATATCTGAAGAATGTTTCCAACACCTTGTTGTATCTATGCCACCAAGAATGAAGGCAAAAGGGGGTCCAACCCGCTACTAGTAAGGTGCACCCAATAAAGGGGGTCCAACCAGCTACTAGCAAGACATGCTGGTAGGTTAATTGGCTTCTGTCCAAAAATTGGCCCTAGTATATGAATGGGGACCTTGGATTGAGGGTAGGGATTGATGTGAGTGTGCGATGTTCAGGGTTAGGGACAAGGGTCAGGGTTGTAGACCCACACTCACTCAGGTTGAACTGGATGGACTGGTGTCTTTATTCAACCTTACTAACTATGTAACTATGTAACTATGTATGTAAGGTGGACCTAAATAAGTGGCCGGTGAGTGTATATATAGACACGTGCACACAGTATACAGTGTGTATCATACATACTTTCTTATCATACATACATTGGGAGATGCCATATTGGACTAGGCCATGGTCTGTTCAGGGCTGATATATTCTACATAACAAAAAGGATAGCACTTGACTCTTTGCTATGTTAATTTTATGCAAGATCACCTTGGTCCTTGAAGGTCAATCTGATTAAACATTTCAAAGGGTACATTGTTTACATACTTAAGGATGATAAAGAATGTGATTTGACCATACAAGAAGTATTTATTGATGGTAATTAGACTTGAGGGGGTATTCATAGGAAATGGTGACTAGTTTACGTAGTAAACATTATAGAGACCTTAAATGCTACTGTATTGTGTTTCCCCGAAAATAAGCCCTACCCCGAGTAAAGTCCATGCAAAAATATATAATCTGTTTTATAGAAATGATACACAATGTCCACTGTGTCTCCTTTTGTAACTTTATTGTCGAAAATACCTTAATTACAGCGCCGCTGGGCACTCACGTGACCCACAGGAGATCTTCTCATCTCCTCCTGGGTGACATCAGCAGCCCTTCCCTCGGCAGTGCTCGGAGCAGGGCTGACGTCAGCAGGCATTTCGGCCCTTCCCTCGGCAGTGCTCGGAGCGGGGCTGACGTCAGCAGGCATCTCGGCCCTTCCCTCGGCAGTGCTCAGAGCGGGGCTGACGTCAGCAGGCATCTCGGCCCTTCCCTTGGCAGTGCTCGGAGCGGGGCTGACGTCAGCAGGCATCTCGGCCCTTCCCTCAGCAGTGAGCGGGGCTGACGTCAGCAGGCATCTCGGCCCTTCCCTCAACAGTGCTCAGAGCGGGGCTGACGTTAGCAGGCATCTCGGCCCTTCCCTCGGCAGTGCTCGGAGCGGGGCTGACGTCAGCAGGCATCTCGGCCCTTCCCTCGGCAGTGCTCGGAGCGGGGCTGACGTCAGCAGGCATCTCGGCCCTTCCCTTGGCAGTGCTCAGAGCGGGGATAAAAAGCTTGGGTGGATCACGTGAGTGCCCAGCAGCGCTGTAAATAAGGTATTTTCGACAATAAAGTTACAAAGGGAGACTCACTGGACATTATATAATATTTTCACAGAACAAATTACATATTTTTGGGATTAAAATGTCATAATGATGACTCCTGAGCTGACAGGGGGAGAGAAGACAGGGGAAATAGATAAGACATCCCCCAAAAATAAGCCCTAGTGTGTTTTTTGTAGCAGACCCAGTCTTATTTTCGGGGAAACACAGTATTGTCAGTAATTATAAGTCGGGTCTTTTCATCTTGATTAACAACAATATCAAAAAGTGTTTGGTCAACCAATCAGAAACCCCTCCAGTGTTAGACACTGAGAACAGCTAAAAATTTCACCTGAAATACGATTCATTCATTCTTCAATATGGAAGCACAGGTATAGAATATAACACACATATTACTGCATGCATGGAAGCTACCTAGATGCATATTATAGATGGGATGTATTATGCTTCATGGTGTGGTGTCTCTATGCTTGCTATGACATGAATGATGAATGGGATTCTGAAGGCTGCTGTTCATTGATTTACAAAGACTCTTCTGGATTTTGTCATCGGTTACAAGTACCTTGTAGATTTTGTTCTGTGTGGACTCATTAAAAGCATCTCTCTGGATGAACTGAGTTGCTGCCGGAATAATTCACGTTTGGATAGTTTTGCATTCCATTCCAGATAGCAACTCAACAACAATAATAATAATCATCCCCCACTATATGACAACAGTAATTAGGTATTCTTTGTAAAGTGGAGCCTTACGTCATTTACTAAGCTCTGGAGCAACTGCACTTGTAAACATGCACAGTCTACTTTCCTTTAGTAAATCAACCCCATTCCCTCTTGGAAGCCCTCAATGTTAAAGTTGAGTTTTTATTATGGGTTGTGTCCCTGCTGGGGAGATCCACCATCTCAGTTTTGTTCTAGGAACCATTGGCACCGGGAGTAAAATTGAGGGGAATTAAAAATTTGGAGGTGTACTTAGAATAGGAAGTGGGGCAAAGGTTCAAATAGGGACACAGCTATATAAAGATAGCTTCTTGTGTCTTCTAGTTGACAGGAAGCAAAGAAAAATCTCCCCAAAGGGACACAGTCCACAACTTTTAAACCCTTCCCTCCCATCTCTAAAACATATCTTCCAAAAGGTCCAGAAGCCCTTCTGCTACACTTTTTTTGTTCATACTTGGCTGAGGCCTTAAAGTGCATTGTTCTATTCAATACTGACTAAATCTCAGATTCCTCAATTATTCTTTTCTTCTCACTGCCATTGGTCACACCAAACTTAACCAGACACATTCGCTTCTCATTATTCTCATAGTCTTTACTGGAAAGAGGAGTAATTCCAACACTTTTCACCTTTGGATTAAGGTCAGAAGCCACAGTGTCATCCATAGTCCTGCTGGAAGAGCTCTTCTCCTTAGAGGACTTACTGATGCGCACAATTTGACTTAAGGTGTTTCGGAAGCCCTCAGTGCTAAAGTAATAAACCAATGGGTCAAGTGCGCAGTTGGTGCTGGCTAGTAGGACAGTGATTGAGATAATTTTCTTTAAAGTCGTTTTTGAGTCCCACCAGTCAGGTACAAGTTCGGCCCGGAGAAGGCCATATCCAACCAGAGTTGAGTTGTAAGGAACAAAACAAAACAGGAAGATACTAAGGTTGAGGATGAGGAGTCGGATGGTTTTGCGATGCCGCTTTGCACCTCCTTCTGCTGCCCTACACAGCTCGAAGAACACATGGCTGGAACCGTACACTACAGCAGTAAGGGGTAAAAGAAAACCAATCACCTCTGCCACTAACAGCAATGGAAATAAAAAGCTCCCCCAACTACTTAAACCCTCAAAACAGCGCTGAACCCTTTCATGTCCATTCCAGCAATCCTTTGAGTCGTGTACCATGGCAGCTGGCACAGAACCACCGATGATCACCAGCCAGACACATAAACAAGTCAGGCGGGCAACCTTGGGCCTACGCAGGTGGCGGAACCGCAAAGGGTGCACAATGGCGAAGTAACGGTCCACGTTTATGCAAAAGAGGAAGAGGCAGCTGCCATACATGTTGATATGGAAAATGGATCCAGAGAGGCGACAGAGGAAGGAACCAAAGGGCCAGTGGTTGTTGGCATAGTAGTATATTCTCAGGGGCAGTGAGAGGGTGAAGAGGAGGTCACTGAGTGCCAGGTTACAAAGGAAGGTTCCCACCACTGAGAGAGGTCGTAGCCAACGCAGGAACACAACGAGAGACACACCGTTCAATATGACTCCAAGGGGCATCAACAGGCTGTATCCAACAAGGAGTAGGGTGCGGGAAGATGGAGGGGTGTGTTGGTCGCAGTCCTCCAAAAAAGATATATTTGATATATTTGTAGGCTGTGCAGAAACCTGAAATACATAAATTTATAGTTCATCAAATTGGAAGAAAAACGTCATCAAGTTCAACTGGACAAAAGTCAAAAGACAAAAAATGAATTGTATCCTTAGAACCCTTAAAGTATAACTAAATACAAAAAAACTTTTATTTTTTTTTTGGAAAGAGTGAGAAGGAAGTAGAGAGGGATTACAGTTTTCATTGGGGTCTTTGCCAGCGTTTGGGAGATTCACCCTCTCTATTTGTCCTGTTTACCATTATCATCAAAGTAAAAAATAAAATAAAATCCCAAATTTTGCATTGACACCTGAACAAAAATCTTCCAATGGGGACACTAATTCTAGTGGATCAGGGTCCCAGAGACGGCTCTGTAATCAGGCAAATTAGGCAGCCGCCTAAGGCCTCGCACTCACAGGGGCCTCACGGCCGCCTAGTCTCGGCATGGCAGCGCGAGGACCCTTTACCCTTAGTCTCAGAGCTCATGGTCAGCGGCTCCCCTGCAGCTTGCCATACATTGCTGGTACCTTTGATGCCCAGGAAACCGAAGGATCGCTTCCTGAAGCCGCAACAACCGGCAAAGTTTTCTGAGATGGCGCCGGAACGCCATGCGGCCCTCAACAACACAGAGGGAGAGTTGGCCGCTCCTGGGGATGACTACACCATGCCACCCTACTCTCCTGTCCGCGAACTTTCCCCCTGCCTTCTGAGATATCTGGCAGTGTCCACTGACATGGAGGATAGCATACTCAGCCCGGGCCATGTTTCCCCCCCCAGCCTCAGCCCCCTTTACACATAGATGAGCAGGGACCGAACACACTGCTACAGGGCACAGTGAGTAACCCCACCACTTCACCACGACTGGAGCTTCCATTTAGTTCAGACTCTGCATATAAATTATGCAGACTGGGACACGGGGGCATAGAAGGGGCTGCAGACAGGGACAGGGACAGGAATCTCTCTCTCTCTCTCTCTCTCTCTCTGACACCCCCCCTCTCTGTCACCCCTCTCTACCCCCTCCTTTCTCTCCAAGGCAAAGGGGGTAATTTCTAGTGGGGTAGTCACCTTGCTTGGTCCCAGGTATTGTGTTGGCTGCATATGTCTGATGGGTGAGGAGGGTGCCCTGGAAGTGGTGCTGATCACCTGTGTGCTAGATCCGTACATCTTTCTGCAGCCATTTTTCTTGCTTGAATTTTTTTCCCCCATTATGGGCGTGAGTGGGACCTCATGTCTAAGTTTTGCCAAAGGCCTCACAAGGTCTAGAGCCGCCTCTGCAGGGTCCGCCCTCGGATTCCCTCACCATGGAGGGATTTCCTCTTTCTTCCTTTTTTTGGCAGAGGCGTAACTATAACCTTCAGGGCCCTGGTGCAAGATATTATTAAAGGCCCCCTCGGCCCCGGTGGCAGAATGCCAGGGCCCAGTTGCAAGTGCGACCTTTACAACCTTAGTAGTTGCGCCACGGGTGACAATATTTTTTTAAATTTTTGTTACTTTTATTTAACATTTTTTTTTTTAATCATTTTTGTTTTTTACCATTTTTTTTCTCTTGTAAAATATTAGGGGTCTACACAGATTTCTGGCGTTTTACCTTTGAGACAGAAAATGGAGACACAGCCCCTCAATCCCCATCGCTGTAGCCTCAGCTGCACAGAATGAATGGACAGGAAGAGCTCTGTAAAGATGCTTCCTATTCATTCACAAACTGAAGCATAGGAAACACTGTTTCCTATGCTTTCAGTTATGAATGGACAGAGTCAATGATCGGTAAAGATCACTGACTCTGTTCATTCAGACAAGGAAGAGGCCAGTATATGACATATTTACTGGTTGCTCTCCATCCTGACTTATTCCTTGCAGCAGCTGGTTGGGAGGGGGGAAGCCGGCATAGGTGCAGGAAGGGGGGGGGAGAGAATGAGGGGAGCGCACAAGAGGGGATCGGTTCCTTTATATGCTGCCCCTGGCACCCCTCCCATCCAGGTATACACAGGAGCCGCAAGGGCCCCCTGGAGCATGGTGCCGAGTTGCAATTGCGACCCCTGTAGTTACGCCCCTGTGTTTTGGCTATGGGACAGGAAGTGAAGCTGTCAAAAAAAAACAAAAAACTGACGGGGTTATTACCCTCCATTACGCTATCCAAAATTTAAAAAGTTTTGCATTTAGATTTACTTTAACCCACAGTTTACCCCCCCCAAAAAAAAAACAACTACATTTGTCCAAATTTCTCCTTGTGAGAACAGAAATTCCCTTCAGACACTTCTTAGACCAACCGTCCGCTGTGCTATTACTATTAATAGCTGGTTATATTTTGTACATTTAGGAAAGCACCGCGCCTTGTTGTGAAAACCGACAGAGCCGCGTGTTCTCATTCCTGTGGAAGTCTATCCTACATTTTCACAGCCCATTACTGTAAAGAAGCCTTTCCGTATGAGGATGTTAACCACTTCCCATCCGGGCCAATTCTGGCACCTCGCTCCTACATGTAAAAATCATCTTTTTTTTTTTTTTATTCAGAACCCCCAAACATTATATATGTTTTTTTAGCAGAAACCCTAGGGAATAAAATGGTAGTTGTTGCAACTTTTTATGTCACACGATATTTGCGCTTTAATTTTTTTAAAAAGTGAGTACACCCCTCAGTGACATTTGTGTAAATCTTTTCTTCTATCTTTTCATGTGACAACACTGAAGAAATGACACTTGTCTACAATGTAAAGTAGTGAGTGTACAGCTTGTATAACAGTGTAAATTTGCTGTCCCCTCAAAATAACTCAACACACAGCCATTAATGTCTAAACCGCTGGCAACAAAAGTCAGTACACCCCTAAGTGAAAATCTCCAAATTGGGCCCAAAGTGTTTCAATATTTTGTGTGGCCACCATTATTTTCCAGCACTGCCTTAACCCTCTTGGGCATGGAGGTCACCAGAGCTTCACAGGTTGTCACTGGAGTCCTCTTCCCCTCCTCCATGATGACATCACAGAGCTGGTGGATGTTAGAGACCTTGCACTCCTTGAGGATGTCCCACAGATGATCAATAGGTTTTAGGTCTGGAGACATGCTTGGCCAGTCCATCACCTTTACCCTCAGCTTCTTTAGCAAGGCAGTGGTGGTCTTGGAGGTGTGTTTGGGGTGCTTATCATGTTGGAATACTGCCCTGCGGCCCAGTCTCTGAAGGGAGGGGATCATGCTCTGCTTCAGTATATCACAGTACATGTTGGCATTCATGGTTCCCTCAATGATCTGTAGCCCCCCAGTGCCGGCAGCACTCATGCAGCCCCAGACCATGACACTCCCACCACCATGCTTGACTGTAGACAAGACAGACTTGTCTTTGTCCTCCTCACCTGGTTGCCCCCACACACGCTTGTCACCATCTGAACCAAATACGTTTATCTTGGTTTTATGGAATGTATTTATTTATTTATGCTCACTCAAAAATTTGCACCTTTGATTTAAGGTTTATAAAATGATTATTAAAATGTAAACATGTACATCTAGCCAACAGGTTTTGGGGGATTGGACCCCCCCCCCTTCTTTAGGGCTAATGAGTAAGCACAAAAAAATGAAAAAAAAAAAAAAAAAAAAAATTCCATATACATACTTAATAATATAAAAAAATATATACATGTATATGGAATTTATCTTAATTTTTTTTGTGCTTACTCGTTAGCCCTGAAGAAGGGGGAGTCCATTCCCCCAAAACCTGTTGGCTAGATGTACATGTTTTCCTTTATATAATCATTTTATAAACCTTAAATCAAAAGGTGCAAATTTTCTGGACACTGGGTGCTCCTTCCTGTCTATCCAAATTTTGAAGGGCCAGCTTTGTGCATGTTGCCTTTCATCCCTAGGTCAGCCCCTTACCTACAAGCGTGGGGTCCTCGCTCCACTCCTACTCTTGGTTGGTCAGTGGTCTCCTTCTCCCATCACCTGCATTGACCTTAAATCAAACGTGCAGTTTTCCTTTTTCAAAAAACGTTTTATGAACTCTACTTTAAAATTTGCAATTTCCTGGATACCGGGCGCTCCTTCCTTCCTGACCAAGTCTTCTCGCTGAAGCGACCATAAGGCCTTATCAGAAAGGTAGCAGCCCAAGACCCCAAGAGGGTCCACCACCAGGCACAACCTGCTGTAAAGGCATTCCTTCTTCATTGCCCTCACAACCCAAAACGATCAGTGACTGATCCAGCTGGTCCAGCACGATCTCCAGCCCAAACCAGGGCCTTCAAAAAAGTCCACCCCCCCCCCCCACACACTGACCATTCACAAGGACATCAGGCTCTTCCGATTCTAGACAGATCCTTTACTAGAATTCCTCTGGCTTCTTAATACTTTGCTCATTGTGTGTGTGTGCTGGTGGTGCTGAAATGAAATTGATTTCATTTGCAAATAACTTTTCAATGCTTTGTACCATTGCTGGCAGCTGAAGTGTAAGCAAAAAAGTTGCGGTAGTTATTGTTATTAAATGGTATCGGTGAGTACTTGAAAAAAAAAAAAAGTATCGGCACTCGTAAAAATAAAATGGTATCGGTGCACCCCTACATTTTTGTTTTTTCAAATTGATATTGTTGCTGTATATTGTGACATTTCTGTAATCCATTAATAGAGTCCTCTAGAGTTATCAAAAGGTCAACTATCAGGACAGGTCTATGGTGCAGGAAGGCCAGTTCATTAATCTATTCAAGAGCAAAGCAAACAACTCCGGATCTAAGAGGTTTCCTCCTCCGGGTGTTGAATACTCAACATAAACACTTCATTTCTCATCTGTTGTGTTGATGCCATATAGCGTGCGGAGGTTCGGAAAATACTCATTGAAGTAGGACGGTCAGTTAAATAATATTTCTCTGACTATTTTTGGGCTTAAACAGAAAATTCAGTGTAAATATTTACAGCAGGAAAAAGGAAAATATGGAAGCAGGACCTCAAAATAGAACAAGTAGTGGAGTCAGGTACAGAGCCACAGATCATTATCTTTTTCCTCTGGGTGGGGGGGGGGGGGGGGGGCAGTTCAGCCTTGGGGACTTAAGGAGTAAAAAAAAATTGTGCATTGGCAAATTGTGCATGTGACAAAAATGCGCTAGTAGTACGAGGGGCTTATCACACAAAACGCAAAGGTGAGAAATGCCTAAGGGTTCTTGAGTGCACGTCAGTGTGCAGGGGACAGGAGTGCATGTCGCACAGTGTGCAGGGGACAGGAGTGCATGTTGCACGGAGCGCAGGGGACAGGAGTGCAGGTCGTACGGTGTGTGGGGGATAGCAGTGCATGTCGCACGGTGTGCAGAGGACAGGAGTGCATGTCGCACGGTGTGTAGAGGACAGGAGTGCAGGTGTCACAGTGTGCAGGGGACAGGAGTGCATGTCGTACGGTGTGTGGGGGACAGTAGTGAGTGTTACACGGTGTGCAGAAGACAGGAGTGCATGTCGCACGGTGTGCAGAGGACAGGAGTACATGTCGCACGGTGTGCAGAGGACAGGAGTGCATGTCGCACGGTGTGCAGAGGACAGGAGTGCATGTCGCACGGTGTGCAGAGGACAGGAGTGCATGTCGCACGGTGTGCAGAGGACAGGAGTGCATGTCGCACGGTGTGCAGAGGACAGGAGTGCATGTCGCACGGTGTGCAGAGGACAGGAGTGCATGTCGCACGGTGTGCAGAGGACAGGAGTGCATGTCGTACGGTGTGCAGAGGACAGGAATGCAGGTGTCACGGTGTGCAGGGGACAGGAGTGCATGTCGTACGGTGTGTGGGGGACAGTAGTGAGTGTTACACGGTGTGCAGAAGACAGGAGTGCATGTCGCATGGTGTGCAGAGGACAGGAGTGCATGTCGCATGGTGTGCAGAGGACAGGAGTGCATGTCGCATGGTGTGCAGAGGACAGGAGTGCATGTCGCACGGTGTGCAGAGGACAGGAGTGCATGTCGCACGGTGTGCAGAAGACAGGAGTGCATGTCGCACAGTGTGCAGAAGACAGGAGTGCATGTCGCACAGTGTGCAGAAGACAGGAGTGCATGTCGCATGGTGTGCAGAGAACAGGAGTGCATGTCGTACGGTGTGTGGAGGACAGTAGTGAATGTTGCACGGTGTGCAGAGGACAGGAGTGCATGTCGCACGGTGTGCAGAGGACAGGAGTGCATGTCGCACGGTGTGCAGAGGACAGGAGTGCATGTCGTACAGCATGAAGAGGACAGGAGTGCATGTTGCATGGCATGCAGAGGACAGGAGTACATGTCGCACGGTGTGCAGAGGACAGGAGTGCATGCCGTATGGTGTGCAGAGGACAGTAGTGCATGTCGCACGGTGTGCAGAGGACAGGAGTGCATGTCGTACGGTGTGTGGGGGACAGTAGTGAGTGTTACACGGTGTGCAGAAGACAGGAGTGCATGTCGCACGGTGTGCAGAGGACAGGAGTGCATGTCGCACGGTGTGCAGAGGACAGGAGTGCATGTCGCACGGTGTGCAGAGGACAGGAGTGCATGTCGCACGGTGTGCAGAGGACAGGAGTGCATGTCGCACGGTGTGCAGAGGACAGGAGTGCATGTCGCACGGTGTGCAGAGGACAGGAGTGCATGTCGCACGGTGTGCAGAGGACAGGAGTGCATGTCGCACGGTGTGCAGAGGACAGGAGTGCATGTCGTACGGTGTGCAGAGGACAGGAATGCAGGTGTCACGGTGTGCAGGGGACAGGAGTGCATGTCGTACGGTGTGTGGGGGACAGTAGTGAGTGTTACACGGTGTGCAGAAGACAGGAGTGCATGTCGCATGGTGTGCAGAGGACAGGAGTGCATGTCGCATGGTGTGCAGAGGACAGGAGTGCATGTCGCACGGTGTGCAGAGGACAGGAGTGCATGTCGCACGGTGTGCAGAAGACAGGAGTGCATGTCGCACAGTGTGCAGAAGACAGGAGTGCATGTCGCACAGTGTGCAGAAGACAGGAGTGCATGTCGCATGGTGTGCAGAGAACAGGAGTGCATGTCGTACGGTGTGTGGAGGACAGTAGTGAATGTTGCACGGTGTGCAGAGGACAGGAGTGCATGTCGCACGGTGTGCAGAGGACAGGAGTGCATGTCGCACGGTGTGCAGAGGACAGGAGTGCATGTCGTACAGCATGAAGAGGACAGGAGTGCATGTTGCATGGCATGCAGAGGACAGGAGTACATGTCGCACGGTGTGCAGAGGACAGGAGTGCATGCCGTATGGTGTGCAGAGGACAGTAGTGCATGTCGCACGGTGTGCAGAGGACAGGAGTGCATGTTGCACGGTGTGCAGGGGACAGGAGTGCAGGTCGTACGGTGTGTGGGGGATAGCAGTGCATGTTGCACGGTGTGCAGAGGACAGGAGTGCAGGTCGTACGGTGTGCAGAGGACAGGAGTGCATGTCGCACAGTGTGTGGAGGACAGTAGTAAATGTTGCACGGTGTGCAGAGGACAGGAGTGCATGTCGTACGGTGTGTGGAGGACAGGAGTGCATGTCGCACGGTGTGCAGAGGACAGGAGTGCATGTCGCACCGTGTGCAGAGGAAAGGAGTGCACGTCGCATGGTGTGCAGAGGACAGGAGTGCATGTCGCACAGTGTGCAGAGGACAGGAGTGCATGTCACACGGTGTGCAGAGGACAGGAGTGCATGTCGTAAGGTGTGTGGAGGACAGTAGTGAATGTTGCACGGTGTGCAGAGAACAGGAGTGCATGTCGCACGGTGTGCAGAGGACTGGAGTGCATGTCGCACGGTGTGCAGAGGACTGGAGTGCATGTCGCACGGTGTGCAGAGGACAGGAGTGCATGTCATACAGCATGCAGAGGACAGGAGTGCATGTTGCATGGCATGCAGAGGACAGGAGTACATGTCGCACGGTGTGCAGAGGACAGGAGTGCATGCCGCACGGTGTGCAGAGGACAGGAGTGCATGTCGTACAGCGTGCAGAGGACAGGAGTGCATGTCGCACAGTGTGCAGAAGACAGGAGTGCATGTCGCATGGTGTGCAGAGAACAGGAGTGCATGTCGTACGGTGTGTGGAGGACAGTAGTGAATGTTGCACGGTGTGCAGAGGACAGGAGTGCATGTCGCACGGTGTGCAGAGGACAGGAGTGCATGTCGCACGGTGTGCAGAGGACAGGAGTGCATGTCGTACAGCATGAAGAGGACAGGAGTGCATGTTGCATGGCATGCAGAGGACAGGAGTACATGTCGCACGGTGTGCAGAGGACAGGAGTGCATGCCGTATGGTGTGCAGAGGACAGTAGTGCATGTCGCACGGTGTGCAGAGGACAGGAGTGCATGTTGCACGGTGTGCAGGGGACAGGAGTGCAGGTCGTACGGTGTGTGGGGGATAGCAGTGCATGTCGCACGGTGTGCAGAGGACAGGAGTGCAGGTCGTACGGTGTGCAGAGGACAGGAGTGCATGTCGCACAGTGTGTGGAGGACAGTAGTAAATGTTGCACGGTGTGCAGAGGACAGGAGTGCATGTCGTACGGTGTGTGGAGGACAGGAGTGCATGTCGCACGGTGTGCAGAGGACAGGAGTGCATGTCGCACCGTGTGCAGAGGAAAGGAGTGCACGTCGCATGGTGTTCAGAGGACAGGAGTGCATGTCGCACAGTGTGCAGAGGACAGGAGTGCATGTCGTACGGTGTGTGGAGGACAGTAGTGAATGTTGCACGGTGTGCAGAGGACAGGAGTGCATGTCGCACGGTGTGCAGAGGACTGGAGTGCATGTCGCACGGTGTGCAGAGGACAGGAGTGCATGTCATACAGCATGCAGAGGACAGGAGTGCATGTTGCATGGCATGCAGAGGACAGGAGTACATGTCGCACGGTGTGCAGAGGACAGGAGTGCATGCCGCACGGTGTGCAGAGGACAGGAGTGCATGTCGTACAGCGTGCAGAGGACAGGAGTGCATGTCGTACAGCGTGCAGAGGACAGGAGTGCATGCCGCACGGTGTGCAGAGGACAGGAGTGCATGCCGCACGGTGTGCAGAGGACAGGAGTGCATGCCGTATGGTGTGCAGAGGTCAGGAGTGCATGTCGCACGTTGTGCGGGGGACAGGAGTGCATGTTATTCAGAACGAATGGGATCCATTAGCACCGTGTGCCTTTTTTCTCAGTTATGTGTAGGCAGGTGCAGTCTACTTTCTCCACTGTAGGTGGTGCTCTTCCGCAGCTGGAGAGAGAAGATGAGAGGAACACAGTTCCTGGGTCACTGGGGAAGCACCCAATTGGATGCTGCTGCCCCGTGTGACTTTGGCAGCCATCTTGGGTCAGGCAGAGCCCATTTAAGGCCATGGCTCCCAGGCCTGGTGTGTTTTTTGTGAGTGGGTAGTGTAGGGATAGGTCCCTCTGTGAGGGACAGTACTAGTATTAGGGAAAGGTGCCTTATAAGGAGGGACAGTGTAGTGTTGCATCTCTTCTGGACACCTTCCTAATTGGGCACTAGACAGCCAGGCCACATTCTGTCCCCTCTCAACAGATGTTGTCAGTCCAGCTGGAATCTGCTCCTGTCACCTGCACCAGGCTGGGTCGCCCTCCCACCGGGTTTGTTGTGAACGGTTGCTGCATAAGTTCAGTACAAGATTTCTATTGTACCCGTCTGTGTGAATTATTACCTCCGCACTACGCTGCACCCCATCTACATATGCATTGCATTAAAGCACAACTCATATTGTGAATGGGGAGTAAGGGTGCAGCATGATCCATGATGTCCTCCCTCTGCTGCTCCAAAGTATTATTGTGACAATATTAAACCTTCCCCAGATTACTTTTTAACTGTGCATGTTTTTAGGGCCCCTTCATATTTGTGCTTTCCGATATAGTGTACTGTGTTAGGGCAGCCTATTAATTCTCAATGGGCTGGCAGGGCGGGCATGAATAAAAAAAAACACACCTGTCGCATTTTCAGTATTGGATCGCAACATAACACATTGTATTGTATATGCATTGGCAGATACTGTACAAGAATATTTGGATGCCCGTCTACAGGAATAGCACCCCAGTGGCACTGCAGAGCCACTCTAAGGGCCCCCTTAGGCAAATGGCACCCCAGTGGCATTGTAGTGTTATTCTAGTGGCACTCCAATGGCAAATGGCACCCAATGGCATCGCAGTGCCATTCTAATGGAACCACAATGGCAAATGGTACCCTAGTGGCATTGCAGAGCCACTCTAAGGGCCCCCCCCCCATGACATTTCAGTGCTATTCTAATGGCACTCCAATGGCAAATGGCATCGCAGTGCCATTCTAATGGAACCACAATGCCAACAGGTACCTCAGTGGCATTGCAGAGCCATTCTAAGGGCCCCCCAATGACATTTCAGTGCCATTCTAATGGAACCACAATGCCAACAGGTACCTCAGTGGCATTGCAGAGCCATTCTAAGGACCCCCTCCTTAGGCAGATGGCACCCCAATGGCATTGCATTGACATATTAATGGCACTCAAATGGCACCCCAACGGCATTACTTTGCCATTCTTCTGGCATTTCAAAGGCAAATTGCACCCCAGTGGCAATTCTGTTGCATATTTTTTGCAGTTTTATTAAATTGGAGATTTTCCCTTAGGGGTGTACTGACTTTTGTTGCCAGCGGTTTAGACATTAATGGCTGTGTGTTGAGGTATTTTGAGGGGACAGCAAATTTACACTGTTATACAAGCTGTACACTCACTACTTTACATTGTAGACAAGTGTCATTTCTTCAGTGTTGTCACATGAAAAGAGAGAAGAAAAGATTTACACAAATGTGACTGAGGGGTGTACTTACTTTTGTAAGATACTGTATATTCCTTTGTCATGGGCACCGTTATAATCCCAATCATCCTATTACTGCCAATCTCAATTCAATAGGGATGAGGTGGCAGATACCATAGTGCCACCCAACCTCCCCCGCAAGCTTTTATACTGCAGATATATGTGCCCGGGTCAAATTTCATGAATCGGGTTTACATCCACTTTAAAAGTAAAACAAAAAAAAAACAGAAATGCATCTAATTTTTTTTTGTGTCTGCTAAAAAAAAAAAAAAAAGTTCTAAACTACGCGACAGACCGCCGCGTTCATTCTGCTGCAATCTAATACAGAATACAAAAATGTGAGAAGACCGGCGGATATTCTCAGATTTGCCTCCAGACGTTCGTTGAGCGGGAAGTGGGGCGGCACCTGTTCAGCTGCCGATGGTAGAATATGAACCGTGAATGAATGGTTTGCACACATTCGTATTACAGTGGCTTGCGAAAGTATTCGGCCCCCTTGAACTTTTCAACCTTTTGCCACATTTCAGGCTTCAAACATAAAAATATAAAATTTTTATTTTTTTGTGAAGAATCACCAACAAGTGGGACACAACTGTGAAGTGGAACGAAATCTTTTGGATTTTTGAAACTTTTTTAACTAATAAAAAAATGAAAAGTGGGGCGTGCAAAAGTATTCGGCCCCCTTGCGTTAATACTTTGTAGAGCCACCTTTTGCTGCGATTACAGCTGCAAGTCGCTTGGGGTATGTCTCTATCAGTTTTGCACATCGAGAGACTGAAATTCTTGCCCATTCTTCCTTGCAAAACAGCTCGAGCTCAGTGAGGTTGGATGGAGAGCGTTTGTGAACAGCAGTTTTCAGCTCTTTCCACAGATTCTCGATTGGATTCAGGTCTGGACTTTGACTTGGCCATTCTAACACCTGGATACGTTTATTTGTGAACCATTCCTTTGTAGATTTTGCTGTATGTTTGGGATCATTGTCTTGTTGGAAGATAAATCTCCGTCCCAGTTTCAGGTCTTTTGCAGACTCCAACAGGTTTTCATCCAGAATGGTCCTGTATTTGGCTGCATCCATCTTCCCCTCAATTTTAACCATCTTCCCTGTCCCTGCTGAAGAAAAGCAGGCCCAAACCATGATGCTGCCACCACCATGTTTCACAGTGGGGATGGTGTGTTGAGTGTGATGAGCTGTGTTGCTTTTACGCCAAACATATCATTTTGCATTGTGGCCAAAAAGTTGGATTTTGGTTTCATCGGACCAGAGCACCTTCTTCCACATGTTTGGTGTGTCTCCCAGGTGGCTTGTGGCAAACTTTAGACGAGACTTTTTATGGATATCTTTGAGAAATGGCTTTCTTCTTGCCACTCCTCTATAAAGGCCAGATTTGTGCCGTGTACGACTGATTGTTGTCCTATGGACAGACTCTCCCACCTCAGCTGTAGTTCTCTGCAGTTCATCCAGAGTGATCATGGGCCTCTTGGCTGCATCTCTGATCAGTCTTCTCCTTGTCTGAGCTGAAAGTTTAGAGGGACAGCCGGGTCTTGGTAGATTTGCAGTGGTCTGATACTCCTTCCATTTCAAAATGATCGCTTGCACAGTGCTCCTTGGGATGTTTAAAGCTTGGGAAATCTTTTTGTATCCAAATCCAGCTTTAAACTTCTCCACAACAGTATTACGGACCTGCCTGGTGTGTTCCTTGGTCTTCATGATGCTCTCTGCGCTTTCAACAGAACCCTGAGACTATCACAGAGCAGGTGCATTTATACAGAGACTTGATTACACACAGGTGGATTCTATTTATCACCATCAGTCCTTTAGGACAACATTGGATCATTCAGAGATCCTCGCTGAACTTCTGGAGTGAGTTTTCTGCACTGAAAGTAAAGGGGCCGAAAAATTTTGCACGCACCACTTTTCAGTTTTTTAATTGCTAAAAAAGTTTAAAATATCCAATAGATTTCGTTCCACTTCACAATTGTGTCCCACTTGTTGGTGATTCTTCACTAAAAATTAAAATTTTATATCTTTATGTTTGAAGCCTGAAATGTGGCAAAAGGTTGAAAAGTTCAAGGGGGCTGAATACTTTCGCAAGCCACTGTATGTGACATTTGCGGACAAACTGCAGCTGCATTCTTCCTCCCTCCCCCCTCCCCCCCCCCCCATATCCTCCCAACAGATTTACAGAAAAAGCTGAATTACCATTTACACTAAAACTGAAACTACGAGTGTCCTCAGGTGACAGAGAGGTGGTGGAGCAGATGAGATCACAATGTAAGAATGGAGTCCAGAATGAATACAGCAGGAAGTCCAATACTTAGCGCGCCGTCGTGTGCAGAAACACCGTGTACACAACGTGGCGTCACTGGGACGTGGGAGAGGAGAGAATCTGTGGAACGTTGGTGGTGTGCAGAAATAAAAAAATCACATAACTTCAATGCCAACTTCTCTAAAACTGGTATTTTGGTATTACGTGTTTTTTGCGAAGTTGAATCACTGCAGGGCATGAGGGAAATTACCAAAAATTTCCAGTGGAGCCCAACCACTGTAGCCACTGCTGAGTCACATCACGGTGTCACACTCCACATATGGATCTCTTTCCATTACCAAAATTTCCAGTGGAGCCCAACCACTGTAGTCACTGCTGAGTCACATGGTGTCACACTCCTCCCCCCCTAAAAAAAAAAAAAAAAACTAAAGCAAGAAGGATGGTGGGAGGATGAAAATTTGCCCAGCATAAAGCTCTGCATGTTTTTCCACACCTTGGGAGCCGCAGGTGCCACGTTCAGTCCACTACCATTATAAAAAATAAATGGCCGTATGCAGCCCGTGCGCCTCTAAAAAGGGGTTTACCCGTGCATGGGCGTACAGCGCATTTCCCGCGTTCAGGAAATATGCCCGGAATCTTTATGCTGGGCAAATTTGCAGCCTCTCATCGTCTTGGGGTGGAACTGTGGAGTACAGCTACACTACATTACCAAAAGTATTGGGACGCCTGCCTTTACACGCACATGAACTTTAATGGCATCCCCAGTCTTATTGATATTGATAATATTGAGTTGGCCCACCCTTTGCGGCTATAACAGCTTTGACTCTTCTGGGAAGGCCGTCCACAAGGTTTAGGAGTGTGTCTATGGGAATGTTTGACCATTCTTCCAGAAGAGCATTTGTGAGGTCAGGCACTGATGTTGGACGCAGTCTCCTCTCTAATTCATCCCAAAGGTGTTCTATCGGGTTGAGATCAGGACTCTGTGCAGGCCAGTCAAGTTCCTCCACCCCAAACTCGCTCATCCATGTCTTTATAGACCTTGCTTTGTACACTGGTCCAAATCATTTGGTGGAGGGGGGGGGGGGATTATGGTGTGGGGGTTGTCTCTCAGGGGTTGGGCTTGGACCCTTAATCCAGTGAGGAGAACTCTTAAGGTGTCAGCCTCCCAAGACATTTTGGACAATTTCATGCTCCCAACTTTGTGGGAACAGTTTGGGGACGGCCCCTTCCTGTTCCAACATGACTGCACATTTGAGAGGTCAGGCACTGATGTTGGACGTGAAGGCCTGGCTCGCAGTCTGCACTCTAATTCATCCCAAGGCTGTTCTTTTGGGTTTATGTCAGGTGTACAGGCCAGTCAAGTTCCTCCACCCCAAAACTCGGTGATCGCTTTGACATTTAGGAGAAGCCTCGTATTTTTATCAGTGAATACAAGGTTTCCTCTGATTGGCCGAGGTGGAAATAGTGAGATCATCCACTTGCCTCTCCACCTCGCCCCAATCAGAGAAAGCCTTGTATTCACTGATAAAAATATAACACTGCTCCTAAATCGCTGCAAAGCATTTAGGCACACTCAATATACTTCAGGTAGCAGACGGGAAGTTGCTTGGCCCAAACAAACTAGATCGAGTTCTCCTGCATTAAAATAAAACAGATGCAGGAGGTCCATGTGAAGGAGGACCAAGAGTAGGACAGAGTAGGTGTGCTCAGTTAGCGATGGATTCAGTAGAATCTTGGATAGTGGGCCATTTTGTGAGATGGCTCCTTACTTTCCTTTCAAGGTTGGATTGGCTCCTGACAATGGCAAATTTATCATCAGCGATGAAGAGTTGGAAAGTAATGGAGATGGTGATGGTGGAGCATGGCTCTG
This sequence comes from Lithobates clamitans, assembly GCA_037952925.1. Taxonomy (NCBI): domain Eukaryota; kingdom Metazoa; phylum Chordata; class Amphibia; order Anura; family Ranidae; genus Lithobates; species Lithobates clamitans. The sequence continues at coordinate 114,236 of JBBGZY010003253.1, forward strand.
GAAGGTCGGGGGGGGGGGGGTTGGGCCATTTAGTATGGAAGGGCATACCTCCTGGAACCAAGTGTTGATTAAGGGGGCTGTTTATGTCCCTGGATGGTTGGGTCCCACTGGAAAAAAAATTTGACCAAAATTTGACACAGACAGCGGGACTCTGCCCCGCCCCCTGCCCTCTCATCACTGGCTCCCCAGCAAAGCCAGTGAGACCTGGAAGTGAGGGGACAGAAGAAATGTAGACATGCACAGCGCTGGATCGAATGAGGGTAAGTATGGGGGGGGGGGGTGAGTGAGGGGCAAAATCAGCTGAACAGTGATTGCACCCTATCAGAGCCAATCATTGTTTAGGTATTCAGGCAGGTGGTCGTAGCTGCTCAAACAAACGGGCAGAGGTGATTTTTTTTATCCCATGGCTTAAACATGATGAGTAACCATGTATTGCTCTTCATACCACCCTTGCATTGTTTTTTAGAGATTTTTTCACTTTTATATTTTGATAAGAGTATGTGTGGGTTATGTGTCATTTCTGAGAATGAGTGTAGACAGAGGGAGGAGGACAGGTTACAATCTGTGGTTTTAAAGGGAAATTTGCTACCAAAATACCAATTCTTACATTCTTACCTAATATAACACATCATACAGTAGACAGAGAATCATTTTCACTTTGGACTTTCAAAAGGTCCTCAAAGAATTTATTACATTACACCATTTCTGCTCAAAAGAAGCGTAAAAAACTCACCTATACCTAGAAATATAGAAGAGTGACGGCAGAAAAAGACCCCGTGGTCCATAAAGTCTGCCCCTCCTTTTCATTATTTTTCACCTTTTTGAGTATACAGTAGATCTAGGTGTGTTCCCAACATGTTCAAATTCACCTGTTGATGGACTTACTACCTCTGCTGGAAATCTTGAAAACTCTTTCAAAAATTAATACATTCTAAGGTTAGTTTAAAACTTTGCTCCTGCATGGTCATGTCCCCGTGTTCTTGATCTTGGCTTCATATTGAATATACTTCCCTCCCATCTTATTCACCCCCTTCATGGATTTAATGGTTTCAGTCATGTCTCCCCTTTACCTTCTTTCCTCCAGTTTCTTTGTATTAGGGTCCTGTAGTCTCTCCAGATAGGTTTTATCCTCCATACCTTTCACTGTTTTTGCTGCTGTCTTATTAATATCTTTCTGTAAGTGAGGTCTCCAGAACTGGACACAGTATTCTAAATGAGGTCTCACTAAAGATCTATATAGAGGAATCAGGACCTCCTTCCTCCTGCTGGTGATCCCTCTAGTGATATAAAGATCTATATAGAGGAATCAGGACCTCCTTCCTCCTGCTGGTGACCCCTCTAGTGATATAAAGATCTATATAGAGGAATCAGGACCTCCTTCCTCCTGCTGGTGATCCCTCTAGTGATATAAAGATCTATATAGAGGAATCAGGACCTCCTTCCTCCTGCTGGTGACCCCTCTAGTGATATAAAGATCTATATAGAGGAATCAGGACCTCCTTCCTCCTGCTGGTGATCCCTCTAGTGATATAAAGATCTATATAGAGGAATCAGGACCTCCTTCCTCCTGCTGGTGACCCCTCTAGTGATATAAAGATCTATATAGAGGAATCAGGACCTCCTTCCTCCTGCTGGTGATCCCTCTAGTGATATAAAGATCGTTTGGGAGTGCTGGAGTCTGACTGACCTTGGAATGAGCAGAGCACTGATAGGTTATGTTAGGAGTGGTAAAGGAAACCACGGTGACGGTAGACTATACCATATTAGTCTGGTTTGAACTGGGTGGTTATGTAATGAGGAGCTCTTGGGGTAAGGTGACAAGTCCTGACTTATTTGAGGAACTACGGCTTCCAACTCACTTCGGCATGACTGGGGTCAGGCCGTCAGACAGTTGCAAATTAGTGGTCTTGCTATCAGACAAGTTAGCAAGACCACTGATTTGCGGCTGTCTGATGGCTTGACTCCAGTGGGGGGGGGGGGGGTCACACACTCACCCAGTGTACACCCGGTGTGTTCTGGGGGGGGAGGGGAGGTCACACACTCACCCGATGTACATCCGGTGTGTTCTGGGGAGAAAGTGGTGCAGTGGTAGCACTCTCACCTAGCAGTAAGAAGGGTCGCTGGTTCGAGTCCCAACCACGACACTACCTGCCTGGAGTTTGCATGTTCTCCCTGTGCCTCCGTGGGTTTCCTCCGGGTACTCCGGTTTCCTCCCACACTCCAAAGACATGCTGGTAGGTTAATTGGATCCTGTCTAAATTGTCCCTAATATGTATGAATGTGAGTTAGGGACCTTAGATTGTAAGCCCCTTGAGGGTAGGGACTGATGTGAATGTACAATGTATATGTAAAGCGCTGCGTAAATTGACGGCGCTATATAAGTACCTGAAATAAATAAAATAAATAAAAAATATAGAGGAATCAGGACCTCCTTCCTCCTGCTGGTGACCCCTCTAGTGATATGCAGATCTATATAGAGGAATCAGGACCTCCTTCCTCCCGCTGGTGACCCCTCTAGTGATATAAAGGTCTATATAGAGGAATCAAGACCTCCTTCCTCCTGCTGGTGATCCCTCTAGTGATATAAAGATCTATATAGAGGAATCAGGACCTTCTTCCTCCTGCTGGTGATCCCTCTAGTGATATAAAGATCTATATAGAGGAATCAGGACCTCCTTCCTCCTGCTGGTGACCCCTCTAGTGATATAAAGATCTATATAGAGGAATCAGGACCTCCTTCCTCCTGCTGGTGATCCCTCTAGTGATATAAAGATCTATATAGAGGAATCAGGACCTCCTTCCTCCTGCTGGTGACCCCTCTAGTGATATAAAGATCTATATAGAGGAATCAGGACCTCCTTCCTCCTGCTGGTGATCCCTCTAGTGATATAAAGATCTATATAGAGGAATCAGGACCTTCTTCCTCCTGCTGGTGATCCCTCTAGTGATATAAAGATCTATATAGAGGAATCAGGACCTCCTTCTCCATGCTGGTGATCCCTCTAGTGATATAAAGATCTAAATAGAGGAATCAGGACCTCCTTCCTCCTGCTGGTGACCCCTCTAGTGATATAAAGATCTATATAGAGGAATCAGGACCTCCTTCCTCCTGCTGGTGATCCCTCTAGTGATATAAAGATCTATATAGAGGAATCAGGACCTTCTTCCTCCTGCTGGTGATCCCTCTAGTGATATAAAGATCTATGTAGAGGAATCAGGACCTCCTTCTCCATGCTGGTGATCCCTCTAGTGATATAAAGATCTATATAGAGGAATCAGGACCTCCTTCCTCCTGCTGGTGACCCCTCTAGTGATATAAAGATCTATATAGAGGAATCAGGACCTCCTTCCTCCTGCTGGTGATCCCTCTAGTGATATAAAGATCTATATAGAGGAATCAGGACCTCCTTCCTCCTGCCGGTGATCCCTCTAGTGATATAAAGATCTATATAGAGGAATCAGGACCTTCTTCCTCCTGCTGGTGATCCCTCTAGTGATATAAAGATCTATGTAGAGGAATCAGGACCTCCTTCTCCATGCTGGTGATCCCTCTAGTGATATAAAGATCTATATAGAGGAATCAGGACCTTCTTCCTCCTGCTGGTGATCCCTCTAGTGATATAAAGATCTATGTAGAGGAATCAGGACCTCCTTCCTCCTGCTGGTGATCCCTCTAGTGATATAAAGATCTATATAGAGGAATCAGGACCTTCTTCCTCCTGCTGGTGATCCCTCTAGTGATATAAAGATCTATATAGAGGAATCAGGACCTCCTTCTCCATGCTGGTGATCCCTCTAGTGATATAAAGATCTAAATAGAGGAATCAGGACCTCCTTCCTCCTGGTGATCCCTCTAGTGATATAAAGATCTATATAGAGGAATCAGGACCTCCTTCCTCCTGCTGGTGATCCCTCTAGTGATATAAAGATCTATATAGAGGAATCAGGACCTCCTTCTCCATGCTGGTGATCCCTCTAGTGATATAAAGATCTAAATAGAGGAATCAGGACCTCCTTCCTCCTGGTGATCCCTCTAGTGATATAAAGATCTATATAGAGGAATCAGGACCTCCTTCCTCCTGGTGATCCCTCTAGTGATATAAAGATCTATATAGAGGAATCAGGACCTCCTTCCTCCTGGTGATCCCTCTAGTGATATAAAGATCTATATAGAGGAATCAGGACCTCCTTAGTTATTATGAAAGGTATCCTGAGCAGTTCATAGAGTTTAGTTGGAGGTCTCTGTGGGTGTGATTTGGGTAGCCGTCTTGTCTCTGTTAATGACCTCTGCATGTTTCTAGATTACTATTATTGTAATTAAGGACAATACCGTGCAATCAATGACTCAGCTTTTCCTGAGTGACTTTGAAGATGCAAACGGTTATAGTTCAAACTCATAATATCTGAGATACAGCCTCTTAAAGTGTAAGTTCAGCCAAAGTCTACCCATGGCTCTAAGAAGAGTTACCATTTCTGTCAAGCTTTGTCTGTGGCTCCATCAGGGGAGATTTTCCCTACTTCCTGTCTGTTTGACCCCTGAACAAGAAATGGTGGTGAAAGAACGGCTGCCGCCGGGACAAAAAAAAAGGCATGGACCTCAATAAAGACCATTAAGAGACATTCTGAATCGTTCTTCCTGCTGCCGAAACTGTCTTCCCATTTTACGTCTATAAATCTGTTGGGGAGGGTCACTTCCTGCGGGACTTCAGTGTATGAACTGCTCCGCAGTGCCTGTATCTACAGCTGTCATTGAAGGTTCGTTTAAAGCCAATTTACTGCTTGTTAGGAGCATTTATATACTCAAATGTACATAACATGACCACGGGTTCACTATAACCACTTTTTAAAAGCGGTGAAGTGGTGGCTGGTTATAAATGCCACTGGATAAAGCACTGCTAGGTGACCGTTCCGTCCATTCTTGCCAGTGAACTGAGCCTTCCTTGTACAACAGACACTGTGTACAGAGCTGATCTAAGTAGCTCTGTACCTTTAGATTGATGTGTTTGGTCATAGGAAGGCCGATCACGTGATGTAAACAGTGTAGGTGTTTACATGGGTGAGCCCTCCCCTTCTTTTCACAATGGAGGAATGGGAAGGAGAGAGCAACTATTGAATGAATGACTTGTTTATTAGTTCCTGAACAGGGTACACAATCAGCACAGCAACAAATAGGCTTTAACCCTTTTACCCCAATCGCCCCCTACACTACTGATCTCAAGTCTGTCGCTGTCATCTGTAATTAAACCCCTTCCTCCTGCACATTAACCCCTTCATTTCCACACTCCAGCTGTATTTAACCCCTTCCTCCTGCACATTAACCCCTTCATTTCCACACTCCAGCTGTATTTATCCCCTTCATCCTGCATATTAACCCTTTCATTTCCACACTCCAGCTGTATTTAACCCCTTCATCCTGCACATTAACCCCTTCATTTCCATTCTCCAGCTGTATGTGACCTGTATGTTAACCCCTTCCCCTCCCTCTGTGTAGACCTGCACATTAAATGTATCTATGCACCACTAACAAGCTCCAGGTTTTAACCCCCTCGTTACAGAAATGATTTTCATTTCAGAAAAAAAGGGGAGAAAATTTTTTTTTTTAAAAATTAGATCACCTTAGGTTGTCTACTTTCCAAAAAGAGGTCATTGTGGGGGGTTTCAGTATTTTCAATACAAAGCCTAGATCAAGAGCGCGGGGACATGACCTCAAAACAGCAGTTCAAGACTAACCATAAAAAAAGTATTATTATCTATAGGTAGCGAGACAGCCAACAGGAAGAGGATTCAAAACACGTGTAGAACTCTGTAAAGTGTAAGACGTGTTCTCCTTTCTTTAAATAAAGAATGTAAAAAAAACAAAAAGACAAAAAAAAAAACAACATGTATAGAAAAAATATAGATCTATACTCAGAAAGAGGTTAAATATATGAAAAAAAGGAGAAAAAAAAAGACAAAAAGTATAATAAAAATATAATAAACATAAATAAAAAAAAAGAAAAATAATGCAAACCAAAAAATCTTTTTGTTATCCTGGATGCTGATTAATGAAAGACTTCCGGCTATCTAAAACAATAAAATTACAGGGTTTTAAAAAAAAAAAACTTGGGACCCACAGATCAAATCTTAGGGAATGCCTAGTGCCCTTTTGGCTTTTGGTCACACTTGGTAGCGCGGTATGTTTGCACAGTCACTCCTCTTTTCTGCCTCTTTTTCCCTTTTTGTTCCTTTTCCTACCTGGAGATAAATGTCTTTGTCTGCATTGAAATTTATATGGCCTTTTGGCCAGTGATCTGTAGGAGACGACATACCGTATATACTCGAGTATAAGCCGAGCTTTTCAGCACATTTTTTCGTGCTGAAAATGCCCCCCTCGGCTTATACTCGGGTCAAGCACTTTTCTGCAGCAGAGAATGACATTTGGAGTGCAAACCCAGTGGAACTAGCACTACAACATATCCAAAGCTGGGGTTCCTAGCACTAAGTGGCCCCGAGATACGGGGCCCCAAAGTCGGTTCGGAAAATGTCATTCTCTGCTGCAGAAAAGTGCTTGACATTTTCTGAACTGGGTGGTTATGTAATGAGGAGCTCTTGGGGTAAGGTGACAAGTCCTGACTTATTTGAGGAACTACGGCTTCCAACTCACTTCGGCATGACTGGGGTCAGGCCGTCAGACAGTTGCAAATTAGTGGTCTTGCTATCAGACAAGTTAGCAAGACCACTGATTTGCGGCTGTCTGATGGCTTGACTCCAGTGGGGGGGGGGGGGTCACACACTCACCCAGTGTACACCCGGTGTGTTCTGGGGGGGGAGGGGAGGTCACACACTCACCCGATGTACATCCGGTGTGTTCTGGGGAGAAAGTGGTGCAGTGGTAGCACTCTCACCTAGCAGTAAGAAGGGTCGCTGGTTCGAGTCCCAACCACGACACTACCTGCCTGGAGTTTGCATGTTCTCCCTGTGCCTCCGTGGGTTTCCTCCGGGTACTCCGGTTTCCTCCCACACTCCAAAGACGTGCTGGTAGGTTAATTGGATCCTGTCTAAATTGTCCCTAATATGTATGAATGTGAGTTAGGGACCTTAGATTGTAAGCCCCTTGAGGGTAGGGACTGATGTGAATGTACAATGTATATGTAAAGCGCTGCGTAAATTGACGGCGCTATATAAGTACCTGAAATAAATAAAATAAATAAAAAATATAGAGGAATCAGGACCTCCTTCCTCCTGCTGGTGACCCCTCTAGTGATATGCAGATCTATATAGAGGAATCAGGACCTCCTTCCTCCCGCTGGTGACCCCTCTAGTGATATAAAGGTCTATATAGAGGAATCAAGACCTCCTTCCTCCTGCTGGTGATCCCTCTAGTGATATAAAGATCTATATAGAGGAATCAGGACCTTCTTCCTCCTGCTGGTGATCCCTCTAGTGATATAAAGATCTATATAGAGGAATCAGGACCTCCTTCCTCCTGCTGGTGACCCCTCTAGTGATATAAAGATCTATATAGAGGAATCAGGACCTCCTTCCTCCTGCTGGTGATCCCTCTAGTGATATAAAGATCTATATAGAGGAATCAGGACCTCCTTCCTCCTGCTGGTGACCCCTCTAGTGATATAAAGATCTATATAGAGGAATCAGGACCTCCTTCCTCCTGCTGGTGATCCCTCTAGTGATATAAAGATCTATATAGAGGAATCAGGACCTTCTTCCTCCTGCTGGTGATCCCTCTAGTGATATAAAGATCTATATAGAGGAATCAGGACCTCCTTCTCCATGCTGGTGATCCCTCTAGTGATATAAAGATCTAAATAGAGGAATCAGGACCTCCTTCCTCCTGCTGGTGACCCCTCTAGTGATATAAAGATCTATATAGAGGAATCAGGACCTCCTTCCTCCTGCTGGTGATCCCTCTAGTGATATAAAGATCTATATAGAGGAATCAGGACCTTCTTCCTCCTGCTGGTGATCCCTCTAGTGATATAAAGATCTATGTAGAGGAATCAGGACCTCCTTCTCCATGCTGGTGATCCCTCTAGTGATATAAAGATCTATATAGAGGAATCAGGACCTCCTTCCTCCTGCTGGTGACCCCTCTAGTGATATAAAGATCTATATAGAGGAATCAGGACCTCCTTCCTCCTGCTGGTGATCCCTCTAGTGATATAAAGATCTATATAGAGGAATCAGGACCTCCTTCCTCCTGCCGGTGATCCCTCTAGTGATATAAAGATCTATATAGAGGAATCAGGACCTTCTTCCTCCTGCTGGTGATCCCTCTAGTGATATAAAGATCTATGTAGAGGAATCAGGACCTCCTTCTCCATGCTGGTGATCCCTCTAGTGATATAAAGATCTATATAGAGGAATCAGGACCTTCTTCCTCCTGCTGGTGATCCCTCTAGTGATATAAAGATCTATGTAGAGGAATCAGGACCTCCTTCCTCCTGCTGGTGATCCCTCTAGTGATATAAAGATCTATATAGAGGAATCAGGACCTTCTTCCTCCTGCTGGTGATCCCTCTAGTGATATAAAGATCTATATAGAGGAATCAGGACCTCCTTCTCCATGCTGGTGATCCCTCTAGTGATATAAAGATCTAAATAGAGGAATCAGGACCTCCTTCCTCCTGGTGATCCCTCTAGTGATATAAAGATCTATATAGAGGAATCAGGACCTCCTTCCTCCTGCTGGTGATCCCTCTAGTGATATAAAGATCTATATAGAGGAATCAGGACCTCCTTCTCCATGCTGGTGATCCCTCTAGTGATATAAAGATCTAAATAGAGGAATCAGGACCTCCTTCCTCCTGGTGATCCCTCTAGTGATATAAAGATCTATATAGAGGAATCAGGACCTCCTTCCTCCTGGTGATCCCTCTAGTGATATAAAGATCTATATAGAGGAATCAGGACCTCCTTCCTCCTGGTGATCCCTCTAGTGATATAAAGATCTATATAGAGGAATCAGGACCTCCTTAGTTATTATGAAAGGTATCCTGAGCAGTTCATAGAGTTTAGTTGGAGGTCTCTGTGGGTGTGATTTGGGTAGCCGTCTTGTCTCTGTTAATGACCTCTGCATGTTTCTAGATTACTATTATTGTAATTAAGGACAATACCGTGCAATCAATGACTCAGCTTTTCCTGAGTGACTTTGAAGATGCAAACGGTTATAGTTCAAACTCATAATATCTGAGATACAGCCTCTTAAAGTGTAAGTTCAGCCAAAGTCTACCCATGGCTCTAAGAAGAGTTACCATTTCTGTCAAGCTTTGTCTGTGGCTCCATCAGGGGAGATTTTCCCTACTTCCTGTCTGTTTGACCCCTGAACAAGAAATGGTGGTGAAAGAACGGCTGCCGCCGGGACAAAAAAAAAGGCATGGACCTCAATAAAGACCATTAAGAGACATTCTGAATCGTTCTTCCTGCTGCCGAAACTGTCTTCCCATTTTACGTCTATAAATCTGTTGGGGAGGGTCACTTCCTGCGGGACTTCAGTGTATGAACTGCTCCGCAGTGCCTGTATCTACAGCTGTCATTGAAGGTTCGTTTAAAGCCAATTTACTGCTTGTTAGGAGCATTTATATACTCAAATGTACATAACATGACCACGGGTTCACTATAACCACTTTTTAAAAGCGGTGAAGTGGTGGCTGGTTATAAATGCCACTGGATAAAGCACTGCTAGGTGACCGTTCCGTCCATTCTTGCCAGTGAACTGAGCCTTCCTTGTACAACAGACACTGTGTACAGAGCTGATCTAAGTAGCTCTGTACCTTTAGATTGATGTGTTTGGTCATAGGAAGGCCGATCACGTGATGTAAACAGTGTAGGTGTTTACATGGGTGAGCCCTCCCCTTCTTTTCACAATGGAGGAATGGGAAGGAGAGAGCAACTATTGAATGAATGACTTGTTTATTAGTTCCTGAACAGGGTACACAATCAGCACAGCAACAAATAGGCTTTAACCCTTTTACCCCAATCGCCCCCTACACTACTGATCTCAAGTCTGTCGCTGTCATCTGTAATTAAACCCCTTCCTCCTGCACATTAACCCCTTCATTTCCACACTCCAGCTGTATTTAACCCCTTCCTCCTGCACATTAACCCCTTCATTTCCACACTCCAGCTGTATTTATCCCCTTCATCCTGCATATTAACCCTTTCATTTCCACACTCCAGCTGTATTTAACCCCTTCATCCTGCACATTAACCCCTTCATTTCCATTCTCCAGCTGTATGTGACCTGTATGTTAACCCCTTCCCCTCCCTCTGTGTAGACCTGCACATTAAATGTATCTATGCACCACTAACAAGCTCCAGGTTTTAACCCCCTCGTTACAGAAATGATTTTCATTTCAGAAAAAAAGGGGAGAAAATTTTTTTTTTTAAAAATTAGATCACCTTAGGTTGTCTACTTTCCAAAAAGAGGTCATTGTGGGGGGTTTCAGTATTTTCAATACAAAGCCTAGATCAAGAGCGCGGGGACATGACCTCAAAACAGCAGTTCAAGACTAACCATAAAAAAAGTATTATTATCTATAGGTAGCGAGACAGCCAACAGGAAGAGGATTCAAAACACGTGTAGAACTCTGTAAAGTGTAAGACGTGTTCTCCTTTCTTTAAATAAAGAATGTAAAAAAAACAAAAAGACAAAAAAAAAAACAACATGTATAGAAAAAATATAGATCTATACTCAGAAAGAGGTTAAATATATGAAAAAAAGGAGAAAAAAAAAGACAAAAAGTATAATAAAAATATAATAAACATAAATAAAAAAAAAGAAAAATAATGCAAACCAAAAAATCTTTTTGTTATCCTGGATGCTGATTAATGAAAGACTTCCGGCTATCTAAAACAATAAAATTACAGGGTTTTAAAAAAAAAAAACTTGGGACCCACAGATCAAATCTTAGGGAATGCCTAGTGCCCTTTTGGCTTTTGGTCACACTTGGTAGCGCGGTATGTTTGCACAGTCACTCCTCTTTTCTGCCTCTTTTTCCCTTTTTGTTCCTTTTCCTACCTGGAGATAAATGTCTTTGTCTGCATTGAAATTTATATGGCCTTTTGGCCAGTGATCTGTAGGAGACGACATACCGTATATACTCGAGTATAAGCCGAGCTTTTCAGCACATTTTTTTGTGCTGAAAATGCCCCCCTCGGCTTATACTCGGGTCAAGCACTTTTCTGCAGCAGAGAATGACATTTGGAGTGCAAACCCAGTGGAACTAGCACTACAACATATCCAAAGCTGGGGTTCCTAGCACTAAGTGGCCCCGAGATACGGGGCCCCAAAGTCGGTTCGGAAAATGTCATTCTCTGCTGCAGAAAAGTGCTTGACATTTTCTGAACTGATTTTGGGGCCCCGTATCTTGGGGCCACTTAGTGCTAGGAACCCCAGCTTGGATATGTTGTAGTGCTAGTGCCACTGGGTTTGCACACCAAATTTGGGGTTCCTAGCACCAAGTGGCCCCAAGATACGGGGCCCCAAATTCAGTCAACTGTGTCCATCTGCAGCAATGTCATTTCGGGACCCTTTGGGTCCAGAGACCCTAAATTTTGGCTGCAGTTAGGGGGCATCTAGGAACCCTTAACTACCGAGTTTGAAGTTCGGGGGACCTATGGCTGCAAATGGGCACAGTGAGGCTGCAAATGGGCATTGTTGACCCTCTTTTCCACTTACAGTAGCTGCACATTTCTCACCCTCGTCTTATACTCGGGTCAATAAGTTTTTCCCATTTTTTTTGTGGTAAAATTAGGTGCGTCGGCTTATATTCGGGTCGCCTTATACTAGAGTATATACGGTACTTGGGAATTGGTTTACCCAATCTGTTCCCTTTATTGTGTTGTGGATGTACAATACAGTGCCTTGAAAAAGTATTCATACCCCTTGAAATTTCCCACATTTTGTTACAACCAAAAAACATAAATGTATTTTATTGGGATTTTATGTGATGGACCAACACAAAGTGGCTCATAATTGTGAAGTGGAAGGAAAATGATAAATGATACAAATAAATATGTGAAAAGTGGGGGGGGAGGGGCATTTGTATGGCGCCCCCCGGAGTCAATACTTTGTAGAACCCCCTTTTTCTACAAGTCTTTTTGGGGATGTCTCTACCAGCTTTGCACATCTAGAGAGGGACATTTCTGCCCATTCTTCTTTGTAAAATATCTCAAGTTCTGTCAGATTGGATGGAGAGCGTCTGTGATCAGCAATTTTCAAGTCTTGCCACAGATTCTCAATGTGATTTAGGTCTGAACTGTGACTGGGCCATTCTAACACATGAATATGCTTTGATCTAAACCATTCCATTGTAGCTCTGGCTGTATGTTTCGGGTCGTTGTCCTGCTGGAAGGTGAACCTCCGCCCCAGTCTCAAGTCTTTTGTAGACTCTAACAGGTTTTTTTCTAAGATTGTCCTGTATTTGTCTCCATCCATCTTCCCATCAACTCTGACCAGCTTCCCTGTCCCTGCTGAAGAAAACCATCCCCACCACATGATGCTGCCACCACCATGTTTCACAGTGGGGATGGTGTGTTCAGGGTGATGTGCAGTGTTAGTTTTCCCCACACATAGCGTTTTACTTTTAGGCCATAAAGTTGAATTTTGGTCTCCTCTGACCAGATCACCTTCTTCCACATGTTTGCTGTGTCCTCCACATGGCTTCTCACAAACTACAAACAGGACTTCTTATGACTTTCTTTCACCAATGTCTTTCTTCTTGTCACTCTTCCATAAAGGGCAGATTTGTGGAGAACACGACTAATAGTTGTCCTGTGGACAGATTCTCCCACCTGAGCTGTGGATCTCTGCAGCTCCTCCAGAGTTACCATGGACCTCTTGGCTCTTCTCTGATGAATGCTCTCCTTGCCCGGCCGGTCAGTTTAGGTGGACGGCCATGTCTTGGTAGGTTTGCAGTTGTGCCCATACTCTTTCCATTTTCCGATGATGGATTGAACAGAGCTCCGTGAGATGTTCAAAGCTTGGGAGATTTTTATAACCTAACCCTGCTTTATACTTCTCCACAACTTTATCCCTGACCTGTCTGGTGTGTTCCTTGGCCTTCATGATGCTGTTTGTTCACTAAGGTTCTCTAACAAACCTCTGAGGGCTTCACAGAACAGCTGTATTTATACTGAGATTAAATTACACACAGATGGACTCTATTTACTAATTAGGTGACTTCTGAAGGCAATTGGTTCCACTAGATTTTAGTTAGGGGTATCGGAGTAAAGGGGGCGCCATACAAATGCCCCTCCCCCCCCACACTTTTCACATATTTATTTGTATCAATTATCATTTTTCTTCCACTTCATAATTATGTGACACTTTGTGTTGGTCTATCACATAAAATCCCAATAAAATACATTTACGTTTTTGGTTGTAAAATGTGGGAAAATTTCAAGGGGTATGAATACTTTTTCAAGGCACTGTATGTAATGTGTATTCTATAACGTTGTACATCAATTTTAGATTGTCAAACATACCTTTGTTCGGTTATAGTAATATCCCTGGCTATGTTTAAATGAGTGTTTGCAATTGTGTTACGTGTCTTTGAAAAAGACAAAATAATGGATTGTAGCCAAAGATGGACCATTTGGTTTATTTTCTGAGGTCGCCCTTCTTTGTTTTTGTGTTTTTCGCACATTTTTATTTCAACAGAAAAGCAAGGGAAACATTTCCCCTTTATATATATAAAAAAAAAAAAAAAATTTAAACCCAGAGGTTTACTACAAAAGAAACTATTTGTCTCCAAAGAATGACATAAAAAATATTCATCTGGGTACAAAGTAATTGTCAGTCCCACTATCTCAGCACTGAAAACCTAAAGCAGAGCTCCACCCAAAGGGGGAAATTTCCGCTTGTTTGCACCCTCCCCCCTCCGTTGCCACATTTGGCACTTTTTTGGGGGAAGGAGGGGGGAGCGGGTACCTTGTTTTGACACTCCCACTTCTGGGTCAGATCGCTGCAGCAATCTACAAGAATGTGCACCAACCCCCCCCCCCTCCAGTGGCATCTGGAGCTCAAAAGTTTTGGGGGGGCACAAACAAACTGAAAAATACTGAACCCCCCCCCCATCAAATGCAGCCTCACTGTGCCCATCAAGTGCAGTCACTGTGCCCATCAATACAGCCACTGTGCCCATCAAACGCAGCCACTGTGCCCATCAAACGCAGCCACTGTGCCCATCAAACGCAGCCACTGTGCCCATCAAACGCAGCCACCTGTGCTCATCAAACGCAGCCACTGTGCCCATCAAACGCAGCCACTGTGCCCATCAAACGCAGCCACCTGTGCTCATCAAACGCAGCCACTGTGCCCATCAAACGCAGCCACTGTGCTCATCAAACGCAGCCACTGTGCCCATCAAATGCAGCCACTGTGCCCATCAAACGCAGCCACTGTGCCCATCAAACGCAGCCACTTGTGCCCCTCATATGCAGCCACTGTGCCCACCAACCCCCCCCACCCCACTCGCGGGGCTCTGACAGACCCCCTGGCACTTACCGCAGCAGCTCCTCTCCAAGTGCACCAGAGCAGCGGCGGCGACCTCCGCGCCAGCGCGTCTCCTTCACGCCAGGCATCCAATAGGGTGGCCTGGCGCTTTGGCCAATCAAGAAACCGGTCTGACACCCTGCCTCCTGAAGGAAGGTTATTGTGAAAATAGTGAAAATTAATTCGCTATCGTCACACAATTGGGTGGGATCGGGGCGCACTCTCTGCGCCCCGAGCCCACCCTATTTTGAAGCTTATTAGAGCCTCTGGCACTAATCAGGTGCTTCAAAAAAGTACCGCCCCCGACATAGGAATCCATGCGTCCGAGGCCCACAGTGCACCAGCCGCCACTGTCTGGGACACATCACAGGTCCCAGAAGACAGCGGAACCAATCACAAAGCGCAGTGCGGCTCTCACATGCACAGTAGGAAACTGGTTGTCCAGCCGGAAGGCTTCACCGCTGGTTTCCCTTACCTAAGATGGCGGCGCCTGCACCCGGAGCCCACTGAAGAATCGTCTCAGGTGAGGACATGGCGGGATCCCTGGACAGGTAATTGTCCTTATAGTAAAAGTCAGCAGATGCAGGATTTGTACCGGATTTTCAGCTGCAGACTTTTCATTTTTTTTGGGGGGGGGGGGGGGCTCCTCTTTAATGATGGCCCCCCGAGAATTACAGGCGGTTACAGCAGTAAATATACACGCCTCCTTCATATGAAGGGAATGGATTCGGCTCTCCTTCATGGAATGTGTTAGTTGAATTTACAAACAAAATTCCAAAAAAAATGCAAATATTATTGCGTCTCCGTGCCGATTATCCAGATTTTTGGCATTTCCCCAAATGATCCCGAAGCTTTTATTTCCTATTTCCCCGGCCCTCGGTTATGAAGGAGGAATCACCTAAACATATATGTGCGATTGCACAGCTGTAATAACATCTTGGAGAGAGTTTGGGGATATAATAAACAAGCCATAGATCATAAAGACAGGATGAGCCGGGCGCTGAGCGATTCTCCAGGAGAGGTGTCCAGATAAAAGCCGCAAACGTCTTCACTTCATGGTACTTATTACAACCGATTCACCAAAATCAACAGTTATTACTTTGTGTACTTTATGTACTTTATGTACTTGGTTTTATCTCCGGCGGTACGCCTCTGCTCTGCACCCGAAAGGCTCGGTTCAGACTAAGCGACCCTCAATGTCACGTCGTCTTCAGTGCGACTTTGGAATGCGACTTTCTTGTGCTGCGATCCTGCAATAAACTAGCCATTTGGACGCCACTTTGTGCCGATCCTTGGTGTGCTGGCAAATATCTACGTTTTTACAGTCCACGGCACTCAAGTCCCATCAAAGTAGTGCAGGAACCCTCTCTGATGTCTCAGCGACTTAAAGCGGAAGTAAACCCGTCCATAAAACAGTTTCATTTCCGGCACGTGCCGGAAATGTAACGCTCCCATTGGTTGTGCTCTCAACCAAACTGTCAAGCCATCCAATGGCTGGTGTCATAACTGATCACATGTGCAGCATCATGGCAGTTGTAGATTAAACAGAGGCCAAGATGGCAGCCTCCTTGGCTGAAAACCATAGGAGGGTTTACTTCCACTTTAAGAAGGAACGGCTGTCAGAGAAAAGTAGGGATGCACCGATACCATTTGTTTTTTTTTTTACAATGATTAGAAGGATCGATACTTTTTTTTTTTTTTTTTAGTACTCGCCGATACCAATTACCGATACCGACCGCAACTGTTTTGTTTTCACTTCAGCTGTCGGCAATGGTACAAAACATTGAGAAGTTATTTACAAATTAAATAAATTCATATTTTTTTTTTTTATTTTGCGCTTTTTCAATGTAAAATGTGTAAATATATGTTAATATACATGTGTAAAAATATTCACTAACAAAGCAAACAAAAAAAAAAGTTTTAAATTGTTCATCGTTTATAAAATAGACGTGAACAAAAGAAAAAAAAAGCAAGAAAATAATAATTTAAATGGAGGAGAATAGGGAGTTAATTAAGGCTGATTAGAGTAAATTAAGGGTTATTAAGGGGTTAAACAGAGGAACCTTATTATTATTATTATTAGGGTACTTGTATAGCGCCGTCAATTTCCGCAGCGCTGTACATAAACGTTGTACATTCACATCGGTCCCCGCCCTCAAGGAGCTTACAATCTAAGGTCCCCTAACTCACATTCATATACTAGGGCCAATTTAGACAGAAGCCAATTAACCTCCCAGCATGTCTTTGGAGTGTGGGAGGAAACCGGAGCACCCGGAGGAAACCCACGCAGGCACAAGGAGAACATGCAAACTCCAGGCAGGTAGGGTCGTAGTTGGGAGTCGAACCAGCGACCCTTTTTCTAGGCGAGAGTGCTACCACCACACCACTGTGCCGCCCCATCTCTTCATCCCTTTGATCTGCAGATGAAGAAACAGAAATATACAAAAAGAAACAATGTTTCTTTATATTTTAGTGTTTCAGGGCTGAGCAATGTTGTTGATAAACATTGGCGGCTGCTTTTTTTTTTTTTTTTTTTGACAGCTCCAATTAACGGACTTCTTTATTACAGGGGAGACCCCACCGACAGCTCAAAGAACCGAGCCTGAAAGTATCGGTTTCAGGTATCGGTGTATTTGCACAGTTACCGATACTTGTGCAAATTCTCGATATCAGCACCAATACTAGTATGAGTGCAACCCCAGAGAAAAGCATGGGATCTCACATGTCCTGCGACTTTGGAATGTCGCAACTCTGATCCAAAGTCGCAGGGAGTGTGAACCGAGCCTAAAAGACTAAAAGTTCACCTTTTACACGTTCCACAAATCAGCACCACGGTGTCCCCACTATATCAAAATGCTGCTCCGTTCCCCAAACAAATTATTATTATACAGGATTTATATGGCGCCAACAGTTTGCACAGCGCTTTACCATCTAAAGGGAGACAATAGAGTTACAATATAATAAAATACAAGAGGGCCCTACGCATAAGAGCTTACAATCTAATAGGGTGGGGGAAGGGATACAAAAGGTTATAGCTGGGGGGGGGGGATGAGATGATGGAAGAGATAAAAGGATTCGTTGGCGGTGGGATCAGCTTCCCTGAAAGGGGCGAATTTTCAAGGATCGCCTAAAAATTCTTCCCCTCCCCCCCACCTAACAATTGTAGTAATGTTCTCCATCAGCCCATCCCCCCCACAGCTATTACCTTTTGTATCACTTGTATCACCTCTTAGATTGTAAGCTCTCAGGATCAGGGCCCTCCGATCCCTCCTGTATTAAATTGTACGGTCTGCCCCCTCATGTTGTAAAGCGCTGCGCAAACTGTGGGCGCTACATTAGGCTCCATTCACACCAATGCATGAGAAACGCTGGACATTTATTTTTTATCATGGTTTCCTATGGAACACGTTCACATCAATGCATTTTTTTGTGCCTCTTGCATTTTTGGAAAGGGTCAGGGACTTTTTTTTAACACAAAACATTTTTTTTTTTTTTGTTTGGTTCAATAGACTTCAATGGAAGAGCTGCAGAAAAGCATTTATTGTGTTTTTACAGCGATTTGCGTTTAAAATCTACCCAACAATACATTTTCCAAAAAAGCATAAAAAAATGGCTCTAATAGGCTTCAAAAAGTGGGTGGGCTGCGCCCAGAGCCCACCCACTTGTGTGACAATAGCAAATCAATATTGCCTGATTCTCCTCCAGGCCAATCAGGAAGCGGGTCCTGAGACCTGATTACACAATAGGATTAGTGATCGTATTGGCCACCGAGGAAGAATAGACGCAGGGGAAGCCCGTGGAAGCGCCGAGAAGGAGGAGAGCAGGAAGGATCCAAAGCTGCCCCCCGACCTAGACGGGGTAAGTGCGGGGCTGGTGGGCTGACAGATGAGCGAAGGACGGGGGGGGGGCCCCTATCCCCCCCCCAAGATGGAGCACCAGCCACCACCGCTCCTCCCCCACTCACACTTCACTCTCCTTTATGCTCACAAAAATTAGTTGTGGGGCGAGGGACTGTGCATGGCGGTGGGGAGGGGGGGGTGGGAATGCTTGTTTGTGGATTTTCAGGTAGTGAGGGGCATTAGGGAACTCTATACACCACCCATTTCTCAACCTTCTCAGCACAGAGGAACCCTTAAAATAACTTTCCAGTCTCAGGGAACCCTCTGCTAATAATGACTATAGCCGTGTCCCACCCCCCTCCCCCGCTGTGTACTGCGGGAGAGCAGCCGCTGTAGGCAAAGTGATGTACCCGTAGGGTTGCTGCCTACTTCTGGGTTTAGGGTGCCCCCCCCAAGGTGATTGTACACAGCAAGTTCCGGCCAATGATCCACATCCAGGACCTGCTGATCGGCTGCGTCCAATCACAGCCTAGATCTCTGTGTTGACAATCAACACAGAGCTCTGTACAGGAGGGAGCGATCTGTCGGATTTTATCTGTGCAAAGCAGGGATAAGAAACAAAGAGATCTTTAGTAAAAAAAAAAAAAAAATTCAACACATTACACATTGTTAGGCACACTTTTACCCCTTTGATCGCCCCTAGATGTTAACCCCTTCCCAGCCAGTGTCATTAGTACAGTGACAGTGTATAGTATTAGCACTGATCTCTGTATTAGTGTCACTGGTGATGTCAGTTAGTCATTCCCCCCCCCCCCCCCAGTGTCAGTTAGTGTCAGATTGTCCAGCACACTAACTTACTGATCGCCGCCATTAGTAGTATAAAAAAAAAAATTTCCAGTATATATACACACACACACACACACCATAGTTTGTAGGCACTATAACTTTTTTTTTTTTTTTTTAATTAAAGACTTTTAAACAGGTTGGACTTGATGGAGTTGTGTCTTTTTTCAACCTCACCTACTATGTAACTATGTATGTAGCAGAATACATTTAGGCCTACATTTTTTCTTCGTTTCAAATATCAATTTCAAAATGTTTGGACTTTTTTTTTTTTTTTTTTTTTTTAATAAAAAAATAAAAAACCAGCAGTGATTATATATCACCAAAAAAAAAAAAAAAAGCTCTATTTGTGTGAAGAAAATTATAAAAAAAAGTGTTGCATGACCGCGCAATTGTCATTCAAAGTGTGACAGCCCTGAAAGCTGAACATTGTCCTGGGCAAGAAGGGGGAGGGGGTGCCCGGTATTGAGGTGGTTAAAGAAGTTTAGTGCTGAATAGCAAAAAAATGGCCTGGTCATTGCGGGGGGGGGGGGGGTGGAGGAATCTTCCAGAGCTGAGGTCGTTAATCTACATCTCATGGATACATTAGTGTGATGGTCAGTGGGAAGAATGTTCCTTATGCTGCGTACACACGAGCGGACTTTTTGACCGGACTGGTCTGGAATTGTCCGCCGGACCAAGTCTGCCGGAAAGTCCGCTCGCGTGTACGCGGCATTACACTTCTGGTCATTGATAAGAATTCCCCCCTTACAGATCACTACAAAGACGAATGGTGTCAGTGGGGACTTATCTGAGAGGCAGAAATTGCTCATTGCTCAAGAACCCCTAACCACCTCTGCAGTAACCTTAGGGATCCATGTAACCCTGGTTGAGAAGCCCTGCTCTAAACTGCAAATATATCCTGCAAATCAGAGGCCATCTTTAATGCAAGTCAAAAGGAGCAGCTTAACTATTAGGGTCAGGTTAGGTTTTAGGGGTGATGGGTTGGGGTTAAGTATTAGGGTCAGGTTTGGTTTTAGGGGTGATGGGTTGGGGTTAAGTATTAGGGTCAGGTTAGGTTTTAGGAGTTGATGGGTTGGGGTTAAGTATTAGGATCTGGTTTGGTTTTAGTGGTGATGGGTGGGGGTTAAGTATTAGGGTCAGGTTAGGTTTTACGGGTGATGGGTTGGGGTTAAGTATTAGGGTCAGGTTAGGTTTTAGGGTGATGGGTTGGGGTTAAGTATTAGGATCAGGTTAGGTTTTAGGGTGATGGGTTGGGGTTAAGTATTAGGATCAGGTTAGGTTTTAGAGGTGATGGGTAGGGTTAAGTATTAGGGTCAGGTTAGGTTTTAGGGGTGATGGGTTATGGTTAAGTATTAGGGTCAGGTTAGTTTTTAGGGGTGATGGGTTGGGGTTAAGTATTAGGATCAGGTTAGGTTTTACGGGTGATGGGTTGGGGTTAAGTATTAGGATCAGGTTAGGTTTTAGGGGTGATGGGTTGGGGTTAAGTATTAGGATCAGGTTAGGTTTTAGGGGTGATGGGTTGGGGTTAAGTATTAGGGTCAGGTTAGGTTTTAGGGGTGATGGGTTGGGGTTAAGTATTAGGGTCAGGTTAGTTTTTAGGGGTGATGGGTTGGGGTTAAGTATTAGGATCAGGTTAGGTTTTAGAGGTGATGGGTTAGGGTTAAGTATTAGGGTCAGGTTTAGTTTTTAGGGGTGATGGGTTGGGCTTAAGTATTAGGGTCAGGTTAGGTTTTAGGGGTGAAGGGTTAGGGTAAGTATTAGAGTCAGGTTAGGTTTTAGGGGTGATGGGTTGGGGTTAAGTATTAGGGTCAGGTTTGGTTTTAGGGGTGAAGGGTTAGGGTTAAGTATTAGAGTCAGGTTAGGTTTTAGGGGTGATGGGTTGGGGTTTAAGTATTAGGGTCAGGTTAGGTTTTAGGGGTGAAGGGTTAGGGTTAAGTATTAGAGTCAGGTTAGGTTTTAGGGGTGATGGGTTGGGGTTAAGTATTAGGGTCAGGTTTGGTTTTAGGGGTGATGGGTTGGGGTTAAGTATTAGGGTCAGGTTAGGTTTTAGGGGTGATGGGTTGGGGTTAAGTATTAGGGTCAGGTTAGTTTTTAGGGGTGATAGGTTGGGGTTAAGTATTAGGATCAGGTTTGGTTTTAGAGGTGATGGGTTGGGGTTAAGTATTAGGATCAGGTTAGGTTTTAGGGGGTGATGGGTTGGGGTTAAGTATTAGGATCAGGTTAGGTTTTAGGGGTGATGGGTTGGGGTTAAGTATTAGGATCAGGTTAGGTTTTAGGGGTGATGGGTTGGGCTTAAGTATTAGGGTCAGGTTAGGTTTTAGGGGGTGATGGGTTATGGTTAAGTATTAGGGTCAGGTTAGTTTTTAGGGGTGATGGGTTGGGGTTAAGTATTAGGATCAGGTTAGGTTTTAGGGGTGATGGGTTGGGGTTAAGTATTAGGATCAGGTTAGGTTTTAGGGGTGATGGGTTGGGGTTAAGTATTAGGATCAGGTTAGGTTTTAGAGGTGATGGGTTAGGGTTAAGTATTAGGGTCAGGTTAGGTTTTAGGGGTGATGGGTTATGGTTAAGTATTAGGGTCAGGTTAGTTTTTAGGGGTGATGGGTTGGGGTTAAGTATTAGGATCAGGTTAGGTTTTACGGGTGATGGGTTGGGGTTAAGTATTAGGATCAGGTTAGGTTTTAGGGGTGATGGGTTGGGGTTAAGTATTAGGATCAGGTTAGGTTTTAGGGGTGATGGGTTGGGGTTAAGTATTAGGATCAGGTTAGGTTTTAGGGGTGATGGGTTGGGGTTAAGTATTAGGATCAGGTTAGGTTTTAGGGGTGATGGGTTGGGGTTAAGTATTAGGGTCAGGTTTGGTTTTAGGGGTGATGGGTTGGGGTTAAGTATTAGGATCAGGTTAGGTTTTAGGGGTGATGGGTTAGGGTTAAGTATTAGGGTCAGGTTTGGTTTTAGGGGTGATGGGTTGGGGTTAAGTATTAGGATCAGGTTAGGTTTTAGGGGTGATGGGTTGGGGTTAAGTATTAGGGTCAGGTTTGGTTTTAGGGGTGATGGGTTGGGGTTAAGTATTAGGGTCAGGTTTGGTTTTAGGGGTGATGGGTTGGGGTTAAGTATTAGGATCAGGTTAGGTTTTAGGGGTGATGGGTTGGGGTTAAGTATTAGGGTCAGGTTAGGTTTTAGGGGTGATGGGTTGGGGTTAAGTATTAGGATCAGGTTAGGTTTTAGGGGTGATGGGTTGGGGTTAAGTATTAGGTCAGGTTAGGTTTTAGGGGTGATGGGTTGGGGTTAAGTATTAGGATCAGGTTAGGTTTCAGGGGTGATGGGTTGGGGTAAAGTATTAGGATCAGGTTAGGTTTTAGGGGTGATGGGTTGGGGTTAAGTATTAGGATCAGGTTAGGTTTTAGGGGTGATGGGTTGGGGTTAAGTATTAGGGTCAGGTTAGGTTTTAGGGGTGAGGGGTTGGGGTTAAGTATTAGGGTCAGGTTAGGTTTTAGGGGTGATGGGTTGGGGTTAAGTATTAGGGTCAGGCTTGGTTTTAGGGGTGATGGGTTGGGGTTAAGTATTAGGGTCAGGTTAGGTTTTAGGGGTGATGGGTTGGGGTTAAGTATTAGGATCAGGTTAGGTTTTAGGGGTGATGGGTTGGGGTTAAGTATTAGGATCAGGTTAGGTTTTAGGGGTGATGGGTTGGGATTAAGTATTAGGGTCAGGTTTGGTTTTAGGGGTGAAGGGTTAGGGTTAAGTATTAGGGTCAGGTTTGGTTTTAGGGGTGATGGGTTAGGGTTAAGTATTAGGGTCAGGTTTGGTTTTAGGGGTGATGGGTTGGGGTTAAGTATTAGGGTCAGGTTAGGCTTTTGGAGCTTTGCATTGTGAAAAGCATTGTGTAAGCATCAAGCTCTCCAAGTCCTCATGTACTACAAAAAGTTAATTCACCTACCAGTCTCTGGTCTCGCTCAGGGAAGCCGGTCATAAGATCTCTCTGATGGAATTCCAAGATCTGCACACCTGCCAAGGCCATTGTGAGGATTTCTCAGCCTCCCTGCAGGACTGGAAATTTATTTTGTACTATAAGAAATGGAACTGGAAGAGTGGAAACAGTACAAGGTGGGTGTGCACACCAAGAACCCTAAGGTGGGCAGGAACACGGATGTTGCATTAATGTCATGTTGAAAAAATTTTATTTTCCGGCTGTTTTATCAGAAGGTCATACCTGTTTGCATTCACTGCTGTTTCCTGTGGGAAATGGGAAAACTCAGTTGTTGTGTTTCATGGAGGAGGTACTTCTATTAAAATAAATTTTGAGTTGTCTCAGTTTTAGGTAGCAGTTGTAGGGCCAGTCATGTAATGAATACAAGTCAGACGGTTAAATTAACCAATTGTCTGACACCACATGATCGCAGTATAAGCAAGCACTCCACTGTAAGTAAAAACACCAAGGAAGACTAACACCAAGAACCTCAAGGAAGACTAATACCAAGAACCTCAAGGAAGACTAACACCAAGAACCTCAAGGAACACCATAATACCAAGAACCTCCAGGATGAATAATACCAAGAACCTCCAGGATGAATAATACCAAGAACCTCCAGGAAGAATAATACCAAGAACCTCCAGGAAGAATAATACCAAGAACCTCAAGGAAGACTAACACCAAGAACCTCAAGGAACACTAACACCAAGAACCTCAAGGAACACCATAATACCAAGAACCTCAAGGAAGATTAATATCAAGAACCTTCAGGAAGAATAATACCAAGAACCTCCAGGAAGAATAATACCAAGAACCTCCAGGAAGAATAATACCAAGAACCTCAAGGAAGACTAATACCAAGAACCTCCAGGAAGAATAATACCAAGAACCTCAAGGAAGACTAATACCAAGAACCTCAAGGAAGACTAACACCAAGAACCTCAAGGAAGACTAACACCAAGAACCTCAAGGAACACTAACACCAAGAACCTCAAGGAACACCATAATACCAAGAACCTCAAGGAAGATTAATATCAAGAACCTTCAGGAAGAATAATACCAAGAACCTCCAGGAAGAATAATACCAAGAACCTAGGTTTGTAGGTGGGTTCAATGTGGTGCAGTGGCAATAACACACATACCCCGAGTGCAATGTAAAGAACTTGCATTGCAGTAAAGCAAAAAAACACAACAAACAAGGTGGGACGACAGCCAACCAGGGACACTCACACATTCCAACAGTGTGTGGTGAAGCAGGTTTTGGCCAAACTGATAGAGTCTGGCCGTCTCATGCCCAAGCGGGAAGAAGTCCTGAGAAGCAACGAACCCTACACTTTCCCTCCTTGTGTGGAAGCTTTCCCTACTGCTAGTACTGTCCCTGACAGACAGGTAACCTGTCCCTACACTACTAACTTCCAAATCCATGCCAAATCCTGAGGAGTAGGGACTTAAAAAGACTCTGTTGAGCCAAGATGGCCACTTGGATGCATGCAGTGTACCCAACCGGAATGCTGCCTCCAGGGACCAGGAAACCATAAAAAAAAACGAGTTTCCCCTGACTTCTTCTCCGATATTGCCGCTCTGGCGGTGCACCACCTACAGTGGAGGATGCAAACTGCACTTGCTTAAAAGGTTAGAACAAAAACCCCAAGGTATGCTAAGAACCCCAAAGTAGAATTGAACCCCAAGGTAGACTTAAACCCCAAGAACTCCAAGGTAGGTTAAAGCATCAAAAAACTCCAAAATAGATAGAACCCAAAGTTAGGCTGGAACACCAAGAGGAGCAGAACACAAAGAATTGGAAGGCGAGAGGGAACACTAAGAATGTCATGGTGGGTGGGAACACCAAAAATGCCAAGATAGGTGGGAATACGAACAACACCAAGATGGTCAGAAACACTAAGCACTCCAAAAGCTGGATGGGAACACTCTAATGCCCCGTACACACGGTCGGATTTTCAGACGGAAAATGTGTGATAGGACCTTGTTGTCGGAAATTCCGACCGTGTGTGCGCTCCATCGGACATTTTCCATCGGATTTTCCGACACACAAAGTTTGAGAGCAGGATATAAAATTTTCCGACAACAAAATCCGTTGTCGGAAATTCCAATCGTGTGTACACAAATCCGACGGACAAAGTGCCACGCATGCTCAGAATAAATACAGAGATGAAAGCTATTGGCCACTGCCCCGTTTATAGTCCCGACGTACATGTTTTACGTCACCGCGTTCAGAATGATCGGATTTTCCGACAACTTTGTGTGACCGTGTTGTATGCAAGACAAGTTTGAGCCAACATCCGTCGGAAAAAATCCTAGGATTTTGTTGTCGGAATGTCCGAACAAAGTCCGACCGTGTGTACGAGGCATAAGAATGACAAAATGTGCAAGAACACTAAGAACTGAGGTGGACCTGGGAAAAGGAAGCACTCCAAATGGGACATGGGGAAAAGAAAGCACTCCAAAGGGGACATGGGAAAAGAAAGCACTCCAAAGGTGACATGGGAAAAGAAAGCACTCCAAAGGGGACATGGGAAAAGAAAGCACTCCAAAGGGGACATGGGGAAAGAAAGCACTCCAAAGGGGACATGGCAAAAGAAAGCACTCCAAAGGGGACATGGCAAAAGAAAGCACTCCAAAGGGGACATGGGAGAAGGAAGCACTCCAAAGGGGACATGGGAGAAGGAAGCACTCCAAAGGGGACATGGGGAAAGAAAGCACTCCAAAGGGGACATGGGGAAAGAAAGCACTCCAAATGGGACATGGGGAAAGAAAACACTCCAAAGGGGACATGGCAAAAGAAAGCACTCCAAAGGGGACATGGGGAAAGGAAACACTCCAAAGGGGACATGGGGAAAGGAAACACTCCAAAGGGGACATGGCAAAAGGAAGCACTCCAAAGGGGACATGGCAAAAGGAAGCACTCCAAAGGGGACATGGGGAAAGGAAACACTCCAAAGGGGACATGGGGAAAGGAAACACTTCAAAGGGGACATGGGGAAAGAAAGCACTCCAAAGGGGACATGGCAAAAGAAACACTCCAAACTGGACATGGCAAAAGAAAGCACTCCAAAGGGGACATGGCAAAAGGAAGCACTCCAAAGGGGACATGGGGAAAGGAAACACTCCAAAGGGGACATGGGAAAAGGAAACACTTCAAAGGGGACATGGGGAAAGGAAACACTCCAAAGGGGACATGGGGAAAGGAAACACTCCAAAGGGGACATGGGGAAAGGAAACACTTCAAAGGGGACATGGGGAAAGGAAACACTCCAAAGGGGACATGGGGAAAGGAAACACTCCAAAGGGGACATGAGGAAAGGAAGCACTCCAAAGGGGACATGGGAAAAGGAAGCACTCCAAAGGGGACATGGGGAAAGGAAACACTCCAAAGGGGACATGGGGAAAGGAAACACTCCAAAGGGGACATGGGGAAAGGAAACACTCCAAAGGGGACATGGGAAAAGGAAGCACTCCAAAGGGGACATGGGAAAAGAAAGCACTCCAAAGGGGACATGGGGATAGGAAACACTCCAAAGGGGACATGGGGAAAGGAAACACTCCAAAGGGGACATGGGGAAAGGAAACACTCCAAAGGGGACATGGGGAAAGGAAACACTCCAAAGGGGACATGAGGAAAGGAAACACTCCAAAGGGGACATGGGAAAAGGAAGCACTCCAAAGGGGACATGGGAAAAGAAAGCACTCCAAAGGGGACATGGGGATAGGAAACACTCCAAAGGGGACATGGGGAAAGGAAACACTCCAAAGGGGACATGGGGAAAGGAAACACTCCAAAGGGGACATGAGGAAAGGAAGCACTCCAAAGGGGACATGGCAAAAGAAAGCACTCCAAAGGGGACATGGGGAAAAGGAAGCACTCCAAAGGGGACATGGGAAAAGGAAGCACTCCGAAGGGGACATGGGAAAAGAAAGCACTACGAAGGGGACAGGAAGGCTAAAAGCTCCAAGGTGGGCAGGAACAGAATCAAATACCATGGGAGATCTTGTTACTGGAGTGCCTTAGAGGTGTAAGAAATCAAAGGGTGGTTCATCCCCATAAAATCCCACCTACACCTCAAATACCAAACCGTATCATGTGAGAGATTTTCCAGTAAGCTTAAATATTTTTGTATCTGACAGCATGCTTGGTTCAAGATCTGATTATTGCTGTAGATCAGGGGTAGGAGAGGTGGAGATCTACCTGAACAACATGGGAGAAGTAGAAGATCACCGGGCACAGTGTCGCCTCCTCACTCCTGATTTAAACCTGTAATTGGCGTACTGCCGTGTTGCAATCGCGTGCATTGCACGGCAATCATGGGTTTAAATCAGGGGGTGAGGAGGCAACATATCATCCTCCTCATCACCAATCAAACACACTCGCTTTTTAGAGGAGCAGCAGAGCCTGTAAATGAGCCCTTAGATACATTTGGCAGCGGCACTCTTAGGGCTTGTTCATACATAAAACCCTGTGGTTGAGTTGTAGTTTTACTGCCCCCCAATCCCTACCCCCTGTAGCTGCTGAGGCAGCAGTCAAAGGTGTACACATGCCTCAGCAGGAATTAATGGCATGGGATACGAGCCGGCACTACAGAGGAGACATCTGCTTATGCAGCTCTTGCTCCCTACTACAGCACTAAGAAGTCCCTCTACATTGCACTCCGATGCTCTGGGATGTCGGGTTAGCAAGCCCAGACCGCGATCCACCAGTCACCTGTCCGCTATCTACAGGTTGCTGACCCCCCCCCCGCTGTAGGTGCTCAAAGTGGTCATACCATTAGAAAAACGTGGCCTGTGCGTTGCATCAGTGCTTGGAAGGGCAACTACTGTCTCCTCACATTTTATTGGCTGGAGCTCAAAGTCACCCTAATGGATAAAAAAAGGTTCAATGCTGAAATCATTTCTCTATTTTCTCGCAGACTCAGCACATAAAGCCACACTTGGGAACACAATAAAAAAATGACCCTTGCAGTTAAGGTCGCCACCTTTTCTTCAAGTCAAACCCGAACACTTTCGCGGCGCACAGCAATTTTGTCTTGTAGTATAAACTATACATATATTTTGCTATTAAATAACATTTATAATCATATATAGTTAATAACAAGTCACCCTTTACATCAGAGTCCAGAGTTCCCTTTTTACATCTGAACTCACTGAGTTCTCTTTCACTGTAAGGCCCCGTACACACGATCGGACATTCCGACAACAAAATCCATGTTTTTTTTCCTTCGGATGTTGGCTCAAACTTGTCTTGCATACACACAGGTCACACAAAGTTGGTGGGAAAATCCGATCGTTCTGAACACGGTGAAGTACAACACGAGCCGACAAAAATGAAGTTCAATAGCCAGTGCTGCTCTTCCGCTTGATTCCGAGCATTGCGTGGAATTTTGTGCGTCGGAATGGTCTACACACGATCGGAATTTACGAGAACGGATTTTGTGGTCGGAAAATTTGAGATCCAGATCTCAAATTTTGTGTGTCGGAAATTCCGATGGAAAATGTCCGATGGAGCCTACACACCTTTCGGAATTTCCGACAACAAGCTCCCATCGAAAATCCGATCGTGTGTACGGGGCTTAAGGGGGGGGGGGGACTCTGCAGACTCTGATGTAAGGGAGAACTCTGGGAACCCTGATCTAAGGGGGAGCACTGACAACTCTGATGTACGGAGAGGACTCTGCTGTAAGGGGGAACACTGTGGCCTCTGGTGTAAAGGGGAACTCTGATGTAAAATATAATACCTTATTCCCCACTCCAGAAGGCTTCCTTCCCTTTTGCTATGTGACTGGTTCCCCAAAGTCTCTCCTCCAAGGTGCTCCAGCTGGCGGTTGTATGATGAGGTCATCAAGTACAATGTAGGACCAATAGTCCCGCATTCTATATGAAGATGACTCGGCCCACCAACACCACCGAAAGGAAGAGAAGATCACCAGAGCCTGCCAGACCGAGGAATGAGGTTACCTTTTTACCCCTAGGGGAGGGGGAGGGGGGCACTGCCAATGTATTTGTATTTCGATAATAAAACTTTCCTAAGAAGTACAGGGGGGGGGGGGGGGTGAAAACGAAAACACTGGTTGCCCGACCAATCAGATCCACCGATTTCAGTACTCTCTGAGTCACTCACCAGTTACTGTATGTGGATCAGGAAAGTCAGAAATTCCAATCCGTGTTCTTATTCTGAGTTATTGAAGCCGGTTGACAGGATGACAGGCAGGGAAATGGAGAGGAAAAGCAATGGCAACCTCCACGAGAGGTTTTCTTTAACCACTTGACCCCCGCAAGATTTACCCCCCCCCCCTCCTCCTTCAAGACCAGGCCATTTTTTTGCGCTATGGCACTGCGTTACTCTAACTGACAATTGCGCGGTCGTGCAACCTTGTACACAAATAAAACTGGCGTTTTTTTCCCACAAATAGAGCGGCGTCGGCGGTAAAACGCCGCTTTACCGTCGGTATTCGGCCGCTAGCGGGGCGGTTTTACCCACTCGCTAGCGGCCGAGAAAGGGTTAATATCCACCGCAAAGCGCCTCTGCAGAGGCGCTTTGCCGGCAGTATAGCCGCGCCGTCCCATTGATTGCAATGGGCAGGAGTGGTGGAGGAGCGGTGTATACGCTCCGCTCCTTCACCACTCCGAAGATGCTGCTGGCAGGACTTTTTTTACCGTCCTGCCAGCGCACCGCTCCAGTGTGAGAGCCATCGGGGGCTTCCACACTGGAGACAAAGCAGCGGCACTTTCAGGTCGGTTTGCAGGCGCTATTTTTAGCGCAATAGCGCCTGCAAACTGCCCCATATATATATATATTATAATTTGTTATAAATTTTGCAAACAGGTAATTTTTTTCCTTCATTGACGTGCGCTGATGAGGCTGCACTGATGGGCACTGTAAGGTGGCTCTGATGATGAGGCACCGATGGGCACTGATAGATGGAACTGATGGGCAGCACTGATTGGCAGCACTGTTGGGCATTGATAGGTTGCACTGGTGGGCACTGATATGCACTGGCAGGTGGCACTGGTGGGCAGTGATAGGTGGCACTGGTGGTCAGTGATATGCACTGATGGGCGTTGATAGGTGGCACTGGTGGGCATTGATAGGTGGCACTGGTGGGCATTGATATGCACTGGCAGGTGGCACTAGTGGGCAGTAATATGCACTGGCAGGTGGCACTGGTGGGCAGTGATAGGTGGCACTGGTGGTCAGTGATATGCACTGGTGGGCGTTGATAGGTGGCACTGGTGGGCATTGATATGCACTGGCAGGTGGCACTGGTGGGCAGTGATATGCACTGGCAGGTGGCACTGGTGGGCAGTGATAGGTGGCACTGGTGGTCAGTGATATGCACTGGTGGGCGTTGATAGGTGGCACTGGTGGGCAGTGATATGCACTGGTGGGCATTTATAGGTGGCACTGGTGGTCAGTGATATGCACTGGTGGGCAGTGATAGGTGGCACTGGTGGTCAGTGATCTGCACTGGTGGGCATTGATAGGTGGCACTGGTGGGCATTGATAGGTGGCACTGGTGGGCACAGATGAGGTGGCGGTGGCTCTCACTGTTCGGGACCGATGTCCCTTTGACAGAAGCCGGTGATCGTCTTTTTTTTTTCTCCTCATGCCGTCAGCGTGAGCAGCAAAAAAAGCCAATCACCGATCTCCTGTTTACATCACGTGATTGGCTGCCAGCTGATCACGTGGTAAGGGGGTCGGGATCGGCCTCTTACTCCGATCTGTGATCACCCGAATCTCATAGACTCGCTGATCACAGGGCGCCCCGCAGGCAGCTCATGCACAGGAGGACGTCTATGGACGCCCTCTTGGGAATTAAGGCCCGCGCTGTAGCCGTCTTTCGTATATATCGCCGGCGGGAAGTGGTTAAGTTATTACTGAAACCTGTAATAATGGAATGCAGAGGCAATGATTTAATTAGTTCAGCTCTTTGGATGTACTACATACACCCGAAGAGCAGCGGCGGCCCGTCCATAATCTCTATGCGTCAGCCCCAAATCTAGTTCTATGAGGGGGTTATTTTTGTGAAGCACATGATTAGAGCCTGAGGCTCTAATTGGTTTTAAAAAAAAGTTGGGCTTGGGGGGGGCAGGGTGTGGGGTTTGTTTGGGTCCCCCCCAAAAAAATGGAGCACCAGCCGCCACTGCCAAAGAGTGAACCTTAAATCACAAGCTGATGCAGAAGCAGCCATCAGCTTGAGCAGTCTTTGTTTGGCCGGCTTGAAAGTGATGGGGGCGTGGCTCCTTTGTGACCGATCACTTTCACAAAAAACCTTCTGTGGGTAGCAGCCCCTCCCCCAAACTTACCGGATGCCCCATCTCCATCCAGCAATAATGCACAAGAGCCTTGGCTCTCCGAGACTCTCCTTTCTCATTGGCTGAGACAGCAGTGGGGGCGCCACCGGCTCCCTCTGCTGTCAATCAATGTGAGTGAGCCAATGAGGAGGGAGAGGGGGCAGGGCTGAGCTGCAGCTCCATGTCTGAATGGACACACAGAGCAGCGGCTTATCTTGGATGCCCCCATAGCAAGCTGCTTGCTGTGGGGGGCACTCGACCAGAAGGAGGGGCCAGGAGCGCCAGTGAGGGACCCGAGAAGAGGAGGATCGGGGCTGCTCTGTGCAAAACCATTACAGAGCCGATACAGTATAAAAAAAAAAACAAGACTAATATCAATTTAAATCTAAACCGATAAGCTGTAAAGGTTTTTAAAGCATCACCTATGGTGATTTTTGAACACCATAGGTTTTGGCGATATCGCCCGCGCACTCAATTTCAAGACATGGAATGTTTGGTATCTATTGACTCGATGCAACCTCATCTTTTATATTTTATCAAAAAAAATGGGAATTATATTGTGTGTTTTTGAACTAAAATTCATTTTTATATTTTTTCCCTGAAAATTTGCGATTGATAAACTGTTGTGCAAATATCATCTGTCATAAAAACTTTTCAACTTATCACCTTTTTGTTCTACGAGGCCTCTGCTTTCAGAAAATACATAGTGCTCTGAGGGTCTAAGCAAAGTGGATTTGATTGAAATCACTAGTAAAAAAGGCTTGATATAAATCATCATTTTTAAAGAGCAACTGTCATCTCTGTCCCACAGTGGCCCCTACTCTGACCCGCCGTCGGCCCCCTACTCTGACCCACCGTCGGCCCCCTACTCTGACCCGCCGTCGGCCCCCTACTTTGACCCGCCGTCGGCCCCCTACTCTGACCCGCTGTCGGGCCCCTCCTTTGACTCGCTGTTGGCCCCCTACTCTGACCCGCTGTTGGCCCCTCCTTTGACTCGCTGTTGCCCCCTACTTTGAGCCGCTGTTGGCCCCTCCTTTGACTCGCTGTTGGCCCCCTACTCTGAGCCGCTGTTGGCCCCCTACTCTGAGCCGCTGTTGGCCCCCTACTCTGAGCCGCTGTTGGCCCCCTACTCTGAGCCGCTGTTGGCCCCCTACTCTGAGCCGCTGTTGGCCCCTCCTTTGACTCGCTGTTGGCCCCCTACTCTGAGCCGCTGTTGGCCCCTCCTTTGACTCGCTGTTGGCCCCTCCTCTGAGCCGCTGTTGGCCCCTCCTTTGACTCGCTGTTGGCCCCCTACTCTGAGCCGCTGTTGGCCCCTCCTTTGACTCGCTGTTGGCCCCTACTCTGACACGCTGTTGGCCCCTCCTTTGACTCGCTGTTGGCCCCCTACTCTGAGCCGCTGTTGGCCCCTCCTTTGACTCGCTGTTGGCCCCCTACTCTGAGCCGCTGGTGGCCCCTCCATTGACTCGCTGTTGGCCCCCTACTCTGAGCCGCTGTTGGCCCCTCCTTCGACTCGCTGTTGGCCCCCTACTCTGAGCCGCTGTTGGCCCCTCCTTTGACCCGCTGTTGGCCCCCTACTCTGACCTGCTGTTGGCCCCTCCTTTGACTCGCTGTTGGCCCCCTACTCTGACTCGCTGTTGGCCCCCTACTCTGACCCGCTGTTGGCCCCTCCTTTGACTCGCTGTTGGCCCCCTACTCTGAGCCTCTGTTGGCCCCTCCTTTGACTCGCTGTTGGCCCCCTACTCTGACCCGCTGTTGGCCCCCTACTCTGACCCGCTGTTGGCCCCCTCCTCTGACCCGCTGTCGGCCCCTCCTTTGACTCGCTGTTGGCCCCCTCCTCTGACCCGCTGTCGGCCCCCTCCTCTGACCCGCTGTTGGCCCCCTCCTCTGACCCGCTGTTGGCTCACCGACAGTCCCGGCAGTGACACAACATAGTGAGGGATGTGGCGGCAGCAGGTGGACGCCCGCTAACAGGCACTGCCATGATGGATCTGAAGTGACAGGTGCTCTTTAAATGTAAGGACTTATTCTTGCTGGTAGTTGGACTCTTTAATATTTGCAAACAAAACAAAGGTTTCCTATTTAGAATAATAAGCTTAGTAAAACAGCGATATCCGAACCGATTCAATCATACAGTTTGTAGTGTACATAGATTTGCAAAACAATAGAATAAAAGAATATTCCTGAACTTTGTTTTATCTTTTGGGTACTGTGACATTGTGTGAATGCCTGTCATATATTTGTATGTCTTATGTGTATATAGATTTTTTTCTCTTTTTTGTAGCTAATATTTGCCTTATTTCTCCTGAAGAAGCATTACAGTAAAACATGTAGAGTCAAAACAGGCATTTATATAGCGACATTTCGCTGTATTTGCAGATTGTGATTATTTTATATGTAAAATTTATATCAAGAGTTAACCTTGTTTACTCTTTTTTATATTTTGATATCAAATAAAAATTATTTTTATTGACTATTTCATTCTTTGTATCTGTATGAGGCACCATAAAAACCCCCTTCCCAATCCGTTCTGTAGGTGATACATGACTGCTACAATTGGCCTTGTAAAAAAATGCAATTCCTCTAAGGCAACATGTGGGAACACGCAGGGCGACGCACAGAGATTCTTCTACAGGAAGTTGTC
Source organism: Lithobates clamitans (assembly GCA_037952925.1). Taxonomy (NCBI): domain Eukaryota; kingdom Metazoa; phylum Chordata; class Amphibia; order Anura; family Ranidae; genus Lithobates; species Lithobates clamitans. Next base: position 148,324 of record JBBGZY010003253.1, read on the forward strand.
TGATTGATGGTGACAGGTCCTCCCATTCACAATCAAGGAGCAGAAAGACGGACTAGCACGCCAACAGCTGTCTGCCAATGACCAAAAAAACGGAGCGGAAAATATAGAAGTGGAAAAAAAACCTCAAACTGACATAAAAGTTTACTGCAGGAACTCTGTAGGTCCATTTAAAAAAAAAAAAAAAAAATCCAAAAATATTTGGCTTCCAACACAACGCCGTCTTATAAGACCCCGATAACGCGGATGCCTCGCACACGCCGAGCGTTCGCTCAGCTCCCACGAGGAGAAAATGGAAAAACCGCGCTTATTAAAAAACAATACAATAGATAAAGCAATAAATCAAGAAAAAGCAGCAACTCTCATGTGTGACATCACAAAAAGGTCAATAAATATAAAAAATAAATCTAAAAATAAGCGCGACTCTGTTTTTATATTTATTGACCCACGAGGAGAAAAACTGCTTAAAAAACATGCCTAAGACCCCTTTCACACCGGGACCGCCGCTACGTTAGCGGTAAAGCAACGCTCGTTTTAGCGCCACTTTACCGCTGTTTAAGTGGTGCTCTCCATCCTGGCACACCTATGTAAACTTTTATGGATTCCATTGGGCAGAATATTCATTTATTTTGGGCATGGGAATGAATAAAAACTCTCAAGTGCTAAGCCTGTCTAGTGAAAGGCTAACATAGAGGTGCGTTTACAGGCAGAAAAAAAAAAATTATATATATATCAGTGTATTCTGTCAGTGGAGGAGTCCCTGCTGTCACAGTACAAGAACACAGTGGGGAGGATTCTCCCATCCACCTCCCTTCTATGGGATGGGGGGGGGATCCTTTCTTTTGTTGTGGTAATCCCGAAGGTTGAGGGATAAAACGATCCATCTATGGGCAGCCTTCGGTTGGCCATACAATTTCATAAAGCAATTGAACGTTCAATTTCATTTGATGTCAAACTTTCTAGATAGCAATAGAAAACATAAAACAGTGATTTCAGTTGACCACAAGGAGATGGGATCAGAGGCGTCTTGGTCAAACCCAACCGAATAATCTGACCACATTGGAAGAAATTGCCGCAGTTTTTTTTTCTCTGTTTTTAATGAAGTTTTTTGACAACTTTACAAATGACCAAATCCTGGTAGCTGGTTGGACTCCCAAGTGGTTGATTACTTAGTTGCTGGTGATTAACTTGCAATTGTAATATTCAGTGGAAGGAAAGTGGTTGAAAAAGACTGAGAATTGCCAAGTGGTCAGCTTTAAGCTGACCATTCATGGCTCACACTTTGACCAATTCTTACCAAATTGGCTGAAATTTGAGTTGCGGACCGAACTGTTGGAGCCACCTGGCTTAACACATTTCAACTGAAAAATCAAAAGGAACTGAGTGGAAAATTGTGCATTTTGTGATCCAACGGTGCCACCATTGATTTTAAAACTCAACCAACTAAGCCTTCAACTTCCCCTCATGTTGCCACCAACCAAGCCTTCAACTTCCCTTCATGTTGCCACCAACCATGCCTTCAACTTCCCCTCATGTTGCCACCAACCAAGTCTTCAACTTCCCCTCATGTTGCCACCAACCATGCCTTCAACTTCCCCTCATGTTGCCACCAACCATGCCTTCAACTTCCCCTCATGTTGCCACCAACCATGCCTTCAACTTCCCCTCATGTTGCCACCAACCATGCCTTCAACTTCCCCTCATGTTGCCACCAACCATGCCTTCAACTTCCCCTCATGTTGCCACCAACCATGCCTTCAACTTCCCCTCATGTTGCCACCAACCAAGCCTTAAACTTCCACTCATGTTGCCACCAACCAAGCCTTCAACTTCCACTCATGTTGCCACCAACTTCCTCTCATGTTGCCACAGAAAATAATTTGTGGCTGGGAACCTTCTTTTCTTTCCAGGTCACAGCTCACGCTTATTTCTTTTTTTGATTATATATCTCACACGATTCTCCCATCGATTCTCCTAATTCTTACCAAATTGGTTGAAATTTGAGTTGTGCACAGAACTGTTGGAGCCACCTGGCTTAACACATTTCAACTGAAAAATTAATCAGGAACTGAGCGGAAAATTGTGCATTTTGTGATCCAATGGTGCCACCATCGATTTCAAAACTCAACCAACCAAGCCTTCAACTTCTCCTCATGTTGCCACCAACCAAGCCCTCAACTTCCCCTCATGTTGCCACCAACCAAGCCTTCAACTTCCCCTCATGCTGCTACAGAAAATGATTTCCGTGGCTGGGAACCTTCTTTTCTTTCCAGGTCACAGCTCACGCTTATCTCCCTTTTTTTTTTTATTATTATATTTCTCACGCGATTCTCCCATCATTGATTAGAAATCAGTTAACTTTTGCAAAAATTTCCAACATGCCCGATCACTCAAATTCAATGGCTGCACGAAAATTAGCCATTGCTGCAGCCCACCAGTGGTGCGAAATTTGAACTAAAATGCTCAGTTACAATTTTCTAAAGCAAATTCTTTTGGAATTTCGACCCATTTATGGCCCGCATTAATGTGACCATAGACAAGCAGACGTCTCATGGAGGATGAGACATTGCTCTGTCCCTGAACTTATCCCCACATCACTGGGACCTGATACAACTTGCTTCCTGATCTGGCTGTTGGATAAATACACTGAAGCAAGGCAAGGCAATATCCATGTGTGATGGGGCCCCATAAGAAAAGCAATAAGGGTTCCCCCCCCTCCACCTCTCTTATCTCTATCTTAAAGGTAATTCCTTTACTTATACAGAATACTTCCACCTTTTACAGTAATCATATAGTGGCTCCCAAACTTGTTTTTAATTCATATTGCTTGCTGCAGAAATAACTCTGCTGTGTGACAATTTTGGGTCCCCTGTGCTTCCGGGTTATATAGAAATACCATGGTCTGCTATTGGTTGACCATCACTGTCTGCAAGTGGTCAGGTCATGTAACATACAAGACGGGTTTCTCAACCTTCCTGAGGTTGCTGGAGGTTCCTTGAGAAAGAAACCATTTCTAGTTTTTAGCTACTGTATCTGTAAGGGGGTCATTGTCACCTATTGATCAACATTGCAAGCAGCATTCCTCCCACTGAATGCCAATGTAACGGGACAATCTTCACCAGCTTACCACCAATATAAGGGGTCCTTCTCCTACTCAACATAGATCTAAGGGGGGGTTCTGCTCCCATTCACCCCCAATACAAAGGGTGTTTCTTTCTTATACGCAACACCAATATAAGGGGTCCTTCTCCCACCTATTACCAACATAAGGGGGTCCTAATCCCACTCACCGCCACTATAAAGGGGACACTTCTCCCATTCACCTCCAATATAAGGGGATCTTTCTCCCACTACAAAACCAATATAAAAGTTTTTTTCCCCCCACTCCTTGCCAATGTCAGTGGGCTCTTCTCCACTCACCACAAGTAAAAGGGGGTCATTCTCCCACCCGACACAAATACAAGGGGGTCCTTCTCCCACCCGACACAAATACAAGGGGGTCCTTCTCCCACCCGACACAAATACAATGGGGTCCTTCTCCCACTCAACACCAATAAAGGGGGGTCCTTTTCGCACTCAACACCAATACAAGGAGGTCCTTCTCCCACTCAAACACTGACACACTGACCACCAATGTAATAGAGTGACACGCACCGACCACCAATGTAATAGAGTGACACACACTGACCACCAATGTAATAGAGTGACACGCACTGACCACCAATGTAATAGAGTGACACACTGACCACCAATGTAATAGAGTGACACGCACCGACCACCAATGTAATAGAGTGACACACACTGACCACCAATGTAATAGAGTGACACACACTGACCACCAATGTAATAGAGTGACACACACTGACCACCAATGTAATAGAGTAACACGCACTGACCACCAATGTAATAGAGTGACACACATCGACCACCAATGTAATAGAGTGACACACACTGACCACCAATGTAATAGAGTGACACGCACTGACCACCAATGTAATAGAGTGACACGCACTGACCACCAATGTAATAGAGTGACACACACTGACCACCAATGTAATAGAGTGACACGCACTGACCACCAATGTAATAGAGTGACACGCACTGACCACCAATGTAATAGAGTGACACGCACTGACCACCAATGTAATAGAGTGACACGCACTGACCACCAATGTAATAGAGTGACACGCACTGACCACCAATGTAATAGAGTGACACACACTGACCACCAATGTAATAGAGTGACACACACCGACCACCAATGTAATAGAGTGACACACACTGACCACCAATGTAATAGAGTGACACGCACTGACCACCAATGTAATAGAGTGACACACTGACCACCAATGTCATTGACAACCAATGCAAAAATGCATGTTCCTACTGACCACCAATGTGACTCTGCTAAACTGACCACCAATGTTAAAGGACACCCCAATTTTTACTGTCTGCCTTTCTTTTCTGCAAGAATATTACAAAAAAATGATTTTGTAGGAAGTTGGTAACAAAATTAATTTTCTTAAAAGAAATAAGAAAATAAAAAATCTTCAGGTAGAATTCTTTACAGGGTGGGGTCCCCCGAGATCTGAAGAGGATATCAAGAATCTCTCTGGGGGGTGAACATAAATCTAGGACCCCCTCCCCCGCACAGAAGGTCTTTAGGATCAGTAGTCAGAGACGATCACTTACCTGCACTGTAGTCATGATAAGATCCCTGCAGCTACATTCATGTCTGTGTTGTGCCCACCGATGTGGCGGAGGAGCCGGCGGTGTCAGGGCGTGACACACGTGTGTCGCTCACCCACTCTCTGTGTGTATGTGGGTTGCCTGTGTGTGAGTCTCACTCCTCCCTCTACCACATTCTCTCTCTCTGGCTGTGATCGACTCTCATTCCTCTGCAGTGGAAAGTCACCTCCCAGTCTCACCCACTTCTACTTTCTGATCTTTGTCCTCTGAAGAGCGAGCTGCCAGGTGATTGTCAGCACAGGGAGTGGCCGAGTGATTGGAGGGTAAAGATTGCAGCAGGTAGAGCAAAGCAGGGAGGAGCCATGGGAGGGGGGAGGGGGGGTTTTGTTTTGTAAACATTGTAACATTGTGCAACTGTGTTGTGCAAAAAAAAAAAAAGAAACTTTAAAACACTTTTTATTTATTTTTGTTACAATGTTGCACCAAGCAGCTAGATACAATGTTGTATCATGTATGGGGGGGGGGAGGCTGTATTACCCCCCAAATGATTTATGACTTAGTTCAAAGGGGTTGTAAAGGCAGAAGGTACATTCTATGCATTCTGTGCAGCAGCCCCCCTAATACTTAGAAAGAAGGTTGGGGGTGGGGTTATAATGGTGCCAACAGATAATAATAATAGAAACAAGGAGCAATTAAAACATCACATTTATTGTAGACGTGATTTATAATACGGTCAAGTAAAATCAATCAATCGTACATCTCTATTTTGGTGGTCGAAACAAGTGAGATTCCGGTTATAGGGTGGCTAAGGGTTCATGTGTTATCTCAACATGTTTTCGCCAGTGTTGGCTTCATCAGGAGATTTGAGAACCACCGGAAAACATGTAAAAGAATAACGTTCAGCCGGTTGCCCTCAATCCCAGCAAAACCAACCTATCTAGCCTGGATACTTGTTGTTCTATATGCAGGCACCCTCTTGTGCTCACTCTGTATATTGCTCTCCAGCCTGGTCACTGTGTGTCCTCTGTGGTCGCATGCATGGTACCTCCTCTCTTCGGCGGTGCTGATCCTAGTGGTGACCGCCTGGGGGCTTGCCGGGTTTTACATGTTTTCTGGTGGTTCTCAAATCCCCTGATGAAGCCAACACTGGTGAAACATGTTGGGATAACACATGAGCCTAGGGGCTTTCTGGGTTTTACATGTTTTCTGGTGGTTCTCAAATCCCCTGATGAAGCCAACACTGGCGAAACATGTTGGGATAACACATGAGCCTAGGGGCTTTCTGGGTTTTACATGTTTTCTGGTGGTTCTCAAATCCCCTGATGAAGCCAACACTGGCGAAACCTGTCGGGATAACACATGAACCCTTAGCCACCATATAACCGGAATCTCACTTGTTCAACTACCTAAATAGAGATGTGCGATGATTGATTTTACTTGATCGTATTGTAACCACTTCCGGACCAACGCACGCCGATGTGCGTCCCTGCTTTGAGGATGGATATCGTTGTTATGGCAGCAGCTAGCTGCCCTAACCCCGGTATCGCCGTGTTCGGCCAGTGGTCCGGTACAAGATAAAAGTGGTCTCTGCGGCGGATTCACCGTGAGATCACATTTATCAGCGGTCCCCTCCCGCCGCGATCCGGTGCCCTCCGCCGCTTACCGGAGCCGTCGCCAGCGGTGGAGGCGATCGGATCCTTCCTGTGGTTGTGCATGGAGATGAGTGAAGGGGAAGATGGCCTCCACCCGTCTCCATGACACTGCAGGGCGGAAGCGACGTCAAAACGTCACTTCAGCCATTTTTTTTTTTTTTTTTTAAATGACAATTTTTTTTTTTATTGCATTTTAGTGTAAATATGAGATGTGACGTCTTTTTGACCCCCCAGATCTCATATATAAGAGGACCTGTCATGCTTTTTTTCTATTACAAGGGATGTTTACATTCCTTGTAATAGGAATAAAAGTGACACCATTTTTTTTTTTAAAACAGTGTAAAAATAAAAAATAAAAGGTAAAATAAATTGAAAAAAAAAAATATAAACGCGCCCCGTCCCGCCGAGCTCGTGTGCAGAAGCGAACGCACACCCAAGTAGTGCTGGCATATGAAAACGGTGTTCAAACCACACATGTGAGGTGTCGCTGCGATCGGTAGAGCGAGAGCAATAATTCTAGCCCTAGACCTCCTCTGTAACTCAAAACATGCAACCGGTAGAATTTTTAAAATGTCGCCTATGGAGATTTTTAAGGGTAAAAGTTTGTCGCCATTCCACGAGCGTGGCGCAATTTTGAAGCGTGACATGTTGGGTATCCATTTACTCGGCGTAACATTATCTTTCACAATTTAAAAAAATTGGGCTAATTTTACTGTTGTCTTATTTTTTAATTCAAAAAAGTGTATTTTTTAAAAAAAAAGTGCGCTTGTAAAACCGCTGCGCAAATACGGTGTGACATAAAGTATTGCAACGACCGCCATGTTATTCTCTAGGGTGTTAGAAGCCCCAAACATTATACATTTTTTTTTCTAAGTAATTTTCTAGCAAAAAAAACCAAACTGTTTTTAACTTGTAAACACCACGTCTAAAAAAAGACTCTCGGTCCTTAAGTGGTTAATCACGTCTACAATAAATGTGATGTTTTAATTACTCCTTATACCACCATTATAACCCCACCCCCAACCTTCTTTCTAATTATTAGGGCGGCTGCTGCACATAGAATGTACCTTCTGCCTTTACAGCCCCTTTGAACTAAGTCATAAATCATTTGGGGGGTAATACAGCCCCCCCTCCCCCCCTATACATGATACAACATTGTATCTAGCTGCTTGGTGGAAGTGTAACATTGTAACAAAACATCTCTTTCTGTTTACACAACTCCAACCTTCATTCAATAGATTTGACTCTTTAGGACAGGGAACTGCAATTAGTGGACCTCCAGCTGTTGCAAAACTACAAGTCCCATCATGCCTCTGCCTCTGGGTGTCATGCTTGTGGTTGTCAGAGTCTTGCTATGCCTCATGGGACTTGTAGTTCTGCAACAGCTGGAGGTCCGATAATTCTATATCCCTGCTTTAGGATGAGTTGCCGGATGCTTTACGGTTACCTGGGTCGGAACAAATACATAGAGCAATGCGATTTCAGTCATACAAACTCTATGGCTGAAATCGCACTGCATAGACATCGCATGCGGTGTCTGCATCGCACCAGTGTGAACCTAGGCTGAGAGTAACTCCACTTTAGTTGAGAAAACTCCCCCCCCCCCCCCCAGGGTGATCTCTGTACATTGCAGGGAATAAACCCCTCCCCCCCAGGGTGATTTATGTACATTGCAGGGAAACCCCCCCCCAGGGTGATTTATGTACATTGCAGGGAATAAACCCCTCCCCCTCTGGGTGATTTATGTACATTGCAGGGAATAAACCCCTCCCCCCCAGGGTGATTTATGTACATTGCAGGGAATAAACCCCTCCCCCTCTGGGTGATTTATGTACATTGCAGGGAATAAACCCCTCCCCCTCTGGGTGATTTATGTACATGCAGGGAATAAAGATGTCCCCTGTCAGAATGGGGATTTGCCTTGTTTACAAACGCAGATCCCTGTTCTGCCTCTGTGTACAGAGATCGCAGGCTGACATCAAGTCCTCCGGACCCGCGGGCCCCGCAATCTCACGTGCACGGACCAACGTGTTTGCGCAGGAGAGCCGACCTGCCGTAGTATATGTGTGCGGCTGGTCGGCAAGTGGTTAAAGTATAAGTTTTAGTTTTGAATAGAGTGGAGAGGGATTAGAACCCCTGTCAGGTTTTTATTGCTGTCTGGGCCCCCCCCCCCGTAAGGGAGATTTCCAGTGGGGACACTCGTTCTAGTGACAACCAGGGATTTCCTCTCACTTCCTGTTCTGGCTATGGGGCTGGAATGGAAGGGAAATCTCTCCCGTGGGGCACAGATGGCAAAAAAAAAAAAAAACTGGCAAAGGTTCTATTACTCTCTTCTGCTATTCAAAATGAAAAACAGTTTGCTTTAGTTACACTTCAGTTACACTTTAGGAAATCTATGAGCACATTTCTTGGGGGTCTCAGTATAAAAACTACGAATATTCCCTGGAATATGATCTCCTTTGATCTTAAGCGCCCTCTACTGGGAATAACGCAGTATTATTTTTTTTTTAAAGACGAAGTCACGCAAAAAAAAAAAAAAAAAGATGGTGCTGATGGTAGATGATAAACTGATATGTTCCTAATAGAATATTACACAAAATACGGGAAGGTTTGATGAGGCTGTGCAATTATTTGTCACATTCCTACAGGAAGGTTCTTATACATAGACCGCTTGCTTCTTTAACGATTACGGGCTGGGAAATAGGAATGTAAATGGGGCAGGGTGGGATGGATGTGCTTGAACACTACCAGAAGGTTTTGGAGCTTTGCCCAATCAGAATGGCCTGGGATGCGGGCGCGGCGGCAGTGGCTGCAGGCCGTTGCATGTTTGTGCCTGGCCTGGTTAGCAGCAAAGAAGATCTCAGATACACACCTCTTCTTCTTCTGCTCCCATTGACTCATGCATCACTACAGGAAAGGCGGCCTCAGCAGATGACAACTAAGAGGGAATCCCCCTCACTTTGGAGAGATTTCCTCTAACTTCCTGTTGCATCTGTAGGACAGGAAGTAAAGGGAAATCTCCCCAAATGGGTTTTAACCAATTCCCCCCTACTCCATCCAAAATTAAAATAAAATAATTTTGGCTAGAGATAAACTTCAGACGCTTACTTCCCTTGGTATTTAACTAACGGTGAAGTGCTTCATTCTTTCATGGTTTTTGGCATTGACCTAAACCTTCTGCCTCCTGTGCATTACTGTTGCTTGGTGAAGCTGCCTATCATGGTGAGGGTCCAATAGCAAAGGAAGCACACCACTATTCTACAATTCCAGGGTGCTGGTAGGAGAAGCAGACCTTGTGTATCGATGTAGGGAAGTGCAAGATGTATATAGAGGGGCTTCCATTGTAGTGCCCATAGTCACCAGAAGATGACCCAGTCCTTTAAGGTGGTACTCCCGCCTTAGGATGCTTGGCCTGCCCTGTTAATCATTCATGGCTGGGAGAAATATAAAGGATGGGTTGGCAGGAAAGAAGTTGGTTGTTGGCTGGAAAGCTAGTGTACCACCCTTCTGACATTTGGGCCATCCAGCAGGGGCCATTTAGTCAGAAGCCTCTTTGGGGGGAAGCATATGGACTTCTTCCACTTAGGAATTTAGGACAGGGCTGTTTGGGAGGTTCTTAGGAGCTCTTACAATGTGAGCTTCAGTCGTGAGCATATGGACTTCTCACAGGTGGGGAGATAGGACTGGGCCATCTAGAAGGGACAATGTAGTCAGGAGCCCTTCTAACATGAGCTTCCCTCTTTTTTGGGTGGGGGTATGGGCTTATTTCACTGGGGAAGTAGGACAGGGCCACTTGGGAGGGCCAATGTAGTCATGAGTTCTCATCACTTGAGCTTTCCTCTTGGGGGGGGCGAATTTACTACTCCCGCACATCAATGGCGACCCTAGGGGGGGGCCAGAGGGGGCCCTGACCCCCCCAACATTATGCTGTGCCCCACCATGTGCCCCCCCAAAAAAAAAAATTTTTTTTTTTTTTTTTACAAAAAATCAATGTCTAAGAGGGAGAGAGTCCCCAGTCAGCTCCTGTGGGTGATTCCTCCCCCCTCCCCTGCTCGCTGACACTGCATAATGCGAGCGTTCACACAACCACGGCCGCCTGATCTGCTCCTTCACCTGCATCCTCATTGGCAGGGAGAAGAGCGAGTTGCAGGAAGGACTCCACCAGGACTTTCAGTTACTGAAAAAACAAACTGATTTCTCCCGTCCTTAGGACAGGAGGACCAGCCTGTAAATTCCAAGAGATGCCAGACCAGAGCTGTCAATAGCAGGGGCAGGACAGCAAGAGGAGGCTGGGGAACCCCACAGTGGCAGAACACCAAGGCCCGGAGGCAAGACAACCTTTGCAACCCTGATAGTTCTCCCACTGCTTTGGATCCTTATATTTTCTTGATATGCTGGTGACATATATCTCTTGTTTCCTGCCACCCTGGGGGACCCCAATACAGTAGGAAGGGAGCTCACTGCAGAATATTATAGTTGCCCCCCTACTTTTATCCCTGTCCCCCCATGTGCCCCCCCTAAATTTGAAAGCTGGAGACGCCACTGCCGCACATGGAGGTAGGACAGGGCCGTCCGAGAGGAACAATAGGAGCCCTTACAACCTCACTTTCCCACTTTGAAAGGGGTTGGGGACATATGGACTTCTCCTACCAGGGGAGGTAGGACAGGGCCATCTGAGAGGGGTGATGTAGTCAGGAGTCCTTACAATGTGAGCCTCCCTCTTTGGGGGAGGAACATATGACTTTTCTCAACTGGGGAAGTAGGGCAGGGCCACCCGGGAAAGACAATGTGGTCAGGAGCCCTTTCAATGTGAGCTTCCCAATTTTGGGGAGGAGTGTATGGACTACTCCTATCTAGGGAGGTAGGATATTGCTGTCTGAGAGGGCTGATGTAGTCAGGAACCCTTTTAATATGAGCTTCTCTAGTTTGGAGGACAGAAATATGGACTTCTCACACCTGGGGAGGTAGGACAGATCACATTCCTCCCAGGGTGGCATGCCAGGATTATATTCCAACCACAGCTACATGCAGGACTCTTCTCTATTCCCAACCCTGTACTTTGGGAATCTCTGTAACATGGGTAAAGCATTCTGCCACCATTACCAAGTATGGCGGATTGTTCACTTATTGTTATTCAGTAAAGTTGCACAATCTTTCTAAACCTGGAATGTATATTCTAGACCAGGGGTCTCCAAAATGTTGCTTTTCCATGTTTTCATACAAGAATAAAGAGCTTTGCCGTTCGAAACAATCTTACCGGTGAGCTGGCGACATATTCTATCCTGACCATGTGAAGAAAGAGTTAATTCTACCGATGTGGTCACCTCTACACTACACAGATACCTGCCAGTATCAGTTTTTACAAACAGGAAGGCGCCACCAGGTGCACATTTGTGAGCAGCTCCTAGATTTGGTTTCCTGAGCTTTCATTTGTGCCCTTGCTGCAGGTAAACCACACGGCGCTGGTGACATCAACTGACCTCAAAGGGAGGCAACTCACAGTGCTATATAATTTTACAGAATCTTCCCTAATGCTGATCTACCCAGTTGTGAGAATTTAACAAGACAGAGAGCAGTGACAAACAAAATGTCAGAACCTATTGTATCCAATGTATTTATTTTTCTCTATTTTGCTTAAAGTTGAACTGTGAGCACAAAAAATTTCATTTAAAAACAATCCCCAATATCTACAAAGGATATAAATATACTTTGTGTGCACCAAATGCCTTTACAAACCCAGATATCACCTTATAAAAGTAGCAGTGACATCATCATTGTGCTGTATATAGACTGCGCAGAGAGCAGGATAGTGGGAGGGATCCAGCAGGCTCCACCCACTACAGAAAACTACAGGAGGGGGCGTAGACAAGACCAGTCACCCTGCATAAGAAGAGAGGGCAGCAGGGACCCTTTTACAATTTTGGGCTGTCCCGGAGTGATGATGTAGACAGGAGTCCTTATAACGTGAGCTTCTGTCTTCAGGGAGGAAGAAGAAAATAGACTTCTTCCAATTCGGGAGGTAGGACAGGGCCATCAGCGAGCCATGATGTAGTCAGGAGCCCTAACAACATGAGCTTAACTGTTTGGGGGGGGGTATGGACTTCTACCTGGGGGGGTAGGGCAGGGCCAACCAAGAAGGATGATGTAGTCAGGAGCCCTAAGAACATGAGCTTACCTGTCTGGGGGGTAAGAAGAGTATAGACTTCTCCCACCTCAAGAAATAGGAAGGGCCACAATGTAGTCAGGAGCCTTTACAATGTGAACTTCCCTCTTTGGGGGGAACGTTAGGACTTCTCCCACCTGGGGAGGTAGGTCAGGGCCATCTTTGGAGGACAATGTAGTCAGAAGCCCTAACAACATGAGCTTCCCTCTTTGGGGAAGGGAAAATAGTGTAGACTTCTCCCCCCTTGGGAAGTAATTCATTGCCATGAGGGAGCCACAATATAGTCAGGTGCACTAACAGTGTGAGGTTCCCTCATTGTGCGAAGCATATGGACTCTCCCACCTGGGGAGGTAGGACAGGCCCCATCCGGGAAGGACGATGTAGTTAGGAGCCATAACAACATGGGCTTCCCTCTTTGGGGGAAAGAAAAGTATAGACCTTGCCAACCTCGGGAGGTCGGAGAGGGCCATCAGGGAGCCACGATGTAGTCAGGAGCACCTACAGTATAAGCTTCCCTCTTGGGGATGTAGGTCAGGGCCGTCTGGGAAGGTCAATGTAGTCAGGAGCCCTAATATAGTGAGCTTCCCTCTTTAGGCAGAAGAAGAGTGTAGACTTCTGACATCTCAAGAGGTAGGACAGGGCCATCAGGAAGCCATGATGTAGTCAGGAGCCCTAACAACGTGAGCTTACCTTTTTTGGGGGGGGTATGGACTTCTACCTGGGGGGGTAGGGCAGGGCCACCCAAGAAGGATGATGTAGACAGGAGCCCTAAGAACATGAGCTTACCTGTCTGGGGGGTAAGAAGAGTATAGACTTCTCCCACCTCAAGAAATAGGAAGGGCCACAATGTAGTCAGGAGCCTTTACAATGTGAACTTCCCTCTTTGGGGGGAACGTTAGGACTTCTCCCACTTGGGGAGGTAGGTCAGGGCCATCTTTGGAGGACAATGTAGTCAGAAGCCCTAACAACATGAGCTTCCCTCTTTGGGGAAGGGAAAATAGTGTAGACTTCTCCCCCCTTGGGAAGTAATTCATTGCCATCAGAGAGCCACAATATAGTCAGGTGCACTAACAGTGTGAGGTTCCCTCTCATTGTGCGAAGCATATGGACTCTCCCACCTGGGGAGGTAGGACAGGCCCCATCCGGGAAGGACGATGTAGTTAGGAGCCATAACAACATGGGCTTCCCTCTTTGGGGGAAAGAAAAGTATAGACCTTGCCCACCTCGGGAGGTGGGAGAGGGCCATCAGGGAGCCACGATGTAGTAAGGAGCACCTACAGTAGAAGCTTCCCTCTTGGGGATGTAGGTCAGGGCCGTCTGGGAAGGTCAATGTAGTCAGGAGCCCTAATATAGTGAGCTTCCCTCTTTAGGCAGAAGAAGAGTGTAGACTTCTGACATCTCGGGAGGTAGGACAGGGCCATCAGGAAGCCATGATGTAGTCAGGAGCCCTAACAACGTGAGCTTACCTTTTTGGGGGGGGGTATGGACTTCTACCTGGGGGGGTAGGGCAGGGCCACCCAAGAAGGATGATGTAGTCAGGAGCCCTAAGAACATGAGCTTACCTGTCTGGGGGGTAAGAAGAGTATAGACTTCTCCCACCTCAAGAAATAGGAAGGGCCACAATGTAGTCAGGAGCCTTTACAATGTGAACTTCCCTCTTTGGGGGGAACGTTAGGACTTCTCCCACCTGGGGAGGTAGGTCAGGGCCATCTTTGGAGGACAATGTAGTCAGAAGCCCTAACAACATGAGCTTCCCTCTTTGGGGAAGGGAAAATAGTGTAGACTTCTCCCCCCTTGGGAAGTAATTCATTGCCATGAGGGAGCCACAATATAGTCAGGTGCACTAACAGTGTGAGGTTCCCTCATTGTGCGAAGCATATGGACTCTCCCACCTGGGGAGGTAGGACAGGCCCCATCCGGGAAGGACGATGTAGTTAGGAGCCATAACAACATGGGCTTCCCTCTTTGGGCGAAAGAAAAGTATATACCTTGCCCACCTCGGGAGGTGGGAGAGGGCCATCAGGGAGCCACGATGTAGTAAGGAGCACCTACAGTAGAAGCTTCCCTCTTGGGGATGTAGGTCAGGGCCGTCTGGGAAGGTCAATGTAGTCAGGAGCCCTAATATAGTGAGCTTCCCTCTTTAGGCAGAAGAAGAGTGTAGACTTCTGACATCTCGGGAGGTAGGACAGGGCCATCAGGAAGCCATGATGTAGTCAGGAGCCCTAACAACGTGAGCTTACCTTTTGGGGGGGGGTGTGGACTTCTACCTGGGGGGGTAGGGCAGGGCCACCCAGGAAGGATGATGTAGTCAGGAGCCCTAAGAACATGAGCTTACCTGTCTGGGGGGTAAGAAGAGTATAGACTTCTCCCACCTCAAGAAATAGGAAGGGCCACAATGTAGTCAGGAGCCTTTACAATGTGAACTTCCCTCTTTGGGGGGAACGTTAGGACTTCTCCCACCTGGGGAGGTAGGTCAGGGCCATCTTTGAAGGGCAATGTAGTCAGAAGCCCTAAC
The DNA here is from genome assembly GCA_037952925.1 of Lithobates clamitans. NCBI lineage: Eukaryota > Metazoa > Chordata > Amphibia > Anura > Ranidae > Lithobates > Lithobates clamitans. Next base: position 163,340 of record JBBGZY010003253.1, read on the forward strand.
AACATGAGCTTCCCTCTTTGGAAAGAAGGGACAGGGCCATCCGGGAAGGACGATGTAGTTAGGAGCCATAACAACGTGGGCTTCCCTCTTTGGGGGAAAGAAAAGTATAGACTTTGCCCACCTCTGGAGGTAGGAGAGGGCCATCAGGAAGCCACGATGTAGTCAGGAGCCCTTACAGTATAAGCTTCCCTCTTGGGAATGTGGGTCAGGGCTGTCTGGGAAGGTCAATGTAGTCAGGAGCCCTAATATAGTGAGCTTCCCTCTTTAGGGGGAAGAAGAGTGTAGACTTCTGCCATCTTGGGAGGTAGGACAGGGCCATCAGGGAGCCATGATGTAGTCAGGAGCCCTTACACTGTGATCTTCCCTCTTGGGAGAGAGCTTATGGATTTCTTCCACTTAGGGAGGCTGCCTGCAGAAAACTACAGAAGAGGAGAGGAGGAGACAAGACCAGCCCCCCTGCACAAGGAGAGAGAGCAGCAATGAGCGGTCTTTATTATAGGAAGTCTCATACTGGATGACTGCACAGATCTGGAAGAAATACACAAAGAACACCAAGATTCAAGAATCCACATGACTAATGGATTTAGACAATATTGACTTATTTCTGAGTTTAGCTTTATTGGCATAATCTACAGCTGTGCTCATAAGTTTACATACCCTGGCAGAATTTGATTTCTTGGCCATTTTTTAGAGAATATGAATGATAACACAAAAACTTTTCTCTCACTCATGGTTAGTGTTTGGCTGAAGCCATTTATTATCAATCAACTGTGTTTACTCTTTTTAAATCATAATGACAACAGAAACTACCCAAATGACCCTGGTCAAAAGTTTACATACCCCAGTTCTTATTATCGTGTGTTGCCCCCTTTAATATCAATGACAGCTTGAAGTCTTTTGTGGTATTTGTGGATGAGGCTCTTTATCTTCTCAGGTGGTAAAGCTTCCCATTCCTCTTGGTAAAAAGCCTCCAGTTCCTGTAAATTCTTGGGCTCTCTTGCATGAACAGCACGTTTTGAGATCTCCTCAGAGAGGCTCAATGATATTGAGGTCAGGAGACTGGGATGGCCACTCCAGAACCTTCACTTTATTCTGCTGTAGCCAATGACAGGTCGACTTGGCCTTGTGTTCTGGATCATTGTCATGTTGGAATGTCCAAGTATGTCCCATGCGCAGCTTCCTGGCTGTTGAAGGCAAAAGTTCCTCCAGTATTTTTTTATAACATGCTGCATTCATCTTGCCATCAATTTTGACCAAATTTCCTGTGCCTTTGTAGCTCACACATCCCCAAAACATCAGCGATCCGCCTCCGTGTTTCACAGTAGGATTGGTGGATCTTTCATCATAGGCCTTGTTGACTCCTCTCCAAATGTAGTGTTTATGGTTGTGGCCAAAAAGCTAAATTTTGGTCTCATCTCTCCAAATGACTTTGTGCCAGAAGGTTTGAGGCTTGTCTCTGTGCTGCTTGGCGTATTGTAAGCCGGATACTTTGTGGCATTTGAGTAGTAATGGCTTTCTTCTGGTAACTCGACCATGCAGCCCATCTTTCTTCAAGTGCCTCCTTATTGTGCATCTTGAAACAGCCACACCTCATGTTTTCAGAGAGTCCTGTATTTCAGCTGAAGTTATTTGTGGGGTTTTCTTTGCATCCTGAACAATTTTCCTGGCAGTTGTGGCTGAAATTTTAGTTGGTCTACCTGACCGTGGTTTGGTTTCAACAGAACCCCTCATTTTCCACTTCTTGATTAGAGTTTGAACACTGCTGATTGGCCTTCTCAATTCCTTGGATATCCTTTTATATCCCTTTTCCTGTTTTATACAGTTCAACTACCTTTTCCCGCAGATCCTTTGACAATTCTTTTTGCTTTCCCCGCGACTCAGAATCCAGAAACGTCAGTGCAGCACTGGATGAAAGATGCAAGGGTCTGTCAGGAGTCCAGAAACTCATTGACCTTTTATACACACACACTAATTACAAGCAAACAGATCACAGGTGAGGATGATTACCTTTCATAGCCATTCAAACCCCTTTGTGTCAACTTGTGTGAATGTTATCAGGCCAAAATCACCGGGGTGTGTAAACTTTTGATCAGGGTCATTTGGGTAGTTTCTGTTGTCGTTATGTTATAAAAAGAGTAAACACAGCTGATTGATAATAAATGGCTTCAGCCAAACACCAACCATGAATGAGAGAAAAGTTTTTGTGTTATCGATCATATTCTCTGAAAAATGGCCAAGAAATCATAAGTTCTGCCAGGGTATGTAAACTTATGAGCACAGCTGTATCTTGTAGAAAAATGTAACAAATACACCAATAATGGTAAAATTAAAAAAATAAATTTGCATATATTACGTTTTACCTTTCAGGCCTGCAGAGCATTGCGACAAGAAATGAAAAGGTCTTCGGAAATACTATATATAAAAAGACCCTTTATTACATCAAATCAGCAAAAATCAACTGAAAAAAGCCCCCTAAGAACGCGGCTGAGAGCATTACCAGCCAAACCATCAGCCGCACGCTCCAGGAGAGAACTGCTACCACAACGAACACGTCACACGGTAGGTGCAATGCACGGGCCCTTCCATTGTTTATGCCCAGCCTCAGGTTCAGATGGACCTTCTGTTATGGGGTTGGAGGGAATGCTGAATGGTCTACGGTGAGGACACCTCCCTGCTGCCGCCATGTTCTGCTAAGTCTCTCTCTGCTGCTAGTCTTCAGATGTCCCTGTCAATGGATGATGCACTGTGTGGGCGGAGCCGTGAACAGTTGCGGTGAATTAAAAATCAAAACAGGATGAAGAAACAAAAATATATCAAAAGCATAAACCGCGCTGTGTTATATAGTGATAAATGTAAGCAGCCAGCACAGCCGAAGACAAACAGCACAAATACCCAAAAAAAGAAAAAAAATGCAGCGCTAAAATGTACTAATAAACAGAAACAAGTATAACGTGTAACCAATAATACTAAAAGAAACAATTGTGATAAAAGTCCACCGCGTGAGTATGTAGTATAATAACAGGAACAAAGGTGTAAACCAAAAAAGGATTAATATCAACAGACAATGCCAATAGGTTAGGATTTCAGAGACATCAATGGGGCAGATGACATCAATGGAAACCTAATCTCGTGAAGAGACTGCCACCAATTGGATGAAGGCTTAACAGAAATAATGGACTTCAAGGGGTGTATACCTCTTACGTCAAAAAGGCTTGTGGTGATAAACACCATGTGGAATATGAAACCATCAGAGATCCAGACATCCACCATCACAATAAGGACTTTGAACGGCACTGGTCCACGGTATATTCCCAATGGACGAGCAGATGTAATCAAGATGGAGAGAAGGATGGCCAGAGGAGATTCTCATGCTCACTGTCAGAAACCATGAACCAGACCGAGAGTACAGTAAAATAACACTTGTTTATTAATAAAAAGGTACATAGAGTAAGCGTAGTCAAAGCATAGCCAGAGTCCAGTAACCAGATCGGGTAGTCAGCCAAGCCAGAGTCCAGTAACTGGATCGGGTAGTCATCCAAGCCAGAGTCCAGTAACTGGATCGGGTAGTCATCCAAGCCAGAGTCCAGTAACTGGATCGGGTAGTCAGCCAAGCCAGAGTCCAGTAACTGGATCAAGTAGTCATCCAAGCCAGAGTCCAGTAACTGGATCGGGTAGTCATCCAAGCCAGAGTCCAGTAACCAGATTGGGTAGTCAGCCAAGCCAGAGTCCAGTAACCAGATCGGGTAATCAGCCAAGCCAGAAGTCAGGGATCCCAGTAGAGGAACAGCAAGCAGGATAAGGAGCCAGAAGGGATGTCAGCAAAGCCAGTCTTTAAACAGGAACGCAGGATGTGGTTTCTTGTGATGTGACCAAGGCGAAGGCAGGAATGAAGTGGCCTGGAGATCTTTAAGTAGGCGGGACTGACGAGCAGATCCACAACAGCTGGTTAACTGTGGAGAGAAATGGGAGCTGGCAATTAGCCGACAGCTGAGCGGCCAGCTCAGAGAAGGAAGGGCTGAGCCCAGCCCTGACACTCACGCAATGAAACTGAAATTGAAAAAAGGTTCCACATAGTATGATAAAGTTTTTTAAATCGTTTCAATAAAAGAAAGGTAAAAATTGAACACTCACATTTCAGATGTAATCAAAGGATCAAAGAACATGAAAAGGCGCAGTAGTGACGGCAGAACTCGACCCGGCGTGTTTCGTCTAATTAGACGTCACCTGGGGTGTGAATAACTGACATCACCGCTCAAACCTAAAATTTAATGCGGCCCTAAAAAAGTGAATCAAAGCTTGAAATTATAAAAAACAAGCCCCCGGGTTGCAAAGGGGCCAATGATTCCTAGGATATAAAAGGCCTAATACATAGTGAAGAGGCGAGTGCGATCCACGCCTCGGTGTAGATATTCGATATCTGGCATCAGATCGTGGAAGATGTGCGTAGCCAAGCCTCTCTCTGAACTGAGGCCGTGCGTCGTCACTTCCGGTCCAGAAACCGGAAGCGAATGCACATCATTTCTCGCGGGAAAACAACCGCCAAAACACGTGCACGGTGGCATCACGGTGACACTTTTCCAACAAACAATACCGGAAGTTAGCTAAAATGTTTCTTTTAGTATTATTGGTTACACATTATACTTGTTGCTGTTTAATAGTACATTTTAGCGCTGCATTTTTTCTTAGAATGAAGAAACACCCCACAATTCTGGTGAAACGTGGTGCAAAAGGTAAAGGATGTCTATTACTGTGCATCAATACTTTACTTTGCGTCTTGTTATTAAACCCAAAAACAAAAATGTGATATATTGCAGGTTACCAGCCCTTAGATGTTGTGGCTGCGTTAGTTTTCTTTTCAGACTTGTATCTTCTTTATTTTCATCTAGTGATCCTGCCAGTGATACACTTCCTGTCCTTGGGTGACAACGCTCTGCCTACTGTATCAATAGAAGAGCAGCGTTGTCGCCCTAAAACAGGACTACAGAACATCTCCCCTCTTCCATCTAAGGAGGGGAATTGTTCTGTAAAGAGAATTTTGGGCCGATAAGAATTTGAGATAAGACAAGTGCACAGGATGGCATTAGATTTCTTGCACTTATTGAACAGATATGCAGTGCCTTGAAAAAGTATTCATACCCTTTGAAATTTCCCACATTTTGTCATGTTACATCCCAAAACACAAATATTTATTTTATTGGGATTTTATGTGATAGACCAACACAAAGTGTCACATAATTGTGAAGTGGAAGGAAAATGATAAATGATACAAATAAATATGTGGAAAGTGTGGGGGGGGGGCATTTGTATTCAGCCCCCTTTACTCTGATACCCCTAACTAAAATCTAGAGGAACCAATTGTCTTCAGAAGTCACCTAATTAGTAAATAGAATCCACCTGTGTATCACTTAATCTCAGTATAAATACAGCTGTTCTGTGAAGCCCTCAGAGGTTTGTTAGAGAACCTTAGTGAACAAACAGCATCATGAAGGCCAAGGAACACACCAGACAGGTCAGGGATAAAGTTGTGGAGAAGTATAAAGCAGGGTTAGGTTATAAAAAAAATCTCCCAAGCTTTGAACATCTCACGGAGCTCTGTTCAATCCATCATCGGAAAATGGAAAGAGTATGGCACAACTGCAAACCTACCAAGACATGGCCGTCCACCTAAACTGACCGGCCGGGCAAGGAGAGCATTCATCAGAGAAGAGCCAAGAGGTCCATGGTAACTCTGGAGGAGCTGCAGAGATCCACAGCTCAGGTGGGAGAATCTGTCCACAGGACAACTATTAGTCGTGTTCTCCACAAATCTGCCCTTTATGGAAGAGTGACAAGAAGAAAGACATTGGAGAAAGAAAGTCATAAGAAGTCCTGTTTGTAGTTTGTGAGAAGCCATGTGGAGGACACAGCAAACATGTGGAAGAAGGTGATCTGGTCACATGAGACCAAAATTCAACTTTATGGCCTAAAAGCAAAACGCTATGTGTGGGGAAAACTAACACTGCACATCACCCTGAACACACCATCACCACCGTGAAACATGGTGGTGGCAGCATCATGTGGTGGGGATGGTTTTCTTCAGCAGGGACAGGGAAGCTGGTCAGAGTTGATGGGAAGATGGATGGAGACAAATACAGGACAATCTTAGAAGAAAACCTGTTAGAGTCTACAAAAGACTTGAGACCGGGGCGGAGGTTCACCTTCCAGCAGGACAACGACCCGAAACATCCAGCCAGAGCTACAATGGAATGGTTTAGATCAAAGCATATTCATGTGTTAGAATGGCCCAGTCACAGTCCAGACCTAAATCACATTGAGAATCTGTGGCAAGACTTGGAAATTGCTGTTCACAGACGCTCTCCATCCAATCTGACAGAACTTGAGATATTTTACAAAGAAGAATGGGCAGAAATGTCCTCTCTAGATGTGCAAAGCTGGTAGAGACACCCCCAAAAAGACTTGTAGAGAAAGGGGGTTCTACAAAGTATTGACTCCGGGGGGCGCCATACAAATGCCCCTCCCCCCACACTTTTCACATATTTATTTGTATCATTTATCATTTTCCTTCCACTTCACAATTATGTGACACTTTGTGTTGGTCTATCACATAAAATCCCAATAAATTACATTTATGTTTTTGGTTGTAACAAAATGTGGGGAATTTCAAGGGGTATGAATACTTTTTTAGGGCACTGTAACAAAATGATTTCTAAAGTATAATTAGCAGACTAAGCCCCCTTTCACACGGATGGACCAACTGTTTCCACCTGTCAGTTTTTCAGGCGGACTCGATTGGACCATCTAATGCTCTCTATTGAACATGTGACTGCCGACACCCGCCGGCATCCGAACCAATCCTGCTAAAAGCAGACAGGTGGGAGCGTTCCCCATTCATCTGGTGGATCGGATGACAGCCGGATGGAAACGGACAGACGGTCCTTTTCCATCTGACAGTCCCATAGAGAAGAGCAGGCGGTGTCCGTGTCTGCTCTGCATGGTGGAGGGGACACGGACCTGTCATCTGCCTGCTCAGTGGGGATCAGTGAAGAGTTCTGCTGCTGAGCAGACAGATCCACCAGTGTTAAAAGGGCCTGAAAAGAGAAGTTAATGGTTAGGGTTTTTATATATTTTAACCCCTTAGAGCTTTTAAGGGGTTTCAAATGCTGGGAGGGGGGGCAGGGCTTATAGTCATGTGACTGCTTTGATTGGCTGTCACATGATCGTAAAGCTCCAGATCGCAAGCAGTGAAGAGGAGCTTTCCGTTAGCCGCTGGTAACTCTCGGCACAGCTCTATTGGCGCTATTGCATGCAAATATGCAGCCACTCGCAGCAAGTCACGCCCGCTGAGAGGCCTCATATTTGGGTGCGCTTGGTGCTAAGAAGTTAAGGATACGAGCGCCTACTCATTTACAAAACATTAAAATAAAACATTTCAATGCATGGTTTATTTCTTTCATCCATTGATGCCCAGTTCAGACATACTGTATACAGGTATATGCAGCACAATGGAGGTGGACTTTCTTCTGAAGCATCGCATATATGCGCTCCTGCGTTTGTGCCTGGTCTTCTACGAACAATACCGGAGGACCGCCTCCCGATCACATGATTGCTGTGAAAGTCTGTGATTGGCTATAGTGGTCACTCTCTGTACAGCTCACACCTGTACCCTTTTCCTTCTAGAGAAAAAGATACATTGTATCCAGAGGGGAAGACTGTGGGATAAAAAGAAATCTGCGTGTAAAAAATAAAGATAAAATAGCTAGATCAGGGCTTGATCTAGGATAATGTTGGGGTCAGTGTCGGTTTCAGGGTAAGTGCCTGGGTCAGGGTCAGTGTTGGGGTCCATGTCGGGGTCAGGGTCAGTTTTGGGGTCAGTGCCGGGGCCAGTGTCGGGGTCAGGGTTAGTGTCAAGGTCAGTGTCGGGGTCAGGGTCAGTGTCGGGGTCAGGGGCAGTGCCAGGGTCAGTTCCAGGGTTAGTGTCAGGGTCAGTGTCGGGGTCAGGGGCAGTGCCAGGGTCAGTTCCAGGGTTAGTGTCATGGTCAGTGCCGGGGTCAGTGTCGGGGGCAGTATTGGGGTCAAGGTCATGGCCAGGGTAAGGCCCCTTTCACGTGGGCGCCCCCTCGCCCGAGGGAATCCGCTTGCTCAGCTGGGTATCGCCCTTCTAAGCAGGCGTATGACAGGTCCTGTCCGATCCGCTGTGCAGAACAGACAAGGACGCAGCCCTGCTCTCCTCTATGGGCAAATCGGGTGAAAACTGACCGCCTGTCCATTTTCATACGATCCTATCCGATCCGCCAGACGGACGGAAAATAGGACCTCCATCCTCCTGGATTTGGTGGACAGAATCGGATCAGATAGCGGCACATTTGTCCACTGACATCCTCCGCTCCATAGGGGAGACTTTTTTTTATTTACGGGTCTATTTATAAAAAAAGGTAGGTAGGATTTAAAAAATAATGGTTTTATTTGGATGTATAACACATTAGTTGGATAAATGTCACAAGCATTCTTTCCAGCTGCACAAATTTCCCCTATATTGTCTCTAATACTATGACTTCCTCTAATCATCAGCTCCACCTAGTGGACAAAATGCTGTATATTTTTCCGAAATAACTCAATGAGAAAATATAACACCTTTTGGACACTAGATAGCGCTAATGATCAAAGGAAGTCATAATAGAGAATATATGGGGAAATGTGTGCAGTTTGCATGAATGTGTGTACATTTTGTCCAATTAATGTGTTGTAAATAGACCTCTTAGGCCCCTTTCACATGGTTCAGATCCACTCAGCGAAGTCCGCCAGCTCAGCAGGAGATCGATCCGTTGATGTCCGCTGAGCCGGTGGGTGACAGGTCCGCCTCTGCTCACTGAGCGGGGGAGGGACCTGTGAGAGCGCCGCTGATTTGTATGGGGAGATCAGATGAAAACGGACAGCTTTCATCAGATCTCATCCGATCCTCCAGATGGATGGCTGAACGTATCGCCATACGTCTGTTTCTAGCGGATCAGATTGGCAGACGAGTGTCAGAAGACACGTCTCCGCTGACATCCGTCTCCCCATAGGAGTCAATGGGTGGCCCGCTCGGATCCGCCTGAAAGACGGACGGATGGATCCCAGTGGGCTTATCGTGTAAAAGGGGCCTAAATGTCAGTGTGTTCTAGGTAGGATAACCCCCCACCGTCACTCCAGCCCTCCCTCCACCCCACACTAACCACCATATCTCCCCCGTCCCTCGAGACCGCCACCGCACACCATCAACACCGCTAAAAAATCCACAGAAATCCATGCGTCCAGCGCCCTGCGTGTAGAATAGGGGGCCAAGCGCATGGATTAGGGGGGGGGGGCGGCACCTGTGTGCCCCTAATGAGCGGCCGTCACTGCTTTTAATCTCAGAATTCAGGCATTCTGACTATTAATTTTGGAATTCTGAGTTTAAAAGAGGGTACCCCCCCCCCAAAAAAAAAGCTTAACTTTTTAATTCAGAATTCTGACTCTAAATGTGAGAATTCGGACTTGAGAAAAAGAGGATCCCCCCCCCCCCAAAAAAAAGCTAAGCTTTTAAATTTCGAAGTCTGACTTTTAATCTTAAAATTCTGACTTTAAATATCAGAATTCTGACTTTTAATCTCAGAGTTTAGACTTTAAATTTTGAGAATTTCGTTGAATAAATGTTGGGACGGCCCCCAGGGGTCTTCTGTAATCTTTGAGCCAGTTTTCCATTGATGGTGATAAAATCGTACACCACCCAGCGAAAGTCCAATCGGTCCTAAATAAAGTCGTAGAATCCGCCCGGATACACGGAGTAGTCGGGATGAGATGTACGGTTTTACTAACACGTGCCACAATTTGAAAACTGCATTCAGGCATGAAGATTTGTTTTCCCTTCATCGCTGAGGGGTTAAATATGCTTTCTGTGTTTTTTTACAGTACATTTCCTATACGGATTCACATACAATTGAAATCTGAGATGACGGGTTGGTTCCCGGCTTGCAATGTCGTTCCCCCACAATGCACCAGTCACATGCTTTGGATGGGCGTAGAGCATATTTCTGCAGAGTTCTGTTGCACCGATTGTATACATTCCTATATACTGCAGGTTACGTCAGTCAGGTTGAAAAAAAAAACAAAAATAAACTAGAAAGAAAATTAAATAGAAAACACATTAGTAGTTATCATGATGGTATGGGGGGGGGGGGGGGGGGGCTCAAATGCAGCCCTTGATGTCTCCAAAGGGTCTCATCTCATATTTATTATACACGATGCTGCAGAAAACCGTCCTAGACTGAAGACTTACCAGAGGCAATGGACTGTTCTGCTGGAGTGGGAGGAAAATGGTGTCATGCTGTAGGAGACAGTTGAAGATCAGGGGCATACAAGGATCAACCATAACTTTGACAACCACAACCTACCTAATATTGAGTAGGTCCCTCTTTTGCTGCCAAAACAGCTCTGACCCATCCAGAGGCATGGACTCCACTAGACCTCTGAAGGTACGCTGTGGTATTAGGCACAAAGCCGTCACTAGCAGATCCTTTAAGTCCTGTAAGTTGGGAGGTGAGGCCTCCATGGATCGGACTTGTTTTTCCAGCACATCCCACAGATTGGATTGATTGAGTTTGATGGATTGGATTGAGATCTGAAGAATTTGAAGTCAACCCCCCCAAAGTCATTGTTGTGTCCCTCACACCGTTCTTGAATTATTTTTGCAGTGTGGCAGGGCGCATTATCCTGCTGAAAGAAGCCTCCTTGTCATCAGGGAATAATGTGTCCGTGATGTATATCGTGGGTGTATGGAGGGTTTACAACCACTTCAAAGCGTGGTTCTCAAGATCCTTATTTTTGGCCCGTAAGCTCATTTTACAAAAATAGATCCTTCCTCTGCCTCAGACTCTTCCACAATGGTGTGACGCACTTAAACTTAAGAGCTGACCTATAATATAGTGGTTGCCCCAAGGAATTTCAACAAACGTGGTCGCTGTGGTTGTCCTCTAATGAGTCAACGTATTCCTTCTCACCCTCGGCCACTGATTGGGTTGGCTGACTCTGCCAGCTGTATGTGGTTTATCATATAGACATGTATACCATTGGGAATACTATCCAGGATCCTGGGTGGATTTTTGTTGGCAGTCCTGGGAACACTTCTCACTTTATGATAGATTGTATTATCTTACGTCTTGAATGGAATGTGTGACCTTTACATCGTGTGCCTGGTACACTTTTTTGTTTTCTTTAGACTTTGATTATATTTCTCATCAGAATTGAGATATTTCTTGTATTGTTTTTATTTGGCTGAAAAACGCTTTCAATAAAAAAAAAATGAAATGATTAAAAAAAAAAAAAAATGCATGGTTTAATTTGCTCCAGAGAGGGAAAAATGAATTCCTTCCTGATCCCCCAGAAGGCAATTGGATATTCCCTGGATCAACAATCTCTGGTATCCACATTTCTGAGCCCAGCAACTCCGTGTACCGAGGATTCCCTGTATTTTCCTTGTATACTAACACATAAGAAACATACCGTATATACTCGAGTATAAGTTGTTCCGAGTATAAGTCGAGGCCCTAATTTACCACAAAAAAATGGGAAAAACTTATTGACTCGAGTATAAGCCTAGGGTGAGAAATGCACAGCTACTGTAAGTGGAAAAGAGGGTCAACAATGCCCATTTGCAGCCTCACTGTGCCCATTGCAGCCTCACTGTGCCCATTTGCAGCCATAGGTCCCCCGAACTTCAAACTCGGTAGTTAAGGGTTCCTAGATGCCCCCCTAGCTGCAGCCAAAATTTGGGGTCTCTGAACCCAAAGGGTCCCGAAATGACATTGCTGCAGATGGACACAGTTGACCGACTTTGGGGCCCCGTATCTCGGGGCCACTTAGTGTTAGGAACACTAAATTTGGTGTGCAAACCCAGTGGAACTAGCACCATAAAATATACAAAGCTGGGGTTCCTAGCTCTAAGTGGCCCTGAGATACGGAGCCCTAAATACGGTTCAGAAAATGTCAAGCACTTTTCTGCAGCAGAGAATGACATTTTCGAACCGGGTTTGGGGCCCCAAAGTCGGTTCGGAAAATTAAATTCTTTGCTGCAGAAAAGTGCTTGACTCGAATATAAGTCGAGGGGGGGCACTTTCAGCACAAAAAAATGTGCTGAAAAACTCGACTTATACTCCAGTATATACGGTAATTACATTTAGAATTGCAGTCAATGCATCACAAGCATAGAAGTACGGACCCAAATATATGACTGGTGACACCAAAACCCACAGGATCTGGCAATGTCTGGGTGGTCAACAAACTGATCTTGTAATATTCAATCTGGGCATAAATGGCCAATCGTTTTTTGTACATGGTGAAGTCAACAATCTTTAGGTTATTGCCCAGACTTCCCAAAAAACAGCAGAATCGTTGTGTATTTCACGTTGCCCATTAATGTTCATAAGGGGTCTAACAGAACTGTGCCATGTCAGGGTGTCACCCAGGTTTTTCATCCATGCAGATTGAGAGGTTACAAGATCTGTGTCTCATTAGGAGAAAACTGGCCTTTTCTGCATGATTTTTAGGAAAGACGGTCAAAGATACAACAAACAGGCCAGCATTACACACTTCAAACCTGCCGATGTGAACAGAGCCTTAAAGCTCCATTCACTCTTGTACAACTTCCAAGTTGCAAAAACTTTGGAGTCCAACTTTGGTGCAACTTGGATACAACTTTGGCTTTGACCAGTGATAACGGAGAACTGTCGCAAACAAGTTGCATTGAATAACATTCAGGTACGACTTTCATGCAACTTTTGCATGAAAGTCGGACCAAAGTAGTGCAATAACTACTTTGAAGTCGCTGCAGCTTTAAGTCGCGCATACAGTATCTCACAAAAATAAGTACACCCCTCAGTCACATTTGTGTAAATCTTTTCTTCTCTCTTTTCATGTGACAACACTGAAGAAATGACACTTGTCTACAATGTAAAGTAGTGAGTGTACAGCTTGTATAACAGTGTAAATTTGCTGTCCCCTCAAAATAACTCAACACACAGCCATTAATGTCTAAACCGCTGGCAACAAAAGTCAGTACACCCCTAAGTGAAAATGTCCAAATTGGGCCCAAAGTGTCAATATTTTGTGTGGCTACCATTATTTTCCAGCACTGCCTTAACCCTTTTGGGCATGGAGGTCACCAGAGCTTCACAGGTTGTCACTGGAGTCCTCTTCCCCTCCTCCATGATGACATCACAGAGCTGGTGGATGTTAGAGATCTTGCGCTCCTCCACCTTCCGTTTGAGGATGTCCCACAGATGATCAATAGAATTTAGGTCTGGAGACATTCTTGGCCAGTCCCTCACCTTTACCCTCAGCTTCTTTAGCAAGGCAGTGGTGGTCTTGGAGGTGTGTTTGGGGTGGTTATCATGTTGGAATACTGCCCTGCGGTCCAGTCTCTGAAGGGAGGGGATCATGCTCTGCTTCAGTATTTCACAGTACATGTTGGCATTCATGGTTCCCTCAATGATCTGTAGCTCCCCAGTGCCGGCAGCACTCATGCAGCCCCAGACCATGACACTCCCACCACCATGCTTGACTGTAGACAAGACACACTTGTCTTTGTCCTCCTCACCTGGTTGCCCCCACACACGCTTGTCACCATCTGAACCAAATACGTTTATCTTGGTCTCATCAGACCACAGGACATGGTTCCAGTAATCCATCTCCTTAGTCTGCTTGTCTTCAGCAAACTGTTTGTGGACTTTCTTGTACATCATCTTTAGAAGAGGCTTCCTTCTGGGACGACAGCCATGCAGACCAATTTGATGCAGTGTGCGGCGTATGGTCTGAGCACTGACAGGCTGACCCCCCACCCCTACAACCTCTGCAGCAATGCTGGCAGCACTCATACATCTATTTCCCAAAGACAACCTCTGGATATGACGCTGAGCACGTGACCTCAACTTCTTTGGTGGACCATGGCGAGGCCTGTTCTGAGGGGAACCTGTCCTGTTATACGGCTGTATGGTCTTGGCCACCGTGCTGCAGCTCAGTTTCAGGGTCTTGGCAATCTTCTTATGCCTAGGCCATCTTTATGTAGAGCAACAATTCTTTTTTTAAGATCCTCAGAGAGTTCTTTGCCATGAGGTGCCATGTTGTACTTCCAGTGACCAGTATGAGAGAGTGAGAGAGATGACACCAAATTTAACACACCTGCTCCCCATTCACACCTGAGACCTTGTAACACTAACGAGTCACATGACACCGGGGAGGGAAAATGGCTATATGGGCCCTATTTGGACATTTTCACTTAGGGGTGTACTGACTTTTGTTCCCAGCGGTTTAGACATTAATATTAGGCTGTGTGTTGAGTTATTTTGAGGGGGCAGCAAATTTACACTGTTATACAAGCTGTACACTCACTACTTTACATTGTAGACAAGTGTCATTTCTTCAGTGTTGTCACATGAAAAGATAGAAGAAAAGATTTACAAATATGTGACTGAGGGGTGTACTCACTTTTGTGAGATACTGTATATGAATGGTTATCATTGGAAAACATAGGGAAAGGACTTGCCATGCAACCTTGATGTCCAAAGTTGCATGACTAGTCGCGCAAGTGTGAATGGAGCCTAAAGTAAAGCTGAAGGCAAACCTTTTTTCATTTTGGGTAGAGTAAAGGAGGGTTATAACCCCTGTCACTTTTTTTTTTTCCATCTGTGTCCCCAATTGGAGTGATTTTCCTTCACTTCTTGTCCCATAGCCACAACAGAAAGTGAGGGGATCTCTCCAGAGTGAAGGAATTCCTGTCCCCATTGGAATATTTCCCTTCTATTCCTTTTTCTGGTGACCACTTATAGTTTGAGATTTTCTTAGTTCTTCTCCACTCTTTCCAACACTAAAAAAAGGTTTTGCCTTTAGTAATAATTTAAGCTACCTACCGAGTGAGCGTGATTTTGATTGCTGATCTATTTTACCCAAGATCCCTCCAGAAATACAGTATATACGCACTGTAAGTGTTCACGTTTTCTCATTCCAGGGATTGTTTGTCCTGGGTGATGGACATCTCTCTCCCCTGAGATAAGCCGGCACTGATATATTCCCTGTTTCCTCTCCCGTTGACCAAAACAAGCTTTCATCCAAGGTGAACATACTCTACGCAGTCCTACAACAATCTTTTTATAAGCAAAATTGTTGGCGGGTGAGACCCTGCCTTGTGTCTGCAGGTATCCTAACAATGTCTGGTGGGAACCTATGAATAGATAACCTGGTATGCACAGTTCCGGCCAGTGTCGGGATTTTTTTTTTCAATCACGTCGTTTTTATTTAAGAAGAACAACATTCACATTGTTATGGTTACAGGAAAGTGTTCCAGCCCTGTCCAGGCGTTGCTGGTGTCCAGCCTTCCAGGTCCTTCTACTCAGCTTAAAGGCTCAGTTCACCTTTTTTTTTTTTCTTCTAAATTCCAGCTCAAGAGAGCAGTCAAGTTTGGGAGTGGGGTCTTAGCAGGTGGCAGGCAAAGGGTAATCAGTTAGTCTGGGTTGGCAATGAGTAGGTGGTAAACTAGGCTGGAGATGAGAGCGCATTCAACTTCAGGCAGGCGGCAAGCAAAGGATGGTTCAGGCAGGGGTCTTGGCAGCAAACAATGGGAAGTCATAAGGTCCAGGTCACCAATGAGTAGGCAATAAACTAGGCTGAAGTTAAAAGAGTAATCAAGTTTAAGGCAGGGGTCTTGGCAGGCAGCAAACAAAGGAGTCACACGCTCCAGGTTGGCAACAAATATACGGCAAACTAGCCTAGAAGACTAAAGAATAGTCAAGTTCAGGAAGGGATCATAGCGGGAGGCAAGCAAAGGGTAGTCAGATAGTCCAGATCGACAATAAAGAAAGCAGAAGATGAGAGAAAAGTCAAGCATTCCAGTTTAGCAACAAGTAACAGGCTTCGGTAATATAGCTCTTGTTCATGGGTGTAACTGGATTGAAGACGTGGCACCAGCCACTTCACAGGCTGGAGCCTAAATACCCCCCTGCCCATTCCCAGGATCATTAGGGTGTGTTGATCGGGACCGATCTACAAGAAAAGTCACAAGAGCTTAAAGGATAAGTTCACCTTTTTTTTTTCTTCTAATTTCCAGCTCCCCTATGTACCAATAGAGCATTCATGTACTTTTTTTGCAAAAAACATATCAAAGCTTTCCATAAAATCTCCAGACACGTACCTTACTGTCCTCCATCCATGATTCCAAACTTATCTATTGCTTCTGTCTTACTTCCTTACAGACTGGAGGTCATGACACAGGAAGGAGTTGACCAGCTGACCTCATTAGCACACGCCCCCCTGCATCATCCACCCTCCCATTCCCAGGTGCACGTTTTTTAAATGAAATGCAATCGATCAGTGATCACCCTTCTCACTAAATACACAATCAGGTTGCATAGTGTATGGTCATCTTTATACGAGAACACAAAAAACACAAAAAAGACAAAAAAGAACACAAAAAAGAAAGAGGGCGCACCAACCTAGTGCATTACCACTGATAAACTTTAATGCAGCATAAAAACAGTAAAAATTATACTCACAAACGAGCTAGTATAAATAGCTTTCAAAAGGGCGCAAAAGCGCTGTTTCTGTGGATCGACACCCCAGGACCTGTTGCCGAGAGGATAAGACCAGCGCAAATGGCTGATGGCTTACGCGTTTCAGGGGAGCACCCCTTTCTTCAGAGCCTAAGGTGGCCATACACTATACAATCTGATTGTACAATCTCCTTTAGATCTGCCCTCAATTATGTAGCGCAAGAGCCTGCCTGAGAGGATACAGAGGGATTGGCTAGATAGGTGTTTCCTCCTATTATATACATTTGGTAAATCTAAAGGAGATTGTACAATCAGATTGTATAGTGTATGGCCACCTTTGTACACCTAAAATTACTAGTTGCGCTTTCAGTGCCATTAATTGGTAACGGCGGACCAACCACAGAAGCAAACACACATTTTGCCATGTTAAAAAACGAGTGTCAAATGCTGCAAAACGCACAGTAAAAAAACACGCAACCCACAAAACGCCAACATGTCCCGTAAGCCACGTATAGCACAGCCCATTGAAATCCGCGGGCTGCCCTATGCGTGTCACAGGAAAAACGAGCCACAAAACGTTCGCTCCCACTATGCTAGATGTGAATGGGGGCCTGAAAGTGAAATTGGTGCGATAACACGAGAACAATGCGGCTCCAATCACATCTGTGCGTTTTACTTACATTTCAGAAATATGCTGCACCAAAAATCGCAATAAAAAAAACACAAAGCTCCGCCCTAAAAAAAAGTTCTGAAGCTTCTGTGGGGTGATTGCTGTGTGTAGGGCGGCACATTCAGGGGGATGGGCTGCCCTATGTGTGATGAGTGAAAATTCTCCAAAACGCCTCCCCCCTCGCTAAAAATAAAAAATAAAACGCATGTGGGAATGCGAGTTCCCGCTATGCAGAGATGTGAACGTTGCGTGGCAGCTGAGTGTTTCTGTCCACTCCCTTCTATGTATAAAGGTGACAATACACTATGCAACCTGATTGTGTATTTAGTGAGAAGGGTGATCACTGATTGATTGCATTTCATTTAAAAAGTGTCCAGCTGGGAGTGGGAGGGTGGATGATACTAGTGGGCGTGTGCTAATGAGGTCAGCTGGTCAACTCCTTCCTGTGTCATGACCTCCAGTCTGTAAGCTGTAAGGACGTAAGACAGAAGCAATAGGTGAGTTTGGAATCATGGATGGAGGACAGTAAGGTACGTGTCTGGAGATTTTATGGAAAGCTTTGATATTTTTGCAAAAAAAGTACATGAATGCTCTATTGGTACATAGAGGGGCTGGAAATTAGGCTATTATTAGGTATTTAGGCTCCAGCCTTTGATGTCATGTCTTCAATCCAGTTACCAATGAGCAAGAGCTATATTACCGAAGCCTGTTACTTGTTGCTAAACCGGAATGCTTGACTTTTCTCTCATCTTCTGCTTTCTTTATTGTCGATCTGGACTGTCTGACTACCCTTTGCTTGCCTCCCGCTATGATCCCTTCCTGAACTTGACTACTCTCTAGTCTTTTAGGCTAGTTTGCCGTATATTTGTTGCCAACCTGGAGCGTGTGACTCCTTTGTTTGCTGCCTTCCAAGACCCCTGCCTTAAACTTGATTACTCTTTTAACGTCAGCCTAGTTTATTGTCTACTCATTGGTGACCTGGACCTTATGACTGCCCATTGTTTGCTGCCAAGACCCCTGCCTGAACCATCCTTTGCTTGCCGCCTGCCTGAAGTTGAATACGCTCTCATCTTCAGCCTACTTTACCACCTACTCATTGCCAATCCAGACTGATTACCCTTTGCCTGCCACCTGCTAAGACCCCATTCCCAAACATGACTGCTCTCTCATCTTCAGCCTAGTTTACAGCCTACTAATTGACGACCTGGACCTTCTGACTTCCCATTGCTTGCCGCCTGCCAATGCTCCTGTCTGAACTATCCATCACTTGCCACCTGCCTGAAGCTTACTGCTCTCTCGTTTCCAGCCTAGTTTACCACCTACTCATTGCCAACCCAGACTGACTACCCTTTGCCTGCCACATGCTAAGACCCCTGCCTGAACTTAACTGCTCTCTCATCTTCAGCCTAGTTTCCCGCCTACTCATTGATGACCTGGACCTTCTGACTTCCCATTGCTTCGCTGCTGCCGAGACTCCTGCCTAAACTATCCTTTGCTTGCCGCCTGCCTGACTACTCTCTCATCTCCAGCCTAGTTTACCGCTTACTAATTTTCCACCCAAACTGCTACCCACTAAGTCCCCTGCCTGAACTTGACTACTATCTTGTCTTCAATGTTGTTTACAACCTACTCATTGCCAACCCAGACTATCTGACTACCCTTTGCCTGCCACCTGCTAAGACCCCTGCCTGAACTTAATTACTCTCCATCTTCAGCCTAGTTTACTGCCTAAACTTGGCAACCTGAACCTTCTGACTTCCCATTGCTTGCTGCCTGCAAAGATCCCTGCCTGAACTATCCTTTACTTGCTGCATGCCTGAACATGACTATTTTCTCATCTCTAGCCTAGTTTATCACCTACCTGTTGCTCACCCAGACTCTCTGACTACCCTATGCTTGCTACCTGCCTGAACCTGACTACTCTATCGTCTCCAGCTTAGTTTACCACTTACTCATTGCCATCCCAGACTGTCTGACTCTCCTTTGCTTGCAGCCTGCCAAGACCCCTGCCTGAACGTCACTATTTTTTGTGCCAAGCCCAGTTTACAGTCTGCTCACTACATGCTGTTTTACCTGTGAGCGTTCCCAGTCAGGCTGCCTTTTCACCAGGTTATATTTGAAGGCCTCTACATTATTTCAATACAAGTTCACCCCCACAGAATGTTCCGCTCTTCTCGTAGACACTCCCCCTTTTGTCCCAGGTAAATCTCGGGACAAGGGAATCCTATCCTCGTGTTTTGGAAATGTCCTACCATGGTATGATACTGGCAGGACATATATGCTACCAATAAACCAGCATTTCACCTACAATGTTCCCTTGAGCCAAAGATGGGCTTCCTGGGTATTTTGTGACTCCCCTATGATGAGCCTCACTTCAAAATAGCAATACCTCGTATGCAGAAGTGTATTTAGGTTCTGTGCTGCCCTAGGCCTGACTAAACTCGTGCACCCCCTAATTTAAATATGACCCACCCCTTCCTGTCAAGGCCACACTCCTTGCTGTTTAAGACCCGCCCTGAAATTTGGGTGGGGACACTAATTCTGAGGGCCGTGGGGGGGGGGGGGGTTGCAATGGATTCCCTTAATTTGCATAGATTTCCTCTGAGAGATTGTGAAGCCTACGATTTCCCCCCCTCATCAGGAGCTTTTCCCTGGGAGCCTTTCCCTGCTGTCCCTAACAGGAGGGGTACCCGTCCCTACTCTACCAACTCACAAATGTGCGCCAAAACCTGGGAGTCAGGGCTTTAAATAGGCTCTGTCTGACCCAAGATGGCTGCCAGAGTCACATGGGGCAGCAGCATCAAATTGGATGCTTCCCCAGTGACCCAGGAAACCACAGAGGAACCCTGTTTCTCCTGATTTCCTCTCCAATTGCAGTGCCGCTGCGGAGAGAGCGCCAACTGCAGTGGGGAAAGTGAGACTGCACCTGCCTACAAGGATAATACTGCTATTGGACCACTAGATGAAGTTAACGATCATAATAAATAAATACTTACATTATTACAATCAATTAATAATACGTTGATAGTCAGTTTCATATCATGACCATTATGCAGTATTTTTCTGATTCACTCAATTCTGCATAAGCATGCACACAGGGCCTGGGCACACCCTAATCACCCTGTGTGGCACATATGCCCCCTGTTTAGACCCCTGATATTTCACCAACTAAAAAAAGTTTCTCCTTTTTTCTTTGTTCTCCTAAAAAAAATGTAAAAAAAATAATAAAAAAATAATAAAAAATAAAATAATAAACATAACTAATGACACCGTCCACTGCTCTACTGACACCAATCTCTGCCCTCGTGACACCGTCCACTGCTCTACTGACACCGTCCACTGCTCTACTGACACCGTCCACTGCTCTACTGACACCATCCACTGCTCTACTGACACCAATCTCTGCCCTCATGACACCGTCCACTGCTCTACTGACACCGTCCACTGCTCTACTGACACCGTCCACTGCTCTACTGACACCGTCCACTGTCCTACTGACACCGTCCACTGCTCTACTGACACCGTCCACTGCTCTACTGACACCGTCCACTGCCCTACTGACACCGTCCACTGCCCTACTGACACCGTCCTCTGCACTACTGACACCATCCTCTGCTCTACTGACACCGACCTCTGCCCTACTGACACCGTCCTCTGCACTACTGACACCATCCTCTGCTCTACTGACACCGTCCACTGCTCTACTGACACCATCCACTGCTCTACTGACACCGTCCTCTGCTCTACTGACACCGTCCACTGCTCTACTGACACCGTCCACTGCCCTACTGACACCGTCCTCTGCCCTACTGACACCATCCACTGCTCTACTGACACTGTCCACTGCCCTACTGACACCGTCCTCTGCCCTACTGACACCGTCCACTGCTCTACTGACACCGTCCACTGCCCTACTGACACCGTCCTCTGCTCTACTGACACCGTCCACTGCTCTACTGACACCGTCCACTGCCCTACTGACACCGTCCACTGCCCTACTGACACCGTCCACTGCTCTGACACCGTCCACTGCTCTACTGACACCGTCCTCTGCCCTACTGACACCGTCCACTGCCCTACTGACACCGTCCACTGCTCTGACACCGTCCACTGCTCTACTGACACCGTCCACTGCTCCACTGACACCGTCCTCTGCTCCACTGACACCATCCACTGCTCTACTGACACCGTCCTCTGCTCTACTGACACCGTCCACTGCTCTACTGACACCGTCCACTGCTCTACTGACACCATCCACTGCTCTACTGACACCGTCCACTGCTCCACTGACACCGTCCTCTGCTCTACTGACACCATCCTCTGCTCTACTGACACCATCCACTGCTCTGCTGACACCAATCTCTGCCCTCATGACACCATCAGTATATATATACACGCATATGTGTTTGAGCTTTGGGGTGAACATCGTCCACTGCTCTACTGACACCGACCACTGCTCTACTGACACCGTCCACTGCCCTACTGACACCGTCCACTGCCCTACTGACACCATCCACTGCTCTACTGACACCATCCACTGCACTACTGACACCGTCCACTGCTCTACTGACACCGTCCACTGCTCTACTGACACCGTCCACTGCTCTACTGACTCCAATCTCTGCCCTCATGACACCGTCCACTGCCCTCATGACACCGTCCACTGCCCTACTGACACCATCCACTGCACTACTGACACCGTCCACTGCTCTACTGACACCGTCCACTGCTCTACTGACTCCAATCTCTGCCCTCATGACACCGTCCACTGCCCTACTGACACCGTCCACTGCTCTACTGACACCATCCACTGCACTACTGACACCGTCCACTGCTCTACTGACACCGTCCACTGCTCTACTGACTCCAATCTCTGCCCTCATGACACCGTCCACTGCCCTACTGACACCATCCACTGCTCTACTGACACCATCCACTGCACTACTGACACCGTCCACTGCTCTACTGACACCATCCACTGCTCTACTGACACCGTCCTCTGCCCTACTGACACCGTCCACTGCTCTACTGACACCGTCCACTGCCCTACTGACACCGTCCTCTGCTCTACTGACACCGTCCACTGCTCTACTGACACCATCCACTGCTCTACTGACACCGTCCTCTGCCCTACTGACACCGTCCACTGCTCTACTGACACCGTCCACTGCTCTACTGACACCGTCCACTGCCCTACTGACACCGTCCTCTGCTCTACTGACACCGTCCACTGCTCTACTGACACCATCCTCTGCTCTACTGACACCGTCCACTGCTCTACTGACACCGTCCTCTGCCCTACTGACACCGTCTTCTGCTCTACTGACACCGTCCACTGCCCTACTGACACCGTCCACTGCTCTACTGACACCGTCCTCTGCTCTACTGACACCATCCACTGCTCTACTGACACCGTCCACTGCTCTACTGACACCGTCCTCTGCTCTACTGACACCGTCCACTGCTCTACTGACACCGTCCTCTGCCCTACTGACACCATCCACTGTCCTACGGACACCGTCCACTGCCCTACTGACACCGTCCACTGCTCTACTGACACCGACCTCTGCTCTACTGACACCATCCACTGCTCTACTGACACCGTCCTCTGCTCTACTGACACCGTCCACTGCTCTACTGACACCGTCCACTGCCCTACTGACACCGTCCTCTGCCCTACTGACACCGTCCACTGTCCTACTGCCCTCTGCTCTACTGACACCATCCACTGCTCTACTGACACCGTCCTCTGCTCTACTGACACCGTCCACTGCTCTACTGACACCGTCCACTGCCCTACTGACAGCGTCCACTGCTCTGACACCGTCCTCTGCCCTACTGACACCGTCCACTGCCCTACTGACACCATCCACTGCTCTGACACTGTCCACTGCTCTACTGACACCATCCACTGCTCTACTGACACCGTCCACTGCTCTACTGACACCGTCCTCTGCTCTACTGACACCATCCACTGCTCTACTGACACTGTCCACTGCTCCACTGACACCGTCCTCTGCTCTACTGACACCATCCTCTGCTCTACTGACACCATCCACTGCTCTACTGACACCAATCTCTGCCCTCATGACACCGTCAGTATATATATACACGCATATGTGTTTGAGCTTTGGGGTGAACACCGTCCACTGCTCTACTGACACCGACCACTGCTCTACTGACACCGTCCACTGCTCTACTGACTCCAATCTCTGCCCTCATGACACCGTCCACTGCTCTACTGACACCGACCACTGCTCTACTGACACCGTCCACTGCTCTACTGACACCGTCCACTGCTCTACTGACACCGTCCACTGCCCTACTGACACCGTCCACTGCCCTACTGACACCGTCTTCTGCTCTACTGACACCATCCACTGCTCTACTGACACCGTCCACTGCCCTACTGACACCGTCCACTGCCCTACTGACACCGTCCTCTGCTCTACTGACACCATCCACTGCTCTACTGACACCGTCCACTGCTCTACTGACACCGTCCACTGCTCTACTGACACCGTCCTCTGCTCTACTGACACCGTCCTCTGCTCTACTGACACCGTCCTCTGCCCTACTGACACCGTCCACTGTCCTACTGACACCGTCCACTGCCCTACTGACACCGTCCACTGCTCTGACACCGTCCAATGCTCTACTGACACCGTCCACTGCTCTACTGACACCGTCCTCTGCTCTACTGCTCTACTGACACCATCCACTGCTCTACTGCTCCACTGACACCATCCTCTGCTCCACTGACACCATCCTCTGCTCCACTGACACCATCCACTGCTCTACTGACACCGCCCTCTGCTCTACTGACACCGTCCACTGCTCTACTGACACCGTCCTCTGTCCTACTGACACTGTCCACTGTCCTACGGACACCGTCCACTGCCCTACTGACACCGTCCACTGCTCTACTGACACCATCCACTGCTCTACTGACACCGTCCTCTGCTCTACTGACACCATCCACTGCTCTACTGACACCGTCCACTGCTCTACTGCTCCACTGACACCGTCCTCTGCTCCACTGACACCATCCTCTGCTCCACTGACACCATCCTCTGCTTTACTGACACCGTCCTCTGCTCTACTGACACCATCCACTGCTTTACTGACACCGTCCTCTGCTCTACTGACACCATCCACTGCTCTACTGACACCGTCCACTGCTCTACTGCTCCACTGACACCGTCCTCTGCTCCACTGACACCATCCTCTGCTCCACTGACACCATCCTCTGCTCCACTGACACCATCCACTGCTTTACTGACACCGTCCTCTGCTCTACTGACACCATCCACTGCTCTACTGACACCGTCCACTGCTCTACTGCTCCACTGACACCATCCTCTGCTCCACTGACACCATCCACTGCTCTACTGACACCATCCACTGCTCCACTGACACCGTCCTCTGCTCTACTGACACCATCCACTGCTCTACTGACACCAATCTCTGCCCTCATGACACCGTCAGTATATATATACACGCATATGTGTTTGAGCTTTGGGGTGAACACCCCAATGCTATAGGCTGCACACACTTATGCTATTCTCTATGAATAAATAAGATTCAACCTGGAGAGAAAATATCCTATGAACAATTGATTTTGCTGCCATTTGCACAGAATGAAGGTTCATGCAGTTTTGTTGGGTGAATAGTTTTGTGAATGTTCCTCGTTTTGTAGCCTTGAAGAAGAAAATATTCTAAGACCTCCAAAACGTGTTGGCTTTGAATTTATTTTAACCAATAAGAGCTGAGTTATCTTTGGGTGTCTGTCTTGGCGCTCCTCACCATTTATCTTCCCCGTTTTACAGGAGAATCCACGTCTAGAATCGTGACTTCGTCTTCGAGGGGCAGCTCCTTCCTCACAATGACTTGTAGCTTTGTGGAGGGTTTGGGGTCATAGCTGGGCCATAGATTTCCCATTCGCATCTTCATAATGGAGGATCTTCTCGTCTCACAGACACATTCACTTTGATTGCAAATACCGCTGTCCTTGATAGAGGATTCACCATTTATTTATGGGCACACGTTCAGGAAATCCATTTATTTGATGCACTTTTGTATTTCATGTTCACAGATTTGCCCTTCGTATGTATGAACATTGGACTTATATCACACGTATAAATGTTGTATACATTAACATTTTCAGTATTTCACTGTTATATTGTTTTATGTTTAGCGCTTCACTTTGTTTTTTTGTTTTTTTACATTTGGTTAGGACTTTGCTTGTTTTATTGTCAGCAGCTAGTTTTTCCAGTGTGCTGCAACGCTGTGTTTGGACGCCGTGCTGGGACGCCGTGCTGGGGCGCTGTGGAATATACTTTCAGTGTGGAGTCTAGAAGGAAAGGTGTTGGGACGCTCAAACCGGAGCTGTTCTATCCGATCCATCCATCGATCTGGGAGGATGTGGCCAGGCATCGGGCATTTTCTTACCTCCTGCATTAGATGATCTCTTATAATTTAGAGATCATCAGAAGTTGGTAAGAGGCCAATTTAATGTACATTTGGATTGTTATACTTTATTATCACTGGGAATTGTGGATCGCACATCCAGTTGGTGGAATACTAATGGAATCATTTTTGATACACATGGACACTTGTTTATTGATCATTAGTTGATACTTTGTGTTTGTTATATATATTTTTTTTGATAAGAGTTTTTTTTTTGTTTTATGAGACAGTGCAACTTTCTACATTTTCACTTTTTTTTTTTATCAGGCTACTTTCACACTGAAAGCGCCAGCCATTAGCACTAAAGTGCCGCTCGTTTCTTAACAGCACTTTAGCGCCAATTTTCGGACACTAGCGGAGCGCTTTTAACCCCCAAAAAAAGGGTTAAACACTCCCAATTTGCGGCGCTTTCAAAGCGCTTTTAAGGGCGCATAGAAAGAGCTACAAATTCCTTGCAATGGGCAGGGGCGTTTTGTGAGCGCTAAATACAGCGATCCCAACCCCCACAAAAGATGCTGCTTGCAAGACTTTTTGGAACGTCCCGCAAGCGCACCGCCCCGGTGTGGAAAGATCGAGAGGTGGTTTTTTTTAGGCGCTTTGCAGAGGCTATTTCTAGCGCTAAAGTGCCTGAAAACCGCCCCGGTGTGAAAGTATTCTTATTTTTCAGCCGGTGGCTGGCTTTCTCATGAAAGTGTTCCAAGCAGCTCATTAGCTGGATCGTTTTCAGAAGGGGCAGGAGGGGACGTTCCACACCCCCCCCGCCACTTGCCAGTGTCACAGTTTTCTGATGGTGCGGCTGGATGGTCACGGAGGCGGACAGAGAACAGATCATCTACGATCACCTCTATGGCCTTGGTGGAGCGAAGCGATGGCTGCTAGCATTGACGTCACATGTCTTGGGCCTGTAATATCTCCATCACAGGAGGCGGAACTGGGCGTGACTGCGAGCCGAGTACACGGGAGATCCGGCTACGTCTAATCCGGCACTGAGCAGGCTGCATTAACGGGCATTGGCGAGGCTGCAATGCTGGGCACTGATCAGGCTGCAATGATGGGCACTGGTGAGGCTGCAATGATGGGCATTGGCGAGGCTGCAATGATGGGCATTGGCGAGGCTGCAATGATGGGCATTGGTGAGGCTGCAATGATGGGCATTGGTGAGGCTGCAATGATGGGCACTGGTGAGGCTGCAATGATGGGCATTGGTGAGGCTGCAATGATGGGCATTGGTGAGGCTGCAATGATGGGCATTGGCGAGGCTGCAATGATGGGCATTGGCGAGGCTGCAATGATGGGCATTGGCGAGGCTGCAATGATGGGCACTGGTGAGGCTGCAATGATGGGCATTGGCGAGGCTGCAATGATGGGCATTGGTGAGGCTGCAATGATGGGCATTGGCGAGGCTGCAATGATGGGCATTGGCGAGGCTGCAATGATGGGCATTGGCGAGGCTGCAATGATGGGCACTGGTGAGGCTGCAATGATGGGCATTGGCGGGGCTGCAATGCTGGGCATTGGCGGGGCTGCAATGCTGGGCATTGGCGAGGCTGCAATGATGGGCACTGATCAGGCTGCAATGATGGGCATTGGCGAGGCTGCAATGATGGGCATTGGCGAGGCTGCAAAGATGGGCATTGGTGAGGCTGCAAAGATGGGCATTGGTGAGGCTGCAATGATGGGCATTGGTGAGGCTGCAATGATGGGCACTGGCGAGGCTGCAATGATGGGCATTGGCGAGGCTGCAAAGATGGGCATTGGTGAGGCTGCAATGATGGGCATTGGTGAGGCTGCAATGATGGGCATTGGTGAGGCTGCAATGATGGGCACAGACGCTTATTTTGCTTCAAAGTTCTTTATTTAAAATTTAAGTTTTTTTTTTCCTGAAACTTCCCTCTTAATATTAAGGTGTGTGTTATATACCGATAAATAGAGTAGTTAGTTCCTTAAAGTGTATTTTTTCCAGAAAAATTTGATTAAAAAAAGCACTGCGCAAAAATCCGTGACCTAAAAATTTGCAATGTTCGCCATTTACTCCCTAGGGTGTCTGCTAAATGTACAATATATATATATATATAATATAATGTTTCGGGATAATAAATAATTTACTAGCAAAAAATACAGGTTTTTATATGTAAACAAAAAGTGTCAGGAAGAGCCGAACTTTTCACATTGTAACAACACTTTGTAAATATTGAGGCCGAGAAAACTTTTATATACAAGATACCGTATCTATCAATCAATGTGAATCTGGTGCCCCCTGCAGGCCAACAAAAGATCAACAGCACATCCAAAGCCTGCACAAAGAATTTTTAACCTAGCTTAGTGAATAAGGTGAAGCGAAGCGAAATTTTCACTTTGTAAAGAATAACCAACAATGTGCAAGATAAATAATAAAAAAAAAAGATATATATATTTTTGCTCAGAGATGACGATGAAGTCAGCAGAGCTTCCCCTTTATCCACCTCACTGGGTTACAATTCACTTTACAAAGAAAACTTTACTTGTTTAGTAACTGTATATATTCGTCGTATCATATACTGCCCCGCTTCATTTCATAAATAAAGCCAACGCTCACCACAAGAGGACCATGTGGTCTCCATAGCAACCATGTGCAGTTCATAGTGTCATCTATGTAAATTATAGTGTACAATGTATCTATAACAGTATCTATCTATCTATCCAAGCTCGGTTCTGAAAACTAACACAGGTCAATATTGAACAAAAAAAAAAAAATGTTTTTATTATTTTTGTCTTTAGATTTTGTCTAAAACCCCGCCCCACCTCCCAGCATCTCTAACCTCTTAAAGGGCCAGGAGGTGAAAACGCAAAGGGGTTACGATTTGTAAGAAATAATAAAGATTTTCCAGAAAAATATAAAAAAATAAATAAATAGCCAGATACCGGTACAAGGTATTTGATTTATTTTATATATAAACAAAGAACATAACATGAATTATTGTGTCCTCAGTGTGCCAGGGACACGATCGCCTCTTCATTCATCTACATTATTGGGGGACACGTCCGTCCGTCCGCACCCGGACTTCTCAGGGTTCAATCGTCAGATCGGGTCATTTCTTCGGCAGTTTAGACACCAGAGTATCACTGCAAGGAAGGGGGAAGGATTAGACGAGGAGAGAACTTCAACAGGAAGGAATTATAAAAACGGGACCCCCCCCCCCAAGGGTTATTGGGGGCAAAAAAAAAAAAAAAAAATTATACAGAGCCTTGAAAAAGTATTCATACCCCTTTGAAATTCTCCACATTTTGTTACAACCAAAAACCATAAATGTATTTTATTGGGATTTTATGCGATGGACCAACACAAAGTGTCACATAATTGTGAAGTGGAAGGAAAATGATAAATGATACAAATAAATATATGAAAAGTGTGGGGGAGGGGCATTTGTATGGCACCCCCCGGAGTCAATACTTTGTAGAACCCCCTTTCTCTACAAGCCTTTTTGGGGATGTCTCTACCAGCTTTGCACATCTAGAGAGGACATTTCTGCCCATTCTTCTTTGTAAAATATCTCAAGCTCTGTCAGATTGGATTGAGAGCGTCTGTGAACAGCAGTTTTCAAGTCTTGCCACAGATTCTCAATGTGATTTAGGTCTGGACTGTGACTGGGCCATTCTAACACATGAATATGCTTTGATGTAAACCATTCCATTGTAGCTCTGGCTGGATGTTTCGGGTCGTTGTCCTGCTGGAAGGTGAACCTCCCCCCAGTCTCAAGTCTTTTGCAGACTCTAACAGGTTTTCTTCTAAGATTGTCCTGTATTTGTCTCCATCCATCTTCCCATCATCTCTGACCAGCTTCCCTGTCCCTGCTGAAGAAAAGCATCCCCACCACATGATGCTGCCACCACCATGTTTCACGGTGGGGATGGTGTGTTCAGGGTGATGTGCAGTGTTAGTTTTCCCCACACATAGAGTTTTACTTTTAGGCCATGAAGTTGAATTTTGGTCTCATGTGACCAGATCACCTTCTTCCACATGTTTGCTGTGTCCTCCACATGGCTTCTCACAAACTACAAACAGGACTTCTTATGACTTTCTTTCACCAATGTCTTTCTTCTTGTCACTCTTCCATAAAGGGCAGATTTGTGGAGAACACGACTAATAGTTGTCCTGTGGACAGATTCTCCCACCTGAGCTGTGGATCTCTGCAGCTCCTCCAGAGTTACCATGGACCTCTTGGCTCTTCTCTGATGAATGCTCTCCTTGCCCGGCCGGTCAGTTTAGGTGGACAGCCATGTCTTGGTAGGTTTGCAGTTGTGCCATACTCTTTCCATTTTCCGATGATGGATTGAACAGAGCTCCGTGAGATGATCAAAGCTTGGGAGATTTATTTATAACCTAATCCTGCTTTATACTTCTCCACAACTTTATCCCTGACCTGTCTGGTGTGTTCCTTGGCCTTCATGATGATGTTTGTTCACTAAGGTTCTCTAACAAACCTCTGAGGGCTTCACAGAACAGCTGTATTTATACTGAGATTACATTACACACAGGTGGACTCTATTTACTACTTAGGTGATTTCTGAAGACAATTGGTTCCACTAGATTTTAGTTATCAGAGTAAAGGGGGCTGAATACAAATGCCCCTCCCCCCACACTTTTCACATATTTATTTGTATCATTTATCATTTTCCTTCCACTTCACAATTATGTGACACTTTGTGTTGGTCTATCACATAAAATCCCAATACAATAAAACATTTACGTTTTTGGTTGTAAAAAAATGTGGGAAATTTGAAGGGGTATGAATACTTTTTCAAGACACTAATTTTATATATATATAAAAAAAATGCAACATTATTCCATCATAACGGAACCAATAACCTGAAAGTGTGTGAAGTCAAAACATAAAATAAAAATCTTTATTATCCACCTCAGCTCCGGGAAATTACCCCCCCCCCCCGACCAGGCCAGTTTTTGCTATTCAGCACTGCACTACTTTGACACTTGAGCGGTCATGTGACGCTGTACTCATAGGACATTTTTTTTTCACTCAAATAGAACTTTCTTTTGGTGGTATTTGATCACCTCTGGGGTTTTTTGAGCTTTTATTATATAAATGAAAAAAAGATTGACATTTTTTTTTACTTTTTGCTAAAAAGATATCCCAAAAAAAAAAAAAAAAAAAATATATATATAATAATAATAATAAATAAAATCTCTTAATAAAAATGTTGGCCAATATGTATTCTGCTACATGTCTTTGGTAAAAAAAACAAAAAAAAAAAACAAAAAAAAAACACCCCACAATAAATGTATATGGATTGGTCTCTAATCCACAAAATACTGGGGTTTATACTGGAATTTCTATTTTTTTTTTAATACTACTAATGGCAGCAATCAGCAACTCATAGTGGGACTGTAATGGCAGCGGTCAATCCGACACTAACTGATACTTTGTGGGAACTGACCGACACCTCCAGTGACACCAATACAGTGATACTACTGTACACTGTCACTGTACTAATGACACTGGCTTAACATCAAAGGGTTAATTGTGTGCCTAACAATATGTAATGTGTGCCGATTTTTAATATGCATCGATTTGTTTCTTTTTCCTGCATTGCAGGGAAAAGAAACAAAAGCGATCGTTCCCTCTATACAGAGTCCTGTGTTATTTATCAACACAGGGCTCTGGGCTGTGATTGGACACAGCTGATCCTGGGCTGTGATCTGAACTGAATGCGCATTCGCCGATTCAATAGCGGCCATTATTTCTGGTGAGTGATGTAGTGACCCCCGGTGGGGGGTTTCAGCACTGAAGGTTGGGGCGTGCTACGAATGTTTTCTCTGTCCTCACCCCCCCAATTACTATCTCCTCCTGTCCTCAGCCAACCCGCCCCCCCCCCCCCCCCATTAACATCCTCAGTGACCGCACTCCACTACAGTCCTCAGCTCCCCCCTCCCATCCACATCGCCCCCACCTCCTGTCTTACCTTACACAGTGCGGAAGGCAGGAGACACAGCATGTCTGGAGAGCACAAGCTGGTGACTGGTTGCTAGGACCGCCCTGCATCCTAACAACCAACCAATCACCTGCTTATTAACTCGGTCAGTCCCCCCCGCTCTATATCCAGAGCGGTCCTGCCTCCCAGAGAATGATAGCGGCGGTGGCTCCTAAGTGGAAGGACAATGGTCACAATTGTGACCCCCGCGACCCCCTGATGCTACGCCAGCGGGCAGACTCAATGTACCCAAGTTGGTTTTACATGCGATTATTGTAAGCGGCTGTTATACCCACTAGAAATAATCACTGTGTCTTGGCAGGAAGGATAATCCTGTTAACACTCGACTTGCAGGAAAGAAAATTGACTCCGTCTATGGCCGGCCTGAGGGCAGGTGTGTCTGGAGGGAGCCCACCTCTTAAAGGGTGCAAAACAAAACCCCCCATTTTTTAACATAAATGTCAGACAGGGTCAGTTCGGTTGGTTTGCTGGTAAATGTGCCGGGAAATATCGGGCTGTGATGTGCGTCGCCCTTCCATGTGCACCTTGCTGAACGGGCCAGTTATAGGTGAGGGGGAGGGGTCGCCACTTTTCTGTACAGTGGGCTCCTCTCCTATTTATGATCTCTCACTCCTGATAATGCTCAATAGCTCATTCCTCCCACCCCATAATAATGGAAAACGCTCAAGTAATGCTAAACTGTTTTTTGGTCCTGCCAATCAAAGGTCATTTGAAAAGGAGGGGGGAGGGGGGGGGACAAGGGAGCGTGGAGGGGAAAAAAAAAAAAAAAAAAAAAAGCGCCCTAAGGAAACGTAGTCAGGTTGAAAAAAAAGACACAAGTCCATCCAGTTCAACCATAAAAAAATAAATAAATAAAAAAAACCAAAAAAACAAACAAAATACAGACAACCATTGATTGATGTTTAGAAATGATCTTACCTCGCACTGCAGCATTCAAGTCCCGGGTAGAAAGATAAAAAAAAGAAGAAAATAAAAAAGACAAAACAATAGTGAGAACAAAGTATCAGGGCGCACAGTTCTGTATATAACAAAGACGTGTAACTTGTTTTATTGTATAAAAATCACCATTTACCGACCCCCCTAACCGGGAAAATACAGAATTTGTTTAACAGTAAATAACCGGGGTGATGGCTGCAGCCAAAATTCCATAACCCCCCCCCGGTATGTTCTTCTACCTCAGGTGCCAGACTTTAGTGATCTGCCACGGGACCACTTTTAGACGTGGGGGGGGGGGCGTTTTTTTTGTTTTTTGTTTTTATCTTTTGTGTTTAGGGCCAGTTCACAGCACAAACACGCAATCCAGATCCGTTCCGGATGCGTTTCTGCATGCGTGTTTATGATGCATTCCAGGTGCCTTTTATCTTCTTTATTCACTATTCTAGGGTCCAGTGCGTTTTTGATGCGTTCCAGTACAGTCCAGTAGCAGCAGGTTCTATTTTTCTTTCTGGAAAGCCCTGGAACCGACTCCCTCAGAACTTGTGACCTCTGTGACCTTGTGCCGTGTGATAAAACGGCACATTTTAGAGTGGCCTTTTATTGTGGGCAGATTAAAGCCTCGTACACACGATCGGATTGTTGGCCAACTGAGTGTCTGATTTTTGTCCGGGGGGGAAGTGCGCCAGGATCTCGCCTTCCATAGAAAACGGCACACAATTGTCGGCCAACAAACACGAACGCAGTGACGTACTACGTGAAATTTCGGCTCTTGAGCGCCACCCTTTGGGCACCTTCTGCTAATTTTGAGGATGAGTGTTTTGTACTTTGGACTTTTGTGTGACGTACTACTTGTGTACAGACCATACGAAAATCTGACAACAGACCATTGTCCGCTGAAAATTTACTAGCCTGCCATCCAACATTTGTTGGCAGAAAGTTGGACAACAATTGTCAGAAGGAGCGCACTAACAATCGGATTTTAGCCCAACAGTCTGTCAAGAGACGATCCCCTGCCAACAATCTGATCGTGTGTATGAGGCTTAAGGCACACCTGTGCAATAATCATGCTGTCTAATCTTCTGCTCAGTCTGAGGCTGTGGAACTGGTATAAGTGGTGAGTTAAAAACCAGAGTTAGAGTGAACAAGTCTTGCTTTTTGTTTGCTGGGTTGCATTTTTGGGGCTTTTCCTTTTTAGTTTTTCAATCACCTTTTTCGGTCACTTTTTAAATAGCTTTTTTTTTTTTCTCTAGTTCCTTCAGACTATTAATTAAGGGGGTGGTTAATTGCTCACAGGTGCCTATATAACTGGGTGTAGGACTCATTCTGAGCGTGCTCAGTCTGAGGCTGTGGACCTCGGTGTAAGTGGAACGGGTCTAAGTGGTGAGTTAAAAACCAGAGTTAGAGTGAACAAGTCTTGCTACTATGTAATCAGCACCATGATATACCACACCTGTGAGGTGGATGGATTATCTCGGCAAAGGAGAAGTGCTCACCAACACAGAATTGTGAACAATATTGGAGAGAAATCGGCCTTTTGTGTACATAGAAAAAAAGTCATAAATCTTTGAGTTCAGCTCATGATAAATAGGGGCAAACACTAAAGGGTTGTGTTCATCATTTTAAAATAATAATATATATATACACACATACATACAACTTTATTTACACACACACAGCTCCGCACACAGAATGATGTCAGATTGGTTGTACTCACTCTGTAAATGTCACATCCTGAAGATTGAGGACGAGATTGTCGGCATTCAGATATACGCGGTTCTGGGATGTAGCGATCTGAAAACAAACACAAAGTGTCATTTTGCTGGAAGACATGATGGGAAGAACTGGATAAGCTGCAATATGACTTGGGTGGGGGTAAAAAAAATTCAGATAAAGTTCTACAGCCCCTGCGGCCCTACCGTGTATGATGTGCGCCCCCCCCCCCTCCTACGGTGCATCGTGTGCGACTCAACCTGATAGAATACCTTTCTGATGAATTAGACCGGAGACTGCGAGTCAGGCCTTCTCATCCAACATCAGTGCCTGACCTCACAAATGCACTTCTGGAAGAATGGTCAGACATTCCCATAGACACCCTCCTAAACCTTGTGGACGGCCTTCCCAGAAGAGTTGAAACTGTTATAGCTGCAAAGGGCGGAGCCAACTCAATATTGAACCCTCCGGACTAAGACTGGGAGGTCATTAAAGGTCATGTGTGTGTAAAGGCAGGCGTCCCAATACTTTTGGTAATATAGTGTGTATAGCAGTGCGCATTTGCTGATTTAACATCAGTCAATAATGACATTTACATAATGTTTCTCGCACAAATAGAGTCTTCTTTTGGTGGTATTTAATCACCACTGATGGGGGGGGGGGGTTATTCAATTCAATTTTTTCGCTAAATAAACAAATAAAAAAGAAAATTTTGAGAAAAAAAAAAAAGATTTTTTTTTTTTTTAGTTTCTGTTATGAAATTTTGCAAATAACTAATTTTTCTCCTTCACTGACGAGGCGGCACCGATGATGAGTGTAGATGTCTCTTATCACACTTTCCGGTCCCCGGCTCTCCTCTCTTCATGCGGTGAGGAAAGGAAATGCCGATAACCAGCAAGTGTTGACATGTGATGAGCTGTCATTGGCGCTTTACCGCAATCTATGATCAGCTGTGTCCGAAAGGGGGGGGCGTGGCTCTGGGTGGACGTCCATAGACGCCCTTCCCAGAATAACAGCGC
>JBBGZY010003254.1:0-85000 GCA_037952925.1 Lithobates clamitans
TGTTCTGCCCTTTCTGCCTGACCCCAGTGGTTTCATTGCCGAACTTGATTTCTACTCTACATACTTTTCAAGATCTCTCTGGACTAGGGGTAAACCTTTCTAAATGTGCTGCACTTCCACATAACTTTCCTTGGACCTCTATCTCTGGCATTCAGGCTAGATTTGGCTTAGCCTGCTCTGGGGGGTACACTTCCCCACTTGGGTATCAAATTAGCCGCTACCCTTTTCGTGGGATGTCCCACTCTAACTTACCCCCCAGTGTTCTCTCAGATCAGGCTATTGCTACGACTGTGGGCTCCATACCGAATTTCCTTTTTAGGAAGGGTTCAAGCAGTGAAGATGTCGATACTTCTGAAAACTACTACAGTAATACCTCGGATTGCGAGTAACGCGGTCAATGAGCTTTTCGCAATACAAGCTATTATTCTTTTTTAAATCCTGACTCTGTTTGCGAGCGCTGTCTTTCGCAAAACGAGCAGGATTCAAGCCTCTGGGGTGTGCAGTACCGCATTTGGCCAGAGGTGACATTTGGAGCCGCTTGGATGCACTCAGATGTACTCTGAGCCCAGTTCCCGAGTGTTTCCGAGTGGTTTAGAGTGCATCCGAGCGGCTCAGAATGTCACGGGCGCCCCCGCACCTCTGGCCAAACACTCGTTTCCTGAGTGTTTCCGAGCCCCTCCGTGTGTTTCCGAGTGCATCCGAGCGGCTCAGAGTGGTTTCCGAGTCTTTCCGAGGCTCTCCGGCGCCCTCCCACCTCTGGCCACATGCGGTACTGCATACCATAGGAGTCACTGTGGAATGAATTATCTGAGTTTCCATTGACTTCTATGGGGAAACTCGCTTTGATATACAAGTGCTTTGGATTGCAAGCATTTTTCTGGAATGAATTATGCTCGCAATCCAAGGTTCCACTGTATTTTATTTTAAAGCCCTTCCTTTATATGTTTCCCACCAGACTATTGAAATGATGCAGAAAGAGGTTAATAATTTTATATGGCAAGCTAAAAAGCCGCAAACCGCAAAAATGGGCAAACAGTTGTGCCGCGTACACACGATCGGAATTTCCGGCAATAAATGATCGATGGGAGCTTGTTGTCGGAAATTCCGACCGAGTGTAGGCTCCATTTTTTTTGTCGGAATTTCAACAAACAACAAAAATTTGAGAGCTGGTTCTCAAATTTTCCGACAACGAAATCCGTTGTCGGAAATTCCGATCGTGTGTATACAATTCCGTCGCACAAAATTCCACGCATGCTCGGAATTAAGCAGAAGAGCCGCACTGGCTATTGAACTTCATTTTTCTCGGCTCGTCGTACATGTTGTACGTCACCGCGTTCTTGACGTTCGGAATTTCCGACAACATTTGTGCGACCGTGTGTATGCAAGACAAGTTTGGGCCAACATCCGTCGGAAATAAATCCAGGATTTTGTTGTCGGAATGTCCGATCGTGTGTACGCGGCATTGGCTTACAGACCACAAGCTCAAGGGGGATTAGGTTTACCCAACCTTTGGTTAAATTACCTTTCCGCTAGGTCAGTCCAATTAGCCCAGTGGCATGCCCCCCCAGCCCATATACCTTGGCTGCACTTTGAAGGCTCTTCTATTTCTTCTATCTTTCTGGCCTCCTATGGATGAGCACGGCTCAACCCAAGGACCTAGCCCCCTTAAATGAACTAGTTAGCCAATGACATCTGCGGTCATTATATATAGCAAAATACTCTTTAATGCCCTCTAAACCTCAGTTGGCTAGTTTTTTGGGCAACCCTAGGTTTCTCCCTGCTTTTAATACTGAGAAAGTTTTTTCTAAATGGATTGAGAATAACATAGTTAGTTTGGAGGCCCTTACCAGAGAACTCCGTTTTTGTTCCTTCTCCTTTCTCCAACTTAAATATGCGCTACCCCGTACAGAATTCTATAAATATCTGCAGATAAGACATTTTTTCTCTGCCCACTTCCCCTCGAGCTCAGACAATGTTGACACCATCTTCTAGCGCCTCTGTAGATCTTCCTCTAGAGCAGTTATGGCGAACCTTGGCACCCCCAGATGTTTTGGAACTACATATTCCCATGATGCTCATCTACACTGCAGAGGACATGAGCATCATGGGAAGTGTTCCAAAACATCTGGGGTGCCAAGGTTCGCCATCACTGATCTTGAGACAAGGGTAACATTTCTATTTTATATAATTACCTCAATGAACGTGATCTTCCGGATAAGTCCTCAGAAGTGCTCAGTTGGGAAGCAGAAACAGGCCAGGTAATGCCCCCCAGATGAGTGGTTGGACATGCTCGCCAACATGCACAGATGCACAAATTCTATGGCAGTGAAGGAAACGGTAGTCAAGCTTCACACTAGATGGCACTATACACAGAATTTATCCACTAGTGCCGGAAACTTGCTTTAGGGGTTGTCCTGACAGAGACACACACCTCCATATCTTCTGGAGCTGTAAAGAAATTAAGTCATTTTGGCAGAGGTTGTCTACTAGAGTCGTCCTAATGGCGGGTACACGGTTGACTCTTATGCCACATAAACACAATCAGAAATGCCATCAGCAAAACTCCGATGAGAGGTTTTAGTCTGAAAATGCGACCGTGTGTATGCTCCATCGGTCTTTTGCTGGCGGAATTCCAGCCAGCAAAAGATTGAGAGCAGGTTCTCTATTTTTCGGTTGGAAAAAATTCCTATCCGAAAATGCGTTCGTCTGTGTGCAATTCGGACGCGCAAAAAATCACGCATGCTCGGAAACAATTTAACGCATGCTCGGAAGCATTGAACTTCATTTTCTCGGCTCGTCGTAGTGTTGTACGTCACTGCGTTCTTGACAGTTGAAAGTTCAGAGAACTTTTGTGTGAGCGTGTGTATGCAAGCCAAGCTTGAGCGGAATTCCATCGGAAAAACCATCCAAGTTTTTTCTGATGGAAATTCTGCTCGTGTGTACACGGCATTACTTTCCAAATGTGCTTATTTTTCACAGATTTACCAGAGATGGCTCCCCCCCCCCCTTGCCAAAGGTTAGCTCACACTCTACTGGGCAACTTCTTTGCATTGGCAGTCCCCTATGGTCCCTTGGGATCAGGTGCTGAGGCGCATGGAGGCCATACAACTCATGGAACGTGTTCACCACCCCCATTTGGATACTATGCCCGTATTTAACAGAAGATGGGAATTTTGGTCCTCCTACGGTCATGTAGGTTTGTTGATCCATAGATATATATTTATTTTTTTGCCCATGACAATATATAGATATTATACCTTAGTTTTTGTTTTGTTTTTCCTCTCCCTTCTCTTACCTAATAAAAAAAGTATCACACTATATATACTGGTTTACATGGCCAATGAGTACATTGTTTAATTTTGTGCCTTTGATTACATTACTTCAGAGGGAATTTGGTCATAAACACTGGGAAAAAGAGAGGACATTTTCTTGTTTGTCTTCTGTCCTTGAAAAATTGTTCATATCAGACTGATGTTAATTATGTAACGATAGTCATTTATGCTGTCTGTGTATCTGTTTTATTCAGTTTTTTCTTCCCAATAAAAAAAATTGTAGGTAAACAAAAAAAATTGGACCTTCTGACACTATATCAACATCAGATGTGAGCTAGTGTGATACAAAGTAACATTGTTTAGAAACCTTGTTCTTACAGGAGCTAGAGCTACAAAGTAAGATTGTTTTTTTAAACCTTGGTTCTTACAGGAGCTAGAGATACAAAGTAACAATGTTTATAAACCTTGTTCTCACAAGAGCTAGACATACAAAGTTACATTGTTTTTTTTTAAACCTTGGTTCTCACAGGAGCTAGAGATACAAAGTAACATTGTTTATAAACCTTGTTCTCACAAGAGCTAGTGATACAAAGTAGAATTGTTTATAAACCTTGGTTCTAACAAGAGCTGGAAATACAAAGTTACATTGTTTTTTAAACCTTGGTTTTCACAGGAGCTAGAGATACAAAGTAACATTGTGTATAAACCATGTTCTCACAAGAGCTATAGGTACAATGTAGCATTGTTTATAAACATTGGTTCTTACAGTTGCTAGAGATACAAAGTAACATTGTTTATAAACATTGGTTCTTACAAGTGCTAGAGATACAAAGTAACATTGTTTATAAACATTGGTTCCTACAGGAGCTAGAGATACAAAGTACCATTGTGTATAAACCATGTTCTCACAAGAGCTAGCGGTACAATGTAGCATTGTTTATAAACATTGGTTCTTACAGTTGCTAGAGATACAAAGTAACATTGTTTATAAACATTGGTTCTTACAGTTGCTAGAGATACAAAGTAACATTGTTTATAAACATTGGTTCTTACAAGTGCTAGAGATACAAAGTGCCATTGTTTATAAACATTGGTTCTTACAGTTGCTAGAGATACAAAGTAACATTGTTTATAAACATTGGTTCTTACAAGTGCTAGAGATACAAAGTAACATTGTTTATAAACATTGGTTCTTACAAGTGCTAGAGATACAAAGTAACATTGTTTATAAACATTGGTTCTTACAAGTGCTAGAGATACAAAGTAACATTGTTTATAAACATTGGTTCTTACAAGTGCTAGAGATACAAAGTAACATTGTTTATAAACATTGGTTCTTACAAGTGCTAGAGATACAAAGTAACATTGTTTATAAACATTGGTTCTTACAAGTGCTAGAGATACAAAGTAACATTGTTTATAAACATTGGTTCCTACAGGAGCTAGAGATACAAAGTAACATTGTTTATAAACATTGGTTCTTAGAGGAGCTGGAGATACAAAGTAACAAATCAAAAAGCAACTTGATAAGTAAAAAAAAAAAAAGAGTTTTTTATAAATACAACTCTTTTCTATTTAACCCCTTATTAACACTTAGTTTACACTAACCAGTCCTAATTCAGTCTGTCTTCTCCTTCTGCCCTTAGCTTTCATTTTTCTTTTTATATTTCTCTTTTCTAACCAATAATAGTTATGATACTAAAGTCTCATTTTTTTTTGTTAAAAATAACAAATGTGTCATTCTTGCCCGTTCTGTGCAGTCGTTTTGCACAGAGCAGCTCAGATCCTCCTCTTCTCGGTTCCCTGGCCCGAAACTCCTGCCCCCCCCTTCCCGTTCAGTGCCCCCACAGCAAGAAAATTGCTATGGGGACACCCGAGCCGCAGCTCCCTGTGTCCATTCATGTGTCTGGACCCGCCCCCTTTCTGATTTTGATTTGGCTCGCTGACTTTGACTGACAGCAGCGGGAACCAATGGCGCCACGCTGCTGTCTCAGACAAGGAGGAGGGGAGTCCTGGAGAGCCGAGTCTCATGTGCAACATCGCTGGATCTAGATGGGGCTCAGGTAAGTATTAGGGGGGCTGAGAGGGGCTGCTGCATACAGAAGGTTTTTTTTGTCAAAAATATAACTAAATGCAAAACTTTTTTTTTTAGTTTTGAATAGAGTGGAGAGGGATTAGAACCCCTGTCAGTTTTTATTGTTATCTGTTCCCCCGGTAAGGAGATTCACCCTTTCTATTTGTCCTGTTTACCAATATCATTAAAAGT
This sequence comes from Lithobates clamitans, assembly GCA_037952925.1. Classification (NCBI taxonomy): domain Eukaryota; kingdom Metazoa; phylum Chordata; class Amphibia; order Anura; family Ranidae; genus Lithobates; species Lithobates clamitans. The sequence continues at coordinate 5,539 of JBBGZY010003254.1, forward strand.
GAAAGTAAAAGAAATTTCCCAAATTTTGGGTTGTCACCAGAAAAGTAATAGGGATGAAATCTTCCAATGGGGACACTAGCTCTGGTGACCTGGGGGGTCCCCAAGGAATTCCTTTGATTTGCAGGGATCTCTTTCACTTCCTGTTTGGCTATGGGACAGGAAGTGAGGGGAAATCTCCGCAATGGGACACAGATGACGATAAAAAATACATCTGACAGGGGTTATAACCCTCCCTTGCTCTATCCAAAATTTAAAAAAAGTTTTGCCTATAGTTCTACTTTCATGCATAGAATGCATTAAAAAAAAAAACCTTCTGCCTTTACAACCACTTTAACCGCTTGGTGACCAGCCGCCGTCATTATACTGCAGCTGGTTGGCCACTTTAAGAGCTCTAGGGGGGCGTGCCAACGACACCAGAGCAGATGCGCGTGGGCGGCGGCCGCGATGTCCCCCAGCGACCCGCGATCGCTCCTCAGAGAACTAAAACGAGGATCTGTTAATGTAATCAAAGTAGATTCCCGTTCTGTCAGGGAAGTAGAGAGAGATCTGCTGTTCCTAGTGATCAGAAACAGCGATCTCTCTCCACTCCCTGTCATTCCTCTCCCCCCACAGTTAGAAACACCTCCCTAGGGAACATTTTAACCCCTTGATCGCCCCCTAGTGTTAACCCCTTCCCTGCCAGTGACATTTATACAGTAATCAGTGGTCGCTGTATAAATGTAACTGGTCCCAAAAAAGTGTGAAAAGTGTCCTATCTGTCTATCGCAATGTCGCAGTCCCGCTAAAAATCGCTGATCGCCACCATTACTAGTAAAAAAATAATACTAAAAATGCCATAAATATATCCCCTATTTTGTAGACGCTATAACTTTTACACAGATCAATCAATTTAAACAGACTATCCCCCCTTCAGTCTATCATGAATGCTGCTGCCAGACTCATCCACCTTACAGACCGCACAGTGTCTGCTACCCCTCTCTGCCAATCCCTCCATTGGCTGCCACTCGCCCAACCAATTAAATTCAAAATACTAACAATAAGTTACAAAGCCATCCACAACTCTGCCCCCAGCTACATCACTAACCTAGTCTCAAAATACCAACCTAAACGCCATCTCCGTTCCTCCCAAGATCTCCTGCTCTCTAGCTCCCTCATCACCTCCTCCCATATCCGCCTCCAGGACTTCTCCCGAGCCTCGCCCATCCTCTGGAATTCCCTACCCCAATCTGTCAGACTGTCTCCAAATTTATCCACTTTTAGGCCATCCCTGAAAACTCTCCTCTTCAGAGAAGCCTATCCTGCCTCCATCTAATAACACACTATTTTCTCCATTAGCCCATCCCCCACAGCTATTACCCTTTTGTATAACTTGACCCTCCCTCCTAGATAGAGTTGCCACCTCATCCCTTTAAACCCGAACACCTTTGAATTACACAGGTTCTGAGGCTAATTAAATGTAGATAAAGCACCAAGTGAGTTTAATTACCACCTTAATCATCCACAGAACCTGTGTAATTAATATGTGTTCGGGTTTAAAGGGATGAGGTGGCAACCATACTCCTAGATTGTAAGCTCTAACGAGCTGGGCTCTCTGATTCCCCCCTGTATTGAATTGTATTGTACTTGTACTGTCCTCCCTAATGTTGTAAAGCGCTGCGCAAACTGTCGGCGCTATATAAATCCTGTATAATAATAATAATAATAATATACATTTGTTGCAATTTTTTTACCAAAAATTTATAGAAGAATACATATTGGCCTAAACTGATGAAGAAAAATAAATTTGTTTTTAGTTGTTTTTTTTTGGGGGGGGGATATGTATTATAGCAAAAAGTATTTTTTTTGTTTTCAAAATTTACGCTCTTTCTTTGTTTATAGCGCAAAAAAGAAAAACCACAGAGGAGATCAAATACCACCAAAAGAAAAGCTCTATTTGTGGGGAAATAAAGGACGTACATTTTGTTTGGGTACGGAGAACTGTGTTTTTAAATGCTTGAGGGTGCAATTAAGAATGAATGCAGAAAAGCAAATAAATAAAAATATCCCCCGTTTTGTAGGCGCTATAACTTTTGCGCAAACCAATCAATATACACTTATTGGGATTTTTTTTTTTTTTTTTTTTTTTACCAAAAATATGTAGCAAAATACATATTGGCCTAAATTTATAAATAAATTAGGTTTTTTACATTTTTTTTATTGGATATGTTTTATAGCAGAAAGTAAAAAAACATTGTTTTTTTTTTGTTTGTTTTTTTTCAAAATTGTCTGTTTTGGTTTATAGCGTAAAAAAATAAAAACCGCAGAGGTGATCAAATACCACCAAAAGAAAAGCTCAATTTGTGGGGAAATAAATAAAGGACGTACATTTTGTTTGGGTACGGAGAGCTGTGTTTTTAGATGCTTGAGGGTGCCATTAAGAATGAATGACAGCCCTGCATGTTTTGGCTGCAGGTGGTTGCGGGTGCAGGAACAAGTGCAATTCTGGGAACCCGCAACAGTGTGAACCAGGCTTTAGAAAAAGAAGCGAAGTAGGAGCCAATCAGACTCCACTGCTATGTACATGTGTTGGGGAGAAACATACTGAAAGGAGAAGAAAGCAGAGTGATGAATCATCAGCGCTCCGCTGCTCCTTCGTTGTCCAATAAGGAGGCTGGGGGTGTGTTCTTGACCTAACTATGCTGCTGCTTCTGCGGTGGAGGTCAGGGACCTGGTTGTGCTGTCTGGTAGAAGCTCCTCTATATATATATATATATATATATTCCAGGAGTGTATTTAGATGTTTGCCAGCAGTTGAAGATGAATGAAGAATTTCCAGTAGTGATGTGAGCTGTGACATGGAATGAGGTGGTCACAGAGAATGTTCACGGCTGGCACTCTAGCCTCGCACACACGATCAGATTTGTTGGCCAACCGAGAGACAGACTTTTGCCCGAAGGGCGTGTGCCGGGAACTTGTCTTGCATACTAACAGCACACAATTGTTGTGTCACAAACACAAATGTAGTGACATAGTACAAGGAATTTCAGCTCTTGAGCGCCACCCTTTGGGCACCTTCTGCTAATGTCGTGCTTGGTGAGCATTGATTGTGACGGACTTGTGTACAGACAATACGAAAATCTGACAACAAACCGTTGTCCTCCGAAAATTTACTAGCCTTTCATCCAACATTTGTTGGCCGAAAGTTGGACAACAATTGTCTGAAGGAGCGTACTAACGGTCAGATTTTAGGTCAACAGTCCAGTGGCGGCCCGTGCATTAAGGGCGGACGGGCGCCGCCCCCTCTCTCCTGCCATCCCCTCTAGCACCAATAGATAGATTCATGCATTGCATGAATCTATCTATGGTCGCCGCTGCCACCCCCTATTCAGGCGCCCGGTACCTTTTCGGGCGCAGGGCGCCTGAATTACAGCGGCGGGGGGTGGTTTTGAAGCACCTGATTAGAGCCATAGGCTCTAATAAGCGTCAAAAACGGTGACCTGCGAGCGCCATGCTGGGCGCCCGCAGGTCACTCAGCTGTGCTAGAAAAGCAAATGAATATTTGCTTTCCTAACACTAAACCGCCTCTCTGCCAATCAGGTGCTCGGTTCTGTTACCCGCCACCTGATTGGCTGAAACGACAGGTGCTGTGTTTGGATGCCAGGCGTCTAATTATAGCAGAGGACGGGAAGAGAAGACGGGAGAAGACATTGAGTTGCATCGAGGAGCTGTCCCACCGAGACAGGTAAGTGCAGATGGTGGGTCGGCGGGGGGCACACTGGCAGCATTTATATGGCACAGTGGCTGCTTTTGATGGGGCACAGTGGGAGCAATAGATGGGCACAGTGGTGGCAATTGATGGGCACAGTGGCGGCATTTTATGGGGCACAGTGGTTGCCTTTGATGGCACAGTGTTGGCAATTGATGGCACAGTGGTTGCATTTTATGGGGCACAGTGTCGGCAATTGATGGCACAGTGGTTGCATTTTATGGGGCACAGTGTCGGCAATTGATGGCACAGTGGTTGCATTTTATGGGGCACAGTGTCGGCAATTGATGGCACAGTGGTTGCATTTTATGGGGCACAGTGGTTGCCTTTGATGGCACAGTGTCGGCAATTGATGGCACAGTGGTTGCATTTTATGGGGCACAGTGGTTGCATTTTATGGGGCACAGTGGTTGCCTTTGATGGCACAGTGGTTGCATTTTATGGGGCACAGTGGCGGCAATTGATGGGTTTTTTTTAGAATTTTTCAGTTTGTTTGCACCCCCCCAAAAATTTTAAGCAACAGCCTGTCATCACACAATTCCCTGCCAACAATCCGATCGTGTGTACCAGGCTTAACTGTCACCTCTCAGGCTGCCCACGATGGGTATTTATACATAATGATCACGTTTACATTCCTGAGTATAGTTAGACGTCCCATTTGGGAAGCTCCTGTGTGTTACGGGCTGATTTATGGCCGTCCACATTCCAGCGCAGATTTATGAGGCTCGTGTTAACCGGACAGCTGCCTGCTGGGGGGCTTTAGGAATAACTCCGGGCAAAGCACCAGATTCTGGAAAGAGGCTGAAAAGCTATTTATCTCCGACTGCATTTTTTCGTCTTTCGGATAAACTGGCTGAAAGAAATATAACTAAAAAACAAAATGTTGTATGTGATGTGTGCAGATGAAGCAGGATATAAAGCATCCTGTTTTTTAGGACCCCAGAGAAAATAGTAGCCATGACACCCAATGCAGTCAATTCATTAACCACCTTCTTAACTCGGCAATTTTTTTATTTTTCGCATTCATTTTAAAAACTGCATTTTTTTTTGCTAGAAATTACTGTAACCTCCCCCAAAAAGAACCCAAAAAGCACATGTGGGTTTATCCAATCTTGTTTTTTTTGTACAATTCTCCTTTAAGGGGGCGTGGCAGGGGGGGTGTCCTATGCCTGCATACTTTTGCTGATAGGTGTCCCTCATTCCCATCTCAAAAAGTTGGGAGGTATGATGTCACTGGTCCCCAAAAAGTGTCAAAAGTGTCAGTTAGTATCCAACTGTTTGCTGCAATATCCCAGTCCTGTTATAAGTCTCTGATCACCACCATTACTAATGTAAAAATAAAAGCAAATAAATAAAAATAGCCCCTGTTTCAATATACAATATTCAATAATCAATATACACTTATTGGGATTTTTTTTTTTTTTTACCAAAAATATGTAGCAAAATACATATTGGCCTAGGTTTTTTACATTTTTTTTATTGGATATGTTTTATAGCAGAAAGTAAAAAAAAAACATTGTTTTTTTTTGTTTTTTGTTTTCAAAATTGTATGTTTTTGTTTATAGCGTAAAAAAATAAAAACCCGCAGAGGTGATCAAATACCACCAAAAGAAAGCTCTATTTGTGGGGAAATAAAGGACATACATTTTATTTGTGTACAGCGTCGCACAACCGCGCAATTGTCGGTTAAAGTAACGCAGTGCCGTATCGCAATAAATGGCCTGGTCATGAGGGGGGGGGGGTAAATCTTCCAGAGCTGAAGTGGTTAAAATGTGTTTTTTTATAGCTATACAAAAATATTTTGCCTTTTGTTTCAATTGTAAACTCAATGGGCTGTTTTACAAGGTGATCGTGTTTTGTTTTTTTTTTAACAATAATTTTTATTTATTTTATCAAACAAATACAAATCAATTGAAGTTGCTGCATATATTATGCAACATTTGTAATACAATACAAGGTGATCGTTTGTAATCACTTTAAGCGTGCATGGGAGTTTCCAGTCAAAATGTGTTCCCAAAATGGCGTCAGTGCAATATCGCAGTCTTGCTATAAGTCGCTGATCTCTATTAGTAAAAAAATCCTATAGTTTGTAGACGATATAACTTTTGCGCAAACCAATCAATATACGCTTATTGGGATTTTTTTTTCTTTTTTTACTAAAAATATGTAGCAGAATACATATTGGCCTAAATTGATGAAGAAATTAGATAGTTTTTTATCCAATTTTTTTAATTGGATATGTTTAGCATAGCGCTTTCTGTATAGCAGAAAGTAAAAAATATTGTTTTTTTGTTTGTTTTTTTCAAAATTATAGCGCAAAAAATAAAAACCGCAGGGGTGATCAAATACCACCAAAGCTCTATTTTTTTTATCACTTTAATTTGGGTACAGTGTCGCACGACAATTGTCAGTAACGCAGTGCCGTATAGTAAAAAATGGCCCAGTCATGAAGGGGGGTAAATCCTTCAGGAGCTCAAGTGGTTAAACGGCAACGCATTTTAACCACTTTTCGACCAGCGGCCGTCATTGTACTGCGCCAAGGTGGCACGATCTGTAGCTGTACGTCAGCTCGGGAACACGCTTTTGTGGGTGTGCGCACAAGCTCCCATTGGCCAGCGTGGCAGCCAATCGGCGTGTCCGGCGGTCTTGATGTCCACCAGCTGCCCGCGATCGTTCCCCACAGTGACAGAACGGGGATCTGCCTGTGTAAACAAGGCAAATCTCCGTTCTGACCGGGGAGATCACACAGATCCTGTCTTTTCTCTAAGCAGGAAGACGGATCTGTGTGTTTCCCCAGTCACACCGTCCCCCATACAGTTAGAACACACCTGCAGGGAACACATTTAACCTCTTGATCGCCCCTGATGTTAACCCCTTCCCTGTCAGTGTCATTACTACAATGTCGGTGCATATTTTTAGCACTGATCACCGTAATAATGTCACTGGTTCCCAAAAAAAGTGTCAGAAATGTCAGTTAGGTGACCGATCTGTCCGCCGCAATGTCGCAGTCCCACTAAAAATCACTGATCATCGCCATTACTAGTAAAATAAATAAATAAAAATGCCATAAATCTATCCCCACGTGATAACATTTGCGCAAACCAATCAATATACGCTTATTGCAATTTTTTTTATCAAAAAATATGTAGCAGAACACATATCGGCCTAAACTGATGAATACATTTTTTTTTTTTTAGACTTTTTTACATTTTAGAATGTTTTATCATTTTTTTTTCAAAATTGTCGCTTTTTTTTTGTTTTTAGCGCAAAAAATAAAAACCACAGAGGTGATCAAATACCACCAAAAGAAAGCTCTATTTGTGGGAAAAAGGGACGTCAATTTTGTTTGGGTGCAACGTCGCACGACCGCGCAAATGTCAGTTAAGGCGGCGCAGTGCCGAATCGCAAAAAATTGCCTGGTCATTAAAGGCGGAGGGGGGGGTGGGGTAAATCCTTCCGGGGCTGAAGTGGTTAAGCCATTTTCTAACCATGTTGGCACAGAGCTTCACATTTTTTTGATTTCAGGGTGAAAGATTCCAGAAGTGAGACAGAATAACTGGGCAGAGTGCAGAGCAAGCTGGGCAGACGGGCCCTCTTTAATTTAATTAATAGACCTCAATTTTAAAGGGGTTTGTAAAGGCAGAAGGTTTTTTGTTTTTTTTTATCTTAAAGCGGAGTTCCGCCCTAAAAAAAATTTTTTGCAACACTTCTTTTAACTTAGAAAAAACATCTGGAGGAAAAACATTTTTTATACTTACCAGAAAGGCCCTGTTGCTATGCAGTCCTCGTAATCTGCCACTTCCTGGTCTCGAGGAGCTCCTCGTGACTTCCTCCCTCGCCTGTGCTCCTGGGAAATGATCATTTCCCAGGAGTCTACGCTAGGGCCCGCCGTTGAATCACGCATGCGCGAGATCGAGAGGTGCATGCTGGTTACCCAGCATGCACCTCTCAAAAACTATTCCGGGAAGCGATCTCAATTGGGCTTCACATGCCCACATTCAAGATGGAAACGGCCACAAATGGAGGAATAAATAATTACAGTAAGAAATTTATATTATTGAACAATCGATCATGAATCTTTTTTAAAATTTCTTTAGCAATAATGCTAGGATCCAAAAAAAAAAAAATTATTTTTTTTTATGCCAGAACTCCGCTTTAATGTATTCTATGCACTAAGATCACAAGACTTCTGCGTGCAGCAGCCCTCCTCAGCCCCCCCAACACTTACCTGAGTTCCCTCTCTGTCCAGCGACGTCCACGAGTGTCTCAGCCGTCCGAGATTCTTCTTCCTGATTGGCTGAGACGCAGCAGTGGGCTCCATTGGCTCCTGCTGCTGGCAATCAAAGTCAGCTAGCCAATCAGGGGAGAGAGGGGGTGGGGCCGGGGCTTCTGTGTCTGAATGGACACAGGGAGCTGTGACTCGGCTCGGGTGCCCCCCATAGCAAGCTGCTCTCTGCGGGGGAGGTGCTGAACAGGAGGGAGGGGCCAGGAGCACAGAAGAGCCACCCGACAAGAGGAGGATCCGGTAAGTATAACATGTTTATTATTTTTATAGGAAAAAAAAAAACGAGACTTTACAATCACTTTGAGTCTGACAGACAAAACAATCATTACTGTGTCCCGGCTCCGACTTTTCAACTAGTGGAAGCAAACTCATTTTAACCTTATATTCTGACATGTTTAGGCGCAACTATGTCTGCATGAGGACCATCCATCATAAAGGGAGAAGGATGACAGTTCTCAGTATTCTTACAGCAGAACATTGTACTTCTCCCCATCCGGGTTTACATTGGCTTCCAAAGTAAATCGTTTGTACACAAAGTCATACCTGTCCTTAAAATGCGTATATAGGTAAAGCCAAAACGATTGCTTTAGCTTTGGATAGAGTGTGAGAAGGTTAATCCTTTCGCTGCTGGAGCTGTTTTTTACATTATTTTGCACATATCATTTAAAAAATAATAATTTTAGGCCTAAAGATTACTTAAAACCCCCAAAAGCGTTATATATTTGAAGAATAAAATAGTAGTAGTGCCAATTTTTTGTCACGTAATATTAGTGCAAAATTTCAGTATAAAAGCACTAAAGTTAATTTTAGGACGCACAAACGCAATATACACTCACCGGCCACTTTATTAGGTACACCTTGCTAGTATCAGGTTGGACCCCCTTTTACCTTCATTCTTCGTGGCGTAGATTCAACAAGGTGTTGGAAACGTTCCTCAGAGATTTTGGTCCATAGTGACATGATAGGATCAAGCAGTTGCTGCAGATTTGTCGGCTGCACATTCATGATGCGAATCTCACATTCCACCAACGCGGAAGGCCTAGGGCAGCACTTTGCAGGGGGGCAGCACGGAAAGAGTCTCCACCGGCTTGTGCTACACTGTTGATGTAGCACCAGTCTTATGGGGTGGACTGGGCTAAGAGGCAAATTAGTCTAGCGCCCCCATAAAGCGGCCCCACTGCGGGCGGCCGGCATTCCGCAACTGTGGTGGTGGGGGGGGGGTCGCTTCTAATTTTGACTGTCCTCTCATCCTGGACCACAACAAACCTTCCTCACTGTCCTATATGTTTTCTGCTACACCATTGGCCTGGTTATATCATCTTAGTCCTCTCCATAAAATTATCAGAAATTTGTGCTTAAAGTAGAACTATAGGCAACACTTATTTTTTCTCATTTTGGATAGAATAAGGGAGGGTTATAACCCCTGTCAGTTTATTTTTTACCATCCCTGTCCCTTCGCAGAGATTTCCCTTCACTTCCTGCCCCATAGCCAAACAGGAAGTGAGAGGAAATCTATGCAAATTAAGGGAATCCATTGCCCCCCCCCCCACCAGGCCCTCAGAATTAGTGTCTCCACTCGAAAATTTTAGGGCGGGTCTTAAACAGCAAGGGGTCTTGGTCTTGACAGGAAGAGGTGGGTAATATTTAAATTAGGGGGTGCACAAGTTTATTCAGGCATAGGTCAGCACAAAACTTAAATACGCCACTGCCTTCCACCACATCTCAATGGTTCTCGATTGGATGGAGATCTGGTGGGTGTGGAGGACATTGGAGTACAGGGACCTCATTGTCCAGTGGTGAGATGATTGGAGCTTTGTGACATGGTGCATTATCCTGCTGGAAGGAGCCATCAGAAGATGGGGACACTGTAGTCATAAAGGGATGGACATGGTCAGCAACAATACTCTGGTAGGTCGTTTTGATTAAACGATGCTCAGTTGGTACTAAGGGGCCCAAAGTGTGCCAAGAAAATATCCCCCCCACCATTACACCCCCAACACCACTCTGAACCGGAGATTCAAGGCAGGATGGATCCATGCTTTCATGTTGTTTACGCCAAATTCTGACCATCTGAATGTCGCAGCTGAAATGGAGACTCATCAGACCAGGCAACGTTTTTCCAATCTTTTATTGTCCCATTTGTTGAGCCTCAGTTTTCTGTTCTTAGCTGACAGGAGTGGCACCCGGTGTGGTCTTCTGCTGCTGAAGCCCATCTTCTACAAGGTTCCATGTGTTGTGTGTTCAGAGATGGTATTCTGCATACCTTGGGTGTAACGAGTGGTTATTTGAGTTACTTTTGCCTTTCTATCATCTGGAACCAGTCTGCCCATTCTCCTCTGACCTCTGACCTAAACAAGGCATTTTCCTCCACACAACTGCTGCTTACTGGATATTTTCTCTTTTTTTCAGACCATTCTCTGTAAACCTGAGAGATGGTTGTGTGTGAAAATCCAAATAGATTAGCAGATTTTGAAATACTCAGACCAGCCCATCCGGCACCAACAACCATGCCCCGTTCAAAGTCACTTAAATCCCCTTTCTTCCCCATTCTGATGCTCGGTTTGAACTTCAGCAAGTCATCTTCACTGTGTCTAGATGCCTAAATGCACTGAGTTGCTGCCATGTGATTGGCTGATTAGAAGTATGTGTTACCGAGCAATTGAACAGGTGCACCTCATAAAGTGGCCGGTGGGTCTATTACCAAACTTTTGGGTACATAATAAAGCTGAGGTTGAGCCAAGTAAATAGACACAAAACATGTCAAGACTTAAAATTGTGAACGCCCGTGAAAAGGTGACAAACTTCAGCACCTTCATTTTCAAGGGGCAACACATTAAAAGCTCCTACAGGTCATCAGTTTAGAATTAACTGTAAAAATTGGCATAGAATTATTGATCTCACCCCGGGCTGGGCAGTGATGTGTAACGTGTGTCATTTACAAGCGCAGACCCCCGTAACACAAGTGTTTTCATTTGTATATGTTGGGGAGGCTCAAAATATTTTTTGGGGGGGTTGAAGTGCTTGGGTATAACTTACATTTTTTTCACACCTTTTTTACTAAACTTTATTTTTTATCACAAAGGTGAACAAAAGTCCCCTACGTGATGCTGTTTTGTTGTGACAGGTTCTCTTTAATAAGACATTGGGATCTATTAGACTCGTGATGTCTCACCTGCCCTCTCGCCCTTTCAATGCCCTTTCAATTAGAATTATAGATAGATAGATTTGTAGTACCCCCTTATAGTAAAGCTGCTAGGCTTCACTGCAGCCAGTGGAGTAGGAATTGATTGTTTTGTCTGGTCTTTCCTATTTAGATGCAGGGCTGTCTTTAAGGAAGGGCAAAAGGGGCAGCTGCCCTGGGCCCCATCGTTGTTGTGGGGCCCAAAGCAGGTGCCTCATACTTGCCAACTACTCCAGTTTAAATTACCTTGAAGTTTTAGTCCTGTGCTGTGTCCCAATATCTCAGTGTGAAGTTCTGTTAATAATGCTGCCCAGCTATTGTCGTGTACAGATGACTCACCTGCAGACCCTGTGTTTACATGTAAACAATCTGCATTGATATGTAAATAGCCGCGGACCAGCTGCATTGATATGTAAATAGAGGCAGCATACATATGTATATCATGCCCACCTGAGGTCATATTCACCATCACCTCTGCTGAATGCTGCCCACTGGGGAGGTAAAGGGGCATGCTTGAAAGTCCTGCCTACAACTGTGGTCATTAAGCCTATCATCAGCCTGTTCTGCAAAGGTAAGCAAATTGGAGGTGGAACCCTCTTTTAAAACAACATGGTGCCACAGCAGCCTGAATTTTGGCGCATGTGAATACGCACATCTCAGCAGATGCTTGAGGGTGTCATTAACAATTAATGGAGCTGCTGCGTACTCGCTAAAGGGCAGCATGTTTTTGTGGTGTCAGGAAAGCGATTTTGCATGCATTCCCAGCACACACAAATGTGAACGCAGGCTAAATGTCTCAATTACATTGGTGGCCAGTGTAAATCTTCTCATTACATTGGTGGTCAGTGTAAATCTCCCTTTATATTGGTGGTCAGTGTAAATCCCCCCCTAACATTAGTGGTCGGTGTGTCACCTTACATCGGTGGTCAGTACAAATCTCCTCGACAATGGTTGTCACAGTGTAAATTCCCCCTGACTTGAAGGTCAGTGTATATTCCCCCATACACTGGTGGTTGGTGTAAATGCAACTTTTACATTGGTGTCAGTGTGTCAGGAAAGGCTAGCAAGTACCCAAGATGGTGGCCGAAGAAGACGACCTGTTACCTCCGCCTCTGTCAGAACACCTCCGGTGCATCTGCGTGCGCCCGTGAGCGCACGTGCGCATTGCCAAGAAGGGCATGCCAGTACTCGAGATGGGAATCCAAGACAGTCTGTTTGCTCAGTCAGAATGCCAGTGCGCCGGCGCTCGTGCGCGTGGGCACCGGCGCAATGGCGCGCTCGCACCATGTGACAGCTTTTGGCGCCCAACAGGCTATTTAAATTCATTCTGTACCTAGACTCAGTGCTGTCCATTCTACAGCGTTCCTGTGTGTTCCTATCTGCATGCATCGGATACCCGTACCTGTTATCTGACCTGGCTTGCCTCCGACTCTGCTGTTTGCTGCCTGCATCTGACCCGGCTTGTTCTGACCACCGCATCTGCCTGCTCTTTCTACTACCTCGCTGCCAGCCCATCACCGACCCGGCCTGTGTCCTGACTACGCTTTTGCCTCCGCACCTGCTCCTGACGCGCCCGCCAGTGTATAACCCGGCCTGCTTGTACCGGCCTTCTCTGCTAGCTGGAGAATCCTGCTGAACTACTGTTCCACCTGCAGCTGCTTCTAGTTCCACGGTCTGCGACCCATTAGGCACTCGTGCGACTCTGCACTCCTGTGCTTCCTGTCTGCTCTATCAGGGGGCCCCGAGTCAGAGGGTTAAGAGAGGCCGTCCCCTGCATATCAGGCTCTACCATCAGGTACGTGACACAGTGTAGAAATCACTCTTTATATTGGTGGGTGGCATAAAATCCCCCATTACATGGTGGTCAGTGCAAATTCCCCCTCATGTTGGTGGTCAGTGTAAATCCTCTCTCACATTGGTGGTAATTGTAAATTCCCCCTAAACATTGGTGGTCAGTGTAGAATCCCCATTTTATACTTGCCAAAGATTTCCAGCTTTGCTCTACATGATTCAGAATTTGCCACAGTGTACTGCCTCCTAACTAATCCCAACATCCCACCGCTGCCGCTGATCCCACCCTCCCCCAGCACTGCCACTGATCCCAGGAGTCCTAGGATCCCTAGAAGTTTTCTGTCTATTGATAGGTCTCCTCACCTCCCCAGTTAATGGCGTGCAGGCAGTGAGGAGATGATGCACTATAACCTTTAGCAACCAATCAGTGAGCAGTAATGATGTGCACTAACCTCTAGCAACCATTCACTGAGCAGTAATAATGTGCATTAACCAATTAGCGCATGGTAAGGATGTCCAGTAACCTCTAGCAACCAATCAGTGAGCAGTATTGATGTACAGTAATCTCAGTAATCTCTAGCAACCAATCAACAAGCTGAAGCCATGTGCTGTAACCTCTATCAAATAATCTTAATGTGTGCTGTAACCTCTAGCAACCTCTCAGTGTAACCTCTAGCAGCCAGTCAGTGAGTGGTAATGATACACTGTAACTTCTGGCAACCAATCGCAATCGCTGCCTAATCTGATTCAATAAACTGATTTTGAGTCTAGCTGTTATTTATTGTATGTCTCAGAGCAGGTGGAGAGCGAAATTGCATGAGGGGGCAAGAAAATGTTTGCCTAGATAGATAGATGGATAGATAGATAGATAGATAGATAGATAGATAGATAGATAGATAGATAGATAGATAGATAGATAGATAGATAGATAGATAGATAGATAGATAGATAGATAGATAGACTCATAGACAGTTATATTAGAGATAGATAGATTTGTAGACCAATAGATCAATAAAAAAATAAAATAATATAAGAATTCATGGAAGGACTCTAGATAGATACTGTATTTTTGATAGATAGATAGATAGATAGATAGATAGATAGATAGATAGATAGATAGATAGATAGATAGATAGATAGATAGATAGATAGACAGACTAGATTTATACTGTGTCCTTATAAACTTCGTCTAATTCAAACTTTAATACAAGACTGTCACGGTAATTGGAAATGATCATCTAATTTTAATTCTAATTATTTCTCATGGTTCTGTCACAACTTTCACCGACTGTTAAAAAAAAAAAAAAATCCTTCCAGACAAGATTCTCACTTTAGCAAATAAAAATATCTTGGCATCCTCTCTCAGGACACATCATCATCATCACAGCTTGTTCCCACAAAATCCAATCTGAGTGTATAAACACGGCGTACGAGATACCATTCGAGGTATACATGGAACATAAAGTTCAGACTTGCAATATTATTGTATAAATTATGGAATTTGTGTTTCAGGCTTTCGGTGATTTCGGCAGTGCTGGTAATGGATTTCTCTTTTTGTTGGATGTTCTTGCCGTCTGATGGGGGCGGAGGTCCCCAGGAGCTGACCCTCTAATTGAATTTATGGCTGGGTGTATTTCAGAAGATTGTAGGGCTGTCCACATTCACACAGATAATTGATTGACCCCCCCTGACCCAACATTGTCAGTGCCACCCCCAACACATTAACGGAGGCCAAAGAGCAGACAGGATGAGGGCTAAAATCTGGCTTTATGGAAATCATTAACATAAACCAAGCCAATGCCACCTGTGAAATGTGATGATGGATTATCCGGGAAGGAAAGCGTTATGGCACGTTGAGAGGGATTTCACAAAGAAAACATTTTTTTAATTCCTATTAGATAGTTTATGTATTTATATGCAAATGAAGCAACTTGGTAGCCTTTCTTCTGCTGTCCCCTGAGAGATGTCACCAAGGGACAGTTGGACAGCTGGACAGTTCCCACTCATTTTGCTTGTTTTAAAGTTGAACCACAGGCAAACAGATACAATAAGTACACAGATTAAAGCCTAACTTCATCTGTTCCTTCACTTTAAAGGAGTAAACGTCCATGCATGACTATAGGTAAGCCCGGAAGAAAGACCGGGTGAAGATGGAAGCGCCTTCAACGCTGACAGTGATGGCTTCATTCTAAGGTAAGTTTCACATAATGTGCTAGTATGTATCGCACCTTACAGGATTTAAAAAAAAAAAAAAAAACGCAGTTTACTACCGCTTTAATTAGTTTGTTTGAGCCAAATTGGCCTTCACCGATACATGCTCCTGCTGTCAGCACTCTATATACTGTATGTAACATCAGCTACATACTGTATATAGCACTGTGTTCCAGCAACGCTACAGGGACATTCCGTTCCATTCCTGGAGAAAAATCGAGTCGGACAGAAAACTGCTTAGCCATTCACAGGAAGCCTCCGATTGGCCGTAGGTGGAGAAACCGATGATGTCACGATGTCCACCCCAGTCAATCACAGAAAGGCTTGTATTCATTCATAAAGTACAAGCCTTCCTGTGCATGGCTGAATAATACCCAACTTGATATTGTTCCGGAGATGGGATAGGAGGTCCCCATACCCCTGCCGGAAAACAGTACTATATACTGTGTGTAGCCAATACTACATACAGTGTATACAGGGCCGACCCTACCATGGGTCCCGGCGGACCCAGGCAGCACTTTTGAGAGGGGCAGCAAATTGAACCACAACCACCTCTCCTTATCTTCTATTTACCCAGCAAATTGACAACCAAGATTTTTTTTTCCAGCAGTTTTGTGTGTCACGATGACAACTGCCCCCCGGGCCCCTCCGCCTGCCCCTATACTACCCTAGCCCACCCCTATAATGCCCTAGCCTGTCCCTATACTACCCTAGCCTGTCTATATACTACCCCAGGCTGCCCCTATACTGCCCTAGCTTGTCCCTATACTGCCTTAGCCTGCCCCTATACTGCCTTAGCCTGTCAATATACTACCCTAGCCTGTTCCTTTACTGCCCTAGCCTGTCCCTATACTGCCCTAGCCTGTCCCTATACTGCCTTAGCCTGCCCCTATACTGCCTTAGCCTGTCTATATACTATCCTAGCCTGTCCCTATACTGCCTTAATCTGACCCTATACTGCCTTAGCCTGTCTATATACTACCCTAGCCCATTCCTTTACTGCCCTAGCCTGTCTATATACTACCCCAGGCTGCCCCTATACTGCCCTAGCCTGTCCCTATACTGCCTTGGCCTGCCCCTATACTGCCTTAGCCTGTCTATATACTACCCTAGCCTGTTCTTTTACTGCCCTAGCCTGTCCCTATACTGCCTTAGCGTGCCCCTATACTGCCTTAGCCTGTCTATATACTATCCTAGCCTGTCCCTATACTGCCTTAGCCTGCCCCTTTACTGCCTTAGCCTGTCCCTATACTACCCTAGCCTGTCCATATACTACCCTAGCCTTTGCCTATACTGCCTTTGCCTGCCTCTATACTGTCTTAGCCTGTCTATATGCTACTCTAGCCTGTCCCTATACTGCCTTAGCCTGCCCCTATACTGCCTTAGTCTGTCCATATAATATCCTAGCCTTTCCCTATACTGTATTAACCTGCCCATATACTGCCCTAGCCTGTCCATATAGTACCATAGTCTGTCCCTATACTGCCTTAGCCTGCCCCTATACTGCCTTAGCCTGTCCATATACTACACAAGCCTTTCCCTATATTGTATAAGCCTGCCCCTATACTGCCTTAGCCTGTCCATATACTACCCTAGCCCGTCCCTATACTGCCTTAGCCTGCCCCTATACTGCCTTAGCCTGTCCATATACTACCCTAGCCTGTCCCTATACTGCCCTAGTCATATAATTTTTTTGAGGGGTGCCAGCATTTCATTCTGGACCCAGGCAGCACAATGTCTTGGGCCAGCCCTGAGTGTATATAGCACGGGTGCATGTGTTAGTAAAGGTAATAACTCATTTGAGCCAGCTTGGCCCAAACAAACTGTTTGAAGTGAAGGAATGATGGAGTTTAAAAGAGGAACTTCAGTCCTTTTGTTTTGGCCCTTCCCTCCTCCTCCGCCACCAATGCATTTGTTATTCTGGCATATGCACAGATGTGCCAAAGGCTCTGCGCGGCCTTCTGGGCCCGGCTTCACATCTACGCATGTGACGGGGATTTGCCGTGAATTTGCAGACATGCCGAGCCTATGACTTGCATACCAGCCCCTATCTTTGCACATGAATGGTAAACCCACCTGTGTACTCAAGAGATTTAGAGCTCTGCATGGAACCCCAGCGCTGTGACACATCTGTGCACACACAGAATTGAGGGGGGGGGGGCATAAAAAGTCATTCTTGCCTAGGCAATCACAAATACTCTCGGTTTACTTAAATAATAATAATAATATTGAAATGTGAGCGAGGGAGTGGGGAGAAGGCAGGTCATTGGGGTCAATGGGATGTGATATCAGGTCACCGGGGACAATAAAATGTCATATTAGGTCACTGGGTTCAATGGGATAGCTTATCAGATCATTGGGGTCAATGGAATGCCATATTAGGTCATTGGGATTATTGGAATACAATATCAGGTCATTGGGATTATTAGCATGCCATATCAGGTTATTGGGGTAAATGGAATATCATAGCAGGTCAATGCCACATCTTCTTTACTGAGTACCCCCCAAGAGATTCAAATCCCAAGGTGCTTCCACATGTAGATTGGTTGAGAACCTGGACTCGCCTCCACAATTGGCCCAGAATTGTGATAGATGGCATCACTGACCAATAGAGGCCATCTATCACTATACTCAGCCAATAGTTGATGCCAGGTTCGCAAAAACTTAAATACTTTACACAACTTTACAAATACTTGACAAAATAGTGGGCACTTACTTTCACACAGTCTTCTTCTCAAAATCCCTCTGATTTTATCAATGGCATTATAATCAGAGACATGAAAAACATGGGCTGATTTGGGTTCCGAAGCTATCTCCACCAGTTCTTCCTTGAGCGCTTCCCCAACACCTACAGCAAAAATTCTAATTCCAGCCTTATGCGCGGCAGTGGCAGGTTCCAGCACCAGGTCTTGGCTTCTGCCATCCGTTAGCAAAATGGCCACCTTTTTAATGGCCCGCTCTCTGGGTCGGCCGCCTGCCTCCTCAGAAAAGCTGTATGTTGTGATGTATCTCAAAGCATCTCCAGTGTTTGTGTTTCCTCCGTAGTATTTAATATTCCTAGCGGCCTCTTTTACATCCTCGCGAGTCTGAAATCTCCCTAAATCAAACTCTGTGTAGGGTTTACCACTGTACCGTACTACTCCAACCCGAGTCTTGTCCGGCTCAATCTCAAAAGTGTCCACTAGGTTAGAGACCCACTGACGAACCTTCTCAAAGTCCTCTTTGCCCACACTTGAAGATGTGTCCAAGAGAAAGATCAAGTCGTAATTGACATTCTTACAGCCTGAAAAATTGGAGAAGAAAAATGTTCAAATACGGAACATAGTAGGGAAGTCCAACTTTTAAAAAAATGTTATTGCCTGTCAGCCTTTTCCAAACAAGTCCCGCAGTGATAGCTTTGGGCAAGTGAGGGGTACTTCCTATGGAGACCTCATGGGTCTATTAGACCCCCAATATCTCCCCTATCCTCCAAAGCAGCTAAACAAGCACAGATCACATTTGATTAGCTGCTTACCTGGCTGTTGCAGCTCTGAAACTGGAAGTGATTACATTGTCAATTCATTTGTCAATTACTAGTCACAAAGGAGATCAGAAAATGAATGTCCCCCCATCGCCTCTGTGTGAAAATAAGTTGGAAAAAAAATGGTGTACACGTTTGTTTTATTTATTTGGGGATGGGGGGTGGTATTGGGGTGTTTTAGGGTAGTTTAGCTTATTTTAAAGTGGTTCTAAAGGCAGATGGGTTTTTACCTTTAAACCTTCTCTGTTCAGCACTCCCCCTATCCCCCCCAATCCTTACCTGAGCCCACTCTGGATCCAACGATGTTCACGCCCATATGGGGACCCTCCCTCCTCATCGGCTGAGTCCATTAGCTCCAACTGCTGCCAATTACAGCCAGTGAGCCAATGAGGAGAGATGGGGGGAAGGGGCAGGGCCAAGCCACGGCTCAATTTGTCTTATCGACGCATGGCTCAGGAGCGAGCATGCACCGGTACCACCCAAGGCAAGCTGCTTTTATTGGGGCAGTTTCTTTGATGTAGATTTCCTATTGCTGTGATGTCCTGTTGGGCCTCCCCTGTTGCTCCTGTCCCTGCCCCGGGGATCATGTGCATTCTGGTGCTGGATTGCTAAGGTATGTTCCATACAGCAAACAAAATAATGCACTGTATTATTATATGTATGGATATATTCTATGCATTATCATTAGTCTTTAGAGGATTACTGTATTGTGTTCATGCATCCTGATGAAGCTAAATCGTGGCGAAACACGCTGACACACAAAAACTCTTTTTATCATTGGATTTATCAAGTAAGATTATGACAATTTTTTTTATATGTACAGTAAATCTAATAAGCACCATTATACCTGTTTTTATGGCAGTTCCTTGTTTTTTTAAAAATGAAGTATAATAAAACGTATGATTTTATATAAGACTCCATGTTTGGCTTATATAATCCGGCCTACCTCTAGTTTTTGCTTTATTTACACAATACGGATGTTGGCCTAGAGTGTCACCTTAATTAATATATATTTCATTGTTATTCTAAATATACTATTTTACCAAAATATTTACTATTAATACTACAATTTACAATATATTTACAAAACTTTGTAGACAGCCTATTTTGTAAATATTATATTTATTTATATCTATTATTCTGATATCTTAGTGTTGCTGCTGTCATATTTTTTATTTGTACACCAAGCGCAGGGAGTATTTTGTTTATTTCAAATGTTATTTCTTAATGACTGGTCATACTGACTGATAACATTTCCCTTAATTTCCTGCAGAGAATTCTTTTCTAGGAATTATTGACTCATTTTTCCCTTCTGTATTTGGACATCAGCTCCATAAACAATACACATTTTTTGCGGAAAGGGTTGTGGGTTTCTGGAAATGATAATGATGTTACATGCTTAGCAGAGTTCTTACAGTTCCCTCAATAATTGTCTTGTTTGAAACTTCATCTACGCATTACGGTTTGACATTTGAATACCCCCCCCCCTTCTGAAAGACGTTTTTTGTTCAGAGTTCTTCACAGGCATAAATCTTTCTATTTGATAAATACAACCCAAGCACTTTGCATGTGCTAAGCAAATCATGCGTCCTGATAAAGCTAAATCTTGGCGAAACACGTTGACACACAAAGACAATTTTTATCATTGGAATTATCAAGTAAGATTATGGCAATTTTTTTTTATATGTACAGTAAATCTAATAAGCACCATTATACCTGTTTTTTTTATGGCAGTTCCTTGTTTTTTTTAAATTTATGTATAATAAAATGTATGATTTTATATAAGACTCCATGTTTTGGCTTATATAGTCTGGCCTTTCTCTAGTTTTTGCTTTATCTACACAACACGGATGTTGGCCTAGAGTGTCATATTAATTAATATATATTTTATTGTTATTTCTAAATATACTATTTTACAAAAATATTTACTATTAATACTACAATTTACAATATATTTACCGAATTTTGTAAAAAGCCCATTTTAGTGTTACCGCTGGCACCAATATTTTTGATTTGTACACTGAGCGCAGGGAGTTTTTTTATTTATTTCAAATGTTATTACTAAATGACTGGTCGTGCCGACTGATAAAATTTTCCTTAATTTTCTACAGAGAATTCTTTTCTAGGAATTATTGACTCATTTATTGTTCCCTTCTGTATTTGGACATCAGCCCCATAAACAATACACATTTTTTGCAGAAAGGGCTGTGGGTTTCTGGAAATGATAATGATGTTACATGCTTAGCAGAGTTCTTACAGATCTCTCAATAATTGGTTTGAAACTTCATCTACGCATTACGGCTTGACATTTGAATAATCCCCCCCCTCCCCTTTCTGAAAGATGTTCTTCACATGCATAAATCTTTTTATTTGATAAATACAACCCAAGCACTTTGCATGTGTTAAGCAAATAATGTGTCCTGATAAAGCTAAATCTTGACGAAACACGTTGACACACAAAGACTCTTTTTATCATTAGAATTATCACGTAAGATTATGACAAATTTTTTTTTTATGTACAGTAAATCTAATAAGAGTGTCAAGTTAATTAATATATATTTCATTGTTTTTTTTCTAAATATAATATTTTACAAAAATATTTATTATTAATACTACAATTTACAATATATGTACCACATTTTGTAAACAGCCTATTTTGTAAATATTATATTTATTTATATCTAATATTCTAATATTTTAGTGTCGGTGCTGTCACCCATATTTTTGCTTTGTACACCGAGCGCAGGGAGTTTTTTGTTTATTTCAAAAGTTATTTCTAAACGACTGGTCATACTGACTGATAACATTTCCCTTAATTTTCTACAGAGAATTCTTTTCTAGGAATTATTGACTCATTTATTGTTCCCTTCTGTATTTGGACATCAGCTCCATAAACAATACACATTTTTTTTGCAGAAAGGGTTGTGAGTTTCTGGAATTGATAATGATGTTACATGCTTAGCAGAGTTCTTACAGATCTCTCAATAATTGTCTTGTTTGAAACTTCATCTACGCATTACGGCTTGACATTTGAATAATTCCCCCTCCCGTTTCTGAAAGACATTCTTAACAGGCACAAATCTTTTTATTTGATAAATACAACCCAAGCACTTTGCATGCGTTAAGCAAATCCCCCCCCCCCCCCCAAAACCCTCCCGTCCGTACACCCCAGAGATTCTTTTCATTGTGTTTTCGCCCCGCCGCCCTTCTTTGTCTGCGGTTTTCAGAAAGAAGATTGAAAAGGTCAGTGATGGATGTCAAATCTTTTTCTGACCTCCATGATAAGCAACAGGACATTATGAAAGGCCCCGCATGTTCAGAGCGGAGATGTGAAAACCAGAATTGTCAGAACTTGAAGAATTTTAATGTGGATTTCAGAGAATGTGGAAACAAAGTTTTTTTTTTTTGGGGGGGACTACAAAGTCTTGCAAGTCCTGCCTATTGAGTTGCAATATTGGAGAGTTTTTTATTTCCACAAAACGTTGAGATCCTTTGGAAGATGCTGGCAAGATGACCACATTCGGTTGAAATGTGTTATGCCCCGTACACACGATCGGACTTTCCGACAACAAAACCGTGGAATTTTGTTCGAAGGGTGTTGGCTCCAACTTGTCTTGCATACACATGGCCACACAAATGTTGGCCAATAATTACGAACGTGGGAACGCTGGTGACGTACAAGACGTACGACGAGCCGAGAAAAAGGAAGTTCAATAGCCAGTGCGGCTCCTTCTGCTTGATTCCGAGCATGCGTGAACTTTTGTGCGTCGGACTTGTGTACACGCGATCGGAAATTCCGCCAACAAAGTTGTGTTGGCGGAAAATTTGAGAACCTGCTAGCCAACATTTGTTGGTGGAAAGTCCGACAACAAATGTTTGATGGAGCGTACACACGGTCAGACTTTCAGCCAACAAGTGCCTCATCTGACTTTTCTTTTCGAAAATTCTGACGGACCTAGAAATGGAACATGTTCTAAATATTTCCGACGGAACCAATTCCTATTGGGAAAACTGCTCGTCTGTATGCTGTTCCGACGGACCAAAAACGTTGCATGCTCTGGAGCAAGTAGGAGACGGAAGCTATTGGCTATTGAACTTCCTTTTTCTAGTCCCGTCATAAGTGCTGTACGTCACCGCGTTCTGGACGGTCGGACTTTGGGTTGACCGTGTGTAGGCAAGACCGCTTGAATAGAGTTCCGTCGGAGAAACCTTCGGAGTTTATTCTGACGGCAAAATCGGTCGTGTGTACGCGGCATCAGAGTATATTTTTTGGGCAATTTTTCCAAGTTGCAAGTGGCTCCAGAAGGTTACAGAAGCTCCACTCAACTATGCTGGACCTGTTCTTGTGTTTAACCACTTCAATACCGGGCACTTTTACCCCCTTCCTGCCCAGGCCAATTTTCAGCTTTCAGCGCTGTCACACTTTGAATGACAATTACGCGGTCATGCAACACCGTACCCAAAGTAAATTTTTATCAATTTGTTCCCACAACTAGAGCTTTCCTTTGGTGGTATTAATTCACCACTGTGTTTTTCATTTTTTTGCTAAATAAATGAAAAACTGAAAAAGAAAAACGAGATTTTCTTCATTTGCAGAGGCGGCCCGTCCATTAGGGGAACATGGGTGCCGCCCCTATCTCTCTAGATTCATGCATAGCATGAATCAATCCACGGCCGCAGCAGCCACCCCCTTATTCAGGCCCCTTTCAGGATGCCGGACGCATGAATTACAGTGACGGGTGGACTCGGAGCGCAGAGCATTGCGCTCAGGGCTCACCCAGGTGTGTTAGAAAAGCAAATGAATATTCGCTGAATCGCCTCTCCGCCAATTAGGAATCACGGGTCTGGTACCCATTTCCTGATTGGCTGAAAGGTCAGGCGATCCTATTGGACGCCTAAGAGAAGGGAGAAGCCGCCATGATCTCAGAAGAGAAGAGGACACAGGAGACGCTGCCAGATGCCTGATCCCACAGCCTGATCCCCTGCCTGATGTGCCCGCCGATCCCCACCACTGTGTGCCCGCTGATCCCTGATGCTGTGTGCCCGCAGATCCCCCATGTGGCCGCCAATCCCCGCCGATGTGTGCCCGCCGATCCCTGATGCTGTGTTCCTGCCGATCCCTGATACGCCCGCCAATCCCCGCCGCCGAAATGTATTCTGCTACATTTCCTTGGTGAAAATAACCCAAATCAGTGTATATTATTTAGTCTGTGGTGTACTATGGTGTATATATATATATATATATATATATATATATATATATGAAATTCGATCAATTCTGATGTACTGACGGCCTATCTCATTTTGTGAGGCCCAAAAAGGCCCGGACAGTACAAATACCCCCCAAATGACCCCTTTTTGGAAAGTAGACATTCCAATGTATTTATTAAGAGGCACAGAAAACTTTTTTTAATATTTTTTTCATAATTTTTTGGAAAATTAAGTATGTATGAAGTATGTAAAAAGTATGTATGTATGTAAAAATACGTTTTTACATACTGTAACCAGTGCAATACAGCATCATCATATAACTGGTGTTGCAGTGATCAGGGACACTGACTGGTGACTAGGGATGAGCCGAACACCCCCCGGTTCGGTTCGCACCAGAACCCGCGAACGGACCGCAAGTTCGCACGAACGTTAGAACCCCATTGACGTCTATGGGACTCGAACGTTCGAAATCAAAAGTGCTCATTTTAAAGGCTAATTTGCATGGTATTGTCCTAAAAAGGGTTTGGGGACCCGGGTCCTACCCCAGGGGACATGTATCAATGCAAAAAAAACTTTTAAAAACGGCCGTTTTTTCGGGAGCAGTGATTTTAATGATGCTTAAAGTAAAAAAAAAAAAGTGAAATATTCCTTTAAATATCGTACCTGGGGGGTGTCTATAGTATGCCTGTAAAGTGACGCGTGTTTCCCATGTTTAGAACAGTCCCTGCACCAAATGTCATTTTTAAAGGAAAAAATCTCATTTAAAACTGCTTGCGGGTTTAATGTCATGTCGGGTCATGGCAATATGGATGAAAATCAGTGAGACAAACGGCATGGGTACCCCCCAGTCCATTACCAGGCCCTTTGGGTCTTGTATGGATATTAAGGGGAACCCCGCACCCAAATTAAAATAAGGAAAGGTCCCTATATACTCTGAACAGCAGTATTCAGGCGGTGCAAACAAGACAGGGACTGTAGGTTTGTTGTTAAGTAGAATCTGTTTGTAATTTTGAACATTTTTAATGTGTTTAGCTCCAGCCAAAAAATCTTTTCTAAGCTTTTTGGAAAACATAGGGAAGGGTTATCACCCCTGTGACATTTGTTTTGCGTCTTTCCTCCTCTTCAGAAGATTTCACCTCACTTTTTTGTCCCAATGAAAAATGTTTTTGGAAAATTTGGGTTTTTTTGTGGAACAAGGATTGGAAAGCATCAGTGGAAAGGAGAAATTGTTTTCCCATATTAACTCTTACAGGAGAGAATTTCCCTTCCTTAGGGGTAGATTTCATCTCACTTCCTGTTGTCTCCTTCCGTTTGCAAGTAGGAGTCGTTTGTAAGTTAGATGTTTGAAAGTAGGGTCCTGCCCTATATACTCAGCAGAAATTTGGGCCTTAGGTGTTGCTGTGGCCAAAACACTGTAAGCCCTCACAGGGCCCTGCTGTGAAATATTAGATCAAGAATTGTAATTACATGCCCCTGTTGAACAGGAGCTGAAAAATTAGGCCTTAGGCACTGGTGCTGGTGCCACAACACTGCAACCCCTCACAGACACTCTAGTTGGAACGCAGGAACGAGCCCTGCTGCAAAGTATTGCATCAAAAATTGTAATTACACGCCCCTGTTAGACAGGGGCAGAAAAATTGGGTCTTAGGCACTGGTGCTGGTGCCACAACACTGCAACCCCTCACAGACACTCTAGTTGAAACGCAGGAACAAGCCCTGCTGCAAAGTATTGCATCAAAAATTGTAATTACACGCCCCTGTTAGACAGGGGCTGAAAAATTGGGTCTTAGGCACTGGTGCTGGTGCCACAACACTGCAACCCCTCACAGACACTCTAGTTGGAATGCAGGAACGAGCCCTGCTGCAAAGTATTACATCAAAAATTGTAATTACACGCCCCTGTTAAACAGGGGCTGAAAAATTGTGCCTTAGGCACTGGTGGTGGCGCCCAGAACCAAAAATGTTCTTACAAGCTATCAGCGTGATGATTGAGGAGGAAGAGGATAATTACTCAGGGATAGTCACTCAGCATCAGCATAGGCAGTCTTTGAAGGGATCTGAGATTTCAAAAAAAATTATTCGGTTACATCTGCATCAGGTGCTTGGTAGCTGGTGGTGATCCAAGACTGATTCATTTTTATGAAGGTCAGCCGATCGACCGAGTCGGTGGACAGACGCACCCTGTGATCGGTTACCACGCCTCCAGCAGCACTGAATGTGCGTTCCGAAAGAACGCTGGATGAAGGACAGGCCAGTAGCTCAATTGCATACTGTGCAAGCTCTGGCCAGTGATCCATCCTCAAGACCCAGTAACCCAGAGGATTTTCGGTGGGAAAGGTGTCCAAGTCTGATCTTGCCCCTAGGTATTCCTGCACCATGTAAAACAGACGCTGGCGATGGTTGCTGGAACCGATCATACCTTGGGGCTGCGGACCAAAAAATTGTCTGAACGCATCGGTCAGACGGCCACCTTCTCCACCGCTCCTTCTTTGACTGACCGAAGCCTCAGCAACACGTTGTCCAGAAACAGGAGTTTGTAACCTCCCAGTCTCTGGGAACGCGTTGCACAGACCTTTCTGCAAGGCCTCCCGAAGATGTTTCATCCTCTGCTCCCTCTGCGATGGCAAGATAAGGTCCGCAACCTTACCCTTGTAACGTGGATCAAGGAGGGTTGCCAGCCAGTATTGGTCCTTCTCCTTGATACCACGAATACGAGGATCCTTACGCAGGCTTTGCAGGATCAGGGAGGCCATGCAGCGTAGGTTTGCTGAGGCATTCGGTCCGGAGTCCTCTGGGTCACTAAGGACAACAACGTCCGCAGCCACCTCCTCCCAGCCACGTACAAGTCCATGTGTTCCTTGGGACTGATCCCTTAAAGACTGCTGATGCTGAGTGCCAGGCTCCACCTCCATACTGACACAATCTTCCTCCTCCTCCTCCTCCTCCTCCTCGTCCTCTTCCTGTGTGATCGGCGGGCACGCAGGAACACTGTCTGGATAAAGGGGGCCTTGAGAGCTAAGGAAGTCCTCCTCTTCCTGCCTCTGTTCTGCCTCAAGTGCCCTGTCCATTATTCCACGCAGCGTGTGCTCCAACAGGTGGACAAGGGGGACAGTGTCACTGATGCATGCACTGTCAGTGCTCACCATCCTCGTGGCCTCCTCGAATGGTGACAGGACAGTGCATGCATCCCTGATCATGGCCCACTGGCGTGGGGAAAAAAAACCAAGGTCCCCTGACCCTGTCCTGGTGCCATAGTCGCACAGGTACTCATTGATGGCCCTCTGCTGCGTGTGCAGCCGCTGCAGCATGGCCAACGTCGAGTTCCACCTGGTGGGCATGTCACAGATTAGGCGGTTCTTGGGCAGGTTAAACTCCTTTTGGAGGTCCGTCAGCCGAGCACTGGCATTATATGACCGGCGGAAATGCACAGAGACTTTCCTGGCCTGCCTCAGGACATCCTGTAAGCCCGGGTACCTGCCCAAGAACCGCTGCACCACCAAGTTAAGGACGTGAGCCAAACAGGGCACATGGGTCAGTTGTCCCTGTCGGAGGGCAGAGAGGAGGTTGGTGCCATTGTCGCAAACCACCATTCCTGCCTTAAGTTGGCGTGGCGTCAACCACCTCTGAACCTGCCCCTGCAGAGCTGACAGAACCTCTGCCCCAGTGTGGCTCCTGTCCCCCAAGCACACCAGCTCAAGCACCGCATGGCATCTTTTGGCCTGCGTACTTGCGTAGCCCCTTGAACGCCTACGGAGCACCGCTGGTTCCGAGGAAGAGGCCATGGAGGAAGAAGAAGAGGAGGGGGTGGAGGAGAGAGGTGTGTCACAATCAGCATTTTGGAGGCGTGGTGGCGGAACAACCTCCAACACTACTGCACCTTGTCCTGCATCCTTCCCAGCTGCCAGCAGAGTCACCCAATGCGCCGTGAAACTTAAGTAACGTCCCTGTCCATGCCTGCTGGACCATGAGTCAGCGGTAATATGCACCTTACCGCTGACCGCCCTGTCCAGCGAGGCATGGACATTGCCTTCCACATGCCGGTAGAGAGCCGGAATCGCCTTCCGTGAGAAAAAGTGGCGTTTGGGTACCTGCCACTGAGGAACCGCACATTCCACAAACTCACGGAAGGGGGCAGAGTCTACCAACTGAAAAGGCAGCAGTTGAAGTGCTAGCAATTTTGCCAAGCTAGCATTCAACCGCTGGGCATGTGGATGGCTGGGAGCAAACTTCTTTCGGCGGTGCAGCAGCTGGGGCAGGGAAATTTGCCTGGTACAATCTGACGTCGGTGTACCAAAAGCAGATTGCCCACAAGTACTTGGCTGTGACACACCTAATTCTACACCTTCATTCCTCTCACTGCAGGTCGCAGAGAGGACTGAAGGTCTAGTGGGGTTGGAAATCTCAGCTGATGAGGAGCAAGGAGAGATCGTCTTTGTTCTTTGGTGTGGGTCTTTTAGATACGCTTGCCAACGAACTGCATGGCAGGTCAACATATGTCTGGTCAAGCATGTGGTACCCAAGCGGGAGATGTTTTGGCCACGCGAGATACGCTTGAGACATATGTTGCAAATAGCAGCGGTGCGATCTGATGCACTCGTCTCAAAAAAGGCCCACACCAAAGAACTTTTTGAATAACGCGCAGAGACTGCAGCGCCCTGCACATGTGGAGCTTTGGGGTGTGATGCAGTCAATGTGCTGCCCTTAGGCTGGCCCCTGGAGGGCATCCTGCCTAGTTGGTGATGTGCCACCTCCTCCTCCTCCTCCTCCTCCTCCTCCTCTCTCCTATCAGGCACCCACGTTGAGTCAGTGACCTCATCATCCCCTCCCTCCTCATCACTGGAGCAAACCTGGCAGTATGCTGCAGCAGGGGGAGCATGACTGCCAGATTGCTGTCCTTCTTGGGCACCCCCTCTGTCCGTGCTCATGTTACTGCCTTCATTGAGCTCAGTATCATCATCAGAGCCTTCCAAACGCTGGGCATCCTCCTGGAGCATGTACCCAACACTGTGGTCAAACAGTTCGAGGGAATCCTCATGAGGACATGGTGGAGCTAGGGAAGGAGTCACTGATGACATTGAGCTGAGGGAAGAGGCCGCTGCTTTGCCAGACAAAGCACCCTGGGCATGGGTGAGAGAGGATGAGGAGGATGAGGACGGCTTGGTCATCCACTCGACCAAGTCTTCCGCATGTTGCGGCTCAACACGGCCAGCTGCCGAAAAAAAGGCCAAGCGTGTCCCATGGCCACGTGCTGATGAGGATGCACCGTCTCCACGACCAGCACTAGACACAGAGCCTGCTTGCCCTCTCTTATTGGCTTGTGACTGTCTGCCTCTCCTTCTTGGCCTTCCAGACATACTAATGGCCTGTAGCTGCACTAAGCTGGGATAGAACACCTGTAATTTTCTTCAGGTAGCTTTATATACTGTAACCAGACAAGCCTGCCTGTCAGTAGGAAGATAACAGGAACGGATCTAGCTGAACACTGTGAGCAGGACGTACTGCACTAAATGTATATAGCAGGAACGGATCTAGCTGAACACTGTGAGCAGGACGCACTGCACTGAATGTAAATACCAGGAACGGATCTAGCTGAACACTGTGAGCAGGACGCACTGCACTGAATGTAAATAGCAAGAACGGATCTAGCTGAACACTGTGAGCAGGACGCACTGCACTAAATGTAAATAGTCTAGCTGCCTGACCGTGGTACTAATAGGATCAAAAAGAACACCTGTAATTTTCTTAAGGTAGCTTTATATACTGTAACCAGACAAGCCTGCCTGTCAGTAGGAAGATAACAGGAACGGATCTAGCTGAACACTGTGAGCAGGACACACTGTACTAAATGTAAATAGTCTAGCTGCCTGACCGTGGTACTAATAGGATCAAAAAGAACACCTGTAATTTTCTTCAGGTAGCTTTATATACTGTAACCAGACAAGCCTGCCTGTCAGTAGGAAGATAACAGGAACGGATCTAGCTGAACACTGTGAGCAGGATGTACTGCACTAAATGTATATAGCAGGAACGGATCTAGCTGAACACTGTGAGCAGGACGCACTGCACTGAATGTAAATAGCAGGAACGGATCTAGCTGAACACTGTGAGCAGGACGCACTGCACTAAATGTAAATAGCAGGAACGGATCTAGCTGAACACTGTGAGCAGGACGCACTGCACTGAATGTAAATAGCAGGAACGGATCTAGCTGAACACTGTGAGCAGGACGCACTGCACTGAATGTAAATAGCAGGAACGGATCTAGCTGAACACTGTGAGCAGGATGCACTGCACTGAATGTAAACAGCAGGAACGGATGTAGCTGAACACTGTGAGCAGGACGCACTGCACTGAATGTAAATAGCAGGAACGGATCTAGCTGAACACTGTGAGCAGGACGCACTGCACTGAATGTAAATAGCAGGAACGGATCTAGCTGAACACTGTGAGCAGGACGCACTGCACTAAATGTAAATACCAGGAACGGATCTAGCTGAACACTGTGAGCAGGACGCACTGCACTGAATGTAAATAGCAGGAACGGATCTAGCTGAACACTGTGAGCAGGACGCACTGCACTAAATGTAAATACCAGGAACGGATCTAGCTGAACACTGTGAGCAGGACGCACTGCACTGAATGTAAATAGCAGGAACGGATCTAGCTGAACACTGTGAGCAGGACGCACTGCACTAAATGTAAATACCAGGAACGGATCTAGCTGAACACTGTGAGCAGGACGCACTGCACTGAATGTAAATACCAGGAACGGATCTAGCTGAACACTGTGAGCAGGACGCACTGCACTGAATGTAAATAGTCTAGCTGCCTGACCGTGGTACTAATAGGATCAAAAAGAACACCTGTAATTTTCTTAAGGTAGCTTTATATACTGTAACCAGACAAGCCTGCCTGTCAGTAGGAAGATAACAGGAACGGATCTAGCTGAACACTGTGAGCAGGACACACTGTACTAAATGTAAATAGTCTAGCTGCCTGACCGTGGTACTAATAGGATCAAAAAGAACACCTGTAATTTTCTTAAGGTAGCTTTATATACTGTAACCAGACAAGCCTGCCTGTCAGTAGGAAGATAACAGGAACGGATCTAGCTGAACACTGTGAGCAGGACACACTGTACTAAATGTAAATAGTCTAGCTGCCTGACCGTGGTACTAATAGGATCAAAAAGAACACCTGTAATTTTCTTAAGGTAGCTTTATATACTGTAACCAGACAAGCCTGCCTGTCAGTAGGAAGATAACAGGAACGGATCTAGCTGAACACTGTGAGCAGGACACACTGTACTAAATGTAAATAGTCTAGCTGCCTGACCGTGGTACTAATAGGATCAAAAAGAACACCTGTAATTTTCTTAAGGTAGCTTTATATACTGTAACCAGACAAGCCTGCCTGTCAGTAGGAAGATAACAGGAACGGATCTAGCTGAACACTGTGAGCAGGACGTACTGCACTAAATGTATATAGCAGGAACGGATCTAGCTGAACACTGTGAGCAGGACGCACTGCACTGAATGTAAATAGCAGGAACGGATCTAGCTGAACACTGTGAGCAGGACGCACTGCACTGAATGTAAATAGCAGGAACGGATCTAGCTGAACACTGTGAGCAGGACGCACTGCACTGAATGTAAATAGCAGGAACGGATCTAGCTGAACACTGTGAGCAGGACGCACTGCACTGAATGTAAATAGCAGGAACGGATCTAGCTGAACACTGTGAGCAGGACGCACTGCACTGAATGTAAACAGCAGGAACGGATGTAGCTGAACACTGTGAGCAGGACGCACTGCACTGAATGTAAATAGCAGGAACGGATCTAGCTGAACACTGTGAGCAGGACGCACTGCACTGAATGTAAATAGCAGGAACGGATGTAGCTGAACACTGTGAGCAGGACGCACTGCACTAAATGTAAATACCAGGAACGGATCTAGCTGAACACTGTGAGCAGGACGCACTGCACTGAATGTAAATAGCAGGAACGGATCTAGCTGAACACTGTGAGCAGGACGCACTGCACTGAATGTAAATACCAGGAACGGATCTAGCTGAACACTGTGAGCAGGACGCACTGCACTGAATGTAAATAGCAGGAACGGATCTAGCTGAACACTGTGAGCAGGACACACTGCACTAAATGTAAATAGTCTAGATAGAAGATAACAGGAACGGATCTAGCTAAACTGAATACAGTGTATATATATATATGCAACACCTGGGATGCATATATATACACAATACACTGTAAGTGCAGCTAACTGACTGACTGTTCTGCCTAATCTATCTAACTCAAATCAAATGACACTGTCTCTCTCTCTCTCTATCTCTCAGCACACCGGAACACACACTACACAGGGCCGCCGTGCAGGCGGCCTTATATAGTGTGGGGTGTGTACTAAATCCCCTGAGCCATAATTGGCCAAAGCCACCCTGGCTTTGGCCAATTACAGCTCTCTCTACTGACGGCGCTGTGATTGGCCAAGCATGCGGGTCATAGTGCATGCTTGGCCAATCATCAGCCAGCAATGCACTGCGATGCCGCAGTGAATTATGGGCCGTGACGCGCCACACGAATTTGGCGCGAACGGCCCATATCGTTCGCAATTCGACGGACGGTCGAACAGCCGATGTTCGAGTCGAACATGGGTTCGACTCGAACACGAAGCTCATCCCTACTGGTGACATTCTATATATATATTTATATTTTATTTTATTTTATTTTTTTTCCATTATTTTATTTTTTATCACATTTTTGTTGTTTTTTTACTCTTTTTTTTTTTAACACCCTGTGACCAGAGCAATATGTTGTTACCATAGTAACATTGTACTGCTCTGGGAACGTGATCAGGATTTTTTTTTTTTTACACATTATTGCTTATACTGTAGCAGTGAACTTCATTGCCATAAGCAAGCATTTTCCTGAATAAAACTGATTCGTTCAGCTTATTTTGTTGCGATTAGCTGTGATTGGCAAAAGCTAATCACATGGAACAGATGGGCTCTGGTTGGCCCTGTCTGTAACATGTGATCACATTAACCAATCACAGCTAGCAACACAATTCTACACAACGGATGGCATGAAAGGAAGCCAAAATAGGGAATAGATTGATGGCATTTTTATTAATTATTTTACATTTCTTTATTTTCCAAATAATTGTGACAAAAAATGACAACTACAAAAAACTTGCCAAGCCTCCTACTAAATACCATGGACTGCGTACTGTCCTGGTGTTTTCGGGCCTCAAGAAATGAGTACATCCGGATTGATCGATTTTCAGGTATTTATACCACAGTTTGTGGACTGTATAGTTTTTTTTTATACAGACTAAATAATATACACTGATTTGAGTTATTTTCACCAATGAAATGTAGCAGAATACATTTTGACTTAAATCTATGAAGAAAGATTATTTATTTTCAAAATGTTATAACAGAAACAAAGAAAAACACTTTTTTATATATTTTTGGTCTTTTTTTCGTTTTATTTAGCAAAATATAAAAAAAAAACAAAAAACTGTGGTGATTAAATACCACCAAAAGAAAGCTCTATTTGTGTGGGAAAAAAAGGATAAAAATATCATATGGGTACAGTGTTGCATGACAGGCTGAAAATTGGCCTGTGTAGGAAGGAGGTGAAAGTGCCCGGGATTGAAGTGGTTAAGATGCATAAATAAAGTGCAAATATAAAATGGGGTGCAAAGAAAAGCTTGAAATACATAACTGGAGAAAATATTGCTCTAAGCTACCGCCAGTGCATGTCATGTGATCAAAAGCCTGAGCCTTTGGTTATATCACATGATCATTGCTGAAAGGGAGAATAAGCCTGAACGCCTAGGACTTTACATGCTGTCAGTGTTGTAGGGAGCAGCAGCTCTCCAGGAATGCCCAGTTACTGGATCATAAAGGGATTTTTTTTTTTTTATAGCATTGTAAAGGGTTAAAACTCCGCCAGCTTACATTTTTGTGCCCATTGAGGAGATTCATCCCACT
The DNA here is from genome assembly GCA_037952925.1 of Lithobates clamitans. Taxonomy (NCBI): domain Eukaryota; kingdom Metazoa; phylum Chordata; class Amphibia; order Anura; family Ranidae; genus Lithobates; species Lithobates clamitans. Next base: position 39,498 of record JBBGZY010003254.1, read on the forward strand.
ACCTGACCTGGTGACCGATGACACAGAGAAAAAAAAGTGAGGGGGGAATTCCAGAATGTTGGAGTTGTCCCCGGGTCTAGACATGACGGGAGATATTCCAACTGTTCCCGGGACATTCCCTTACTTTGGGAGATTTCTACTAACTTCTTCTTTCGGGACAAGAATTGAAGTGAACATTTCCCAATGGTACACAAACAGCAGAAAATGACCTCAAAGCCTAAAGAAACAGAAGAAGTATAGGGCCAAAATGGTACAAGAGTCCACAACGCTTTAGGGCTTGTGTACACTTGCTTTAAACAAGGCTTCGGACACGCTTTGTTAAAGCTCTCTGAACGCCAGTAAAAAGCTCCTGTCGCTAAAAAAAAATTAAATGGTAAGCTTACAGTCCTGTTTACACTTTGCTTTTGCTTCATGCTTCAGTTGAGCTGCAAAGAGGCTTTGGTGGGGCTTCGATGAGCCTTTGGTGGAGCTTCGATGAGCTTTTGGTGGGGCTTCGATGAGGCTTTGGTGAGGCTTCGTGGGCCTTCGATGAGGCTTTGGTGGAGCTTCGATGAGCCTTTGGTGGATCTTGGATGAGCCTTTGGTGGGGCTTCGATGAGGTTTTGGTGGAGCTTCGATGAGCCTTTGGTGGAGCTTCGATGAGCCTTTGGTCAGGCTTCGTGGGCCTTTGATGAGGCTTTGGTGGAGCTTCGATGAGCCTTTGGTGGGGCTTCGATTAACCTTTGGTGGGGCTTCGATGAGGCTTTGATGGAGCTTTGATGAGGCTTTGGTGAGGCTTCATGAGCCTTTGATGAGGCTTTGGTGGGGCTTCGATGAGGCTTTGGTGGAGCTTCGATGAGGCTTTGGTGAAGCTTTGATGAGGCTTTGGTGGGGCTTCAATGAGGCTTTGGTGGGGCTTCGATGAAGCTTTGCCATAGACTTCTATGAAGGCTTTGAAGATGCTTTGAAGTACAACTAAAGCTACATGGGGTATCATTTTTGAAGCGAAGCTGAATCAAAGCAAAGCAAAAGCAAGGTGTAAACAGGACTGTAAACTAACCATTTTATTTAGTGACAGGAGCTTTAACCGGCATTCAGAGAGCTTTAACAAAGCCTGTCCGAAGCCTTGTTTTGAAGCAAGTGTAAACTAGCCCTTAATCTGTGTTGAAGCCAAAGCAAGTGTAAATGAGTCCTTAAAGTGATACTCAAGCTTTGTTTGTTTTTTTAAAAATAACAAACATGTTATACGTACCTGCTCTGTGCAGTGGTTTTGCACAGAGCGGCTCCGATCCTCTTCTTTTCGGGCCCCCTCGCTGCAGCTCATGGCTGCTCCCCCTCAAGCAGTGTCCCCAGAGAAAGCAGCTTGCCCTGCGTGCTCTACTCGCTACTGGGCCGCTGCTCTATGTGTCCATAAGACACATAGAGCTGCGGTTTGCCCCCCCCCCTCCGCTGTCTTCTCATTGGCTGACTGGCTGTAATTGACAGCAGTGGGAGCCAATAGGCTGCCGCTGCTGTCTCAGCCAATGAGGGGGGGAGAGTCCTGGGACAGCCGAGGCTATCGTGAACATCACTGGATCGGAGGGGGCTCAGGTACGGATTGGGGGGATGAGGGGGGGGGGGGCGCTGGACACAGAAGGTTTTTCACCATCATGCATAGAATGCATGAAGGTAAAAAACCTTCAGCCTTTAGAACCACTTGAATGATTTTCAATATATAGGCCAACAAACTTTGGTGGCCAAAACTCCCCTTCATCAGGGCTTAAAGTAGAACTATAAGCAAAAGTTATTTTTAATTTTGGATTGAACAAGGGAGGGTTATAACCCCTCTCAGATTTATTTTTTTGGCCATCTGTTTCCCATTGGAGAGATTTACTTTCACGTCCTGTCCCATAGCCAAACAGGAAGTGAGAGGAAATCCCTGCAAATTAAGGGTGGAAGATTCCCCCTCTATTATTTTTCTGGGGACAGCGCAAAATGTGTGATTTTCTTTTACTTTCACTTTTAAATGATGAAGGTAAGCAGGACAAATAGAGAGGGTGAATCTCCTTAACAGGGGCACAAACAGCAAATACAAACTGACAGGGGTTCTAATCCCTCCTCCCTCTATCAAAACTTTAAAAAAAAAGTTTTGCCTTTAGTTATACTTTAATATCTAGTCAGAACTTTAGAGGACTAAAGAGGATACATTGCTATAGTAATCTGCGTGGCCCTAATCTCTGCCACTAGGGCCGGTGTTATTATTAGCAGTGGCGCCAGTGGCCAATTGTGCCGGTTTTATTGGCAGTGACATCAAGACTCTCTGGTTATCCCTGATGAAGTGGCAGGCGAAACATGTTGGTTGTTTTATTTTTAACCATTAAAGCAATTTGAACTCCCTGATGGAGGGCAGGCTTGCTTCATCTGGGCTGCCTAACCTGAGTCAGTCAGCTCTCTTGGATGTAGCCTTCTAGTATCAAAAAATAAACTGGCAGGGGTTTTACTCGTCCCCGCTCTAACAAAAAAATTAGGTATGCATACACTTTAACAGAGCTTATTCGTAGTGTTTGAGCCTAGACCCTTCACCCACTACTCATGATGACATACCTGCTCTTTGTGCTTCAGAGTGTCCACCTCCGAACACCAGAACCAGCATCAGCAGCACTAAAGAAGTTATTTGATATCCTTGGCCCTTCCGCATTCTTCCTGTCCTGTCCAGATGTACAGGGTGATGAGATCATTTAAAATATTCACCTGTAAAAAAAAAAAAAAAAAACAATAAGTTATTACCGTTCCTCATTTGGGGCCAGACATTTGTGTCAATCCACAAGACATAAGATTTTCAATTACACACTTTATTAGTTCATTTTAACAATTATATTCTTTCTTTTCTTTTCTTTTTTTCTTGACATCTTTCTCAATGTCTGAAAAGTTTTATCACACAGATCGACTTGATTTACTGTATGCATGGTTTAGTAAAAAATTGCTGTAGTCTATATTACAGTCAGTTCACAATGCCAAACTCTACAAAAGATCAACAGCCACCAGATTGACCACCAGTCTTATGGTAAGAGGTGCCTCAGTCAAACTAAATTTTATTTTTACGATAACAAAATAAAATATTTCCTATATTTAGGAAATCTTCCTTATATTTAAAGTGGTTGAAAAGGTGAATTCTCTGCATTAAGGTAAAAAAAACAAAAAAAACAAAAAAAAAACACAAATCATCTCCACCCTGCCCCCCCCCCCCCCCCCCGGAATACTTACCTGAGCCCAATCTTGATCCATGCATGTCCGCAGCAGTGCTGCTCTTCTCTCCCACATCTCATCATAGGACGCACGGCAGCAGCAGGAGCTATATATATATATATATATATATATATATATATATATATATATATATATATATATATACAGTGGGGACGGAAAATATTCAGAGCCCTGACTAAAACCCAATTAAGCATCTCTGGAGAGACCTAAAAATAGCTGTCCACCAACGTTTACCACCCAACCTGACAGAACTGGAGAGGATCTGCAAGGAGGAATGGCAGAGGATCCCCAAATCCAGGTGTGAAAAACTTGTTGCATCTTTCCCAAAAAGACTCATGGCTGTATTAGATCAAAAGGGGCTTCTACTAAATACTGAGCAAAGTGTCTGAATACTTAGGACCATGTGATATTTCAGTTTTTCTTTTTTTAATAAATCTGCAAAAATGTCAATAATTCTGTGTTTTTCTGTCAATATGGGGTGCTGTGTGTATATTATTATTAGCGGCGTTTTACCGCCGGTATGCGGCCGCTAACGGGGCGGTTTTACCCCCGCTAGCGGCCGAGAAAGGGTTAAATACCACCGCAAAGCGCCTCTGCAGAGGCGCTTTGCTGGCGGTATAGCCGCGCCGTCCCATTGATTTTTATGGGCAGGAGCGGTGAAGGAGCGGTATACACTCCGCTCCTTTACCGCTCTGAAGATGCTGCTGGCAGGACTTACCGTCCTGCCAGCGTATCGCTCCAGTGTGAAAGCCCTCGGGGCTTTCACACTGGAATGAAAGTAGCGGCACTTTTGGGTCGGTTTGCAGGCGCTATTATTAGCGCAATAGCACCTGCAAACTGCCCCAGTGTGAAAGGGCTCTAAATGATTTTAGCAAATGTCTGCAATATAACAAAGAGTGAAAAATTTACGGGGGTCTGAATACTTTCCGTCCCCACTGTACAGTGTATATATATATATATATATATATATTTGAGAGCTGCGCGATTCTGGCCAAAATGAATAAAAATGAAAGACTAAAAAGTTTGTGATTCTCTCACGATTCTCGCGACGTAAAATCTTTCACATTATACCAAAAAAAAAAAAAAAATGGGCTAACTTTGCTGGGTAGTTTTTTCTTTTTTTAATGCATTAAAGTAATTTTTTCCCAAATAATTGCATTTGAAAGACCGCTGCGCAAATACAGTGTGACATAAAATATATATACCGTAATTTGTTTTACAAATACCATTTAATGCCTGACAAAGGATTGCCAGAGCACTATGGGCTACCCTAAAGAGACAGGGCAGCAGTAGTTATTCGCCGGTCTCACTAGTGTGGGTATAAATTTCAGCTTGGGACACTGAAGTCTATACACACACCAGGAAGAGCAAACAAGATACAGAAAACATGAAAAACTATCAAGAGCACTAAATTTCTCATTTTAATAAATGAATAAAAAAGGAGAAAAATATATGTAACATACTGTATACACGATAGCACAATATGTAAAGCGATGTGTACATTGTTGGCACTATATAAATGCCTATAAAAAAAATAAATAAACAAATACATGTATTTAAAAGAAATCACTATACACTGCCCTTAATAGTTATCACGATAACGATTCTTGAAGATTAATCATGCAGCTCTTATATATATATCATTTGTTTTACAAATGCCATTTAACACCTGACAAAGGATTGCCAGAGCACTATGGGTTACCCTAAAGAGACAGGGCAGCAGTAGTTATTCGCCGGTCTCACTAGTGTGGGTATAAATTTAAGCTTCAGATACTGAAGTCTATACACACACCAGGAAGATCAAACAAGATACAGAAAACATGGAAAACTAACCAGAGCACTAAACTTCTCATTTTAATAAATAAATAAAAAAGGAGAAAAATATATGTAACATACTGTATACACGATAGCACAATATTTAAAGCGATGTGTAAATTGTTGGCGCTATATAAATGCCTATAATAAAAAAATAAACAAATACATGTATTTAAAAGAAAAAATCACTATACACTGCCCTTAATAATAATCGTGATAACGATTCTTGACGATTAATCGTGCAGCTTATATATATATATCTATCTATCTATATAGATAGATAGATAGATAGATAGATAGATATATATATCTATATATATATAGATATATATATATATATATATATATATCTATATATATATAGATATATATATATAAAAATTGTTTTACAAATACCATTTAACACCTGACAAAGGATTGCCAGAGCACTATGGGTTACCCTAAAGAAACAGTGCAGCAGTAGTTATTCGCCCGTGTCACTCGTGTGGGTGTAAATTTCAGCTTGAGCTACTGAAGTCTATACACTCCAGGAAGAGCAAACGGGATTCAGAAAACATGAGAAACCAACCAGAGCACTAAATTTCTCATTTTAATAAATAAATTTAAAAAAAAGAGAAAAATATATGTAACATACTGTTATACATGACTGCACAATATGTAAAGCGATGTGTAAATTGTCAGCGCTATATGAATGCCTATAATGAATAAACAAATACATGTATTTAAAAGAAAAAATCACTATACACTGCCCTTAATAATAATCGCGATAACGATTCTTGACGATTAATCGTGCAGCTTATATATATATATATATATATATATATATATATATATATATAATTTGTTTTACAAATACCATTTAACACATGACAAAGGATTGCCAGAGCACTATGGGTTACCCTAAAGAGACAGTGCAGCAGTAGTTATTCGCCCGTGTCACTAGTGTGGGTGTAAATTTCAGCTTGAGCTACTGAAGTCTACACTCCAGGAAGAGCAAACGGGATAAAGAAAACATGAGAAACCAACCAGAGCACTAAATTTCTCATTTTAATAAATAAATTTAAAAAAAGGAGAAAAATATATGTAACATACTGTTATACATGACTGCACAATATGTAAAGCGATGTGTAAATTGTTAGCGCTATATGAATGCCTATAATGAATAAACAAATACATGTATTTAAAAGAAATCACTATACACTGCCCTTAATAAAACAAATTGTTTCAGCAGCTCAGCGTTTCATATACATAATATTGCCATCCCCATGCTTTCCATCTAATCTAAATAAACAATTTCAGATGTGAATTGAGATCTGTAATGGTAATGCTATCCAGCAAATACTGCAGCTAATGTTAGGACTGGGCTGCACTTGTATCCCTTTTCTAATATTCCTTGAAAACTTCCCCCTGGAAATATATTGAGTTATGGTTCCTTGCATGTTTGTTTGCTATACAGAATCTATTTTTCTATACTTCCTGATGAAGCCGATTGGGATCTGGGAAGGTTGTCAAATGCTATCTGCATCTCACTGTTGTTTACCATCTACTTTTCGAATGAATAAAACATATTGTTTAGCTTAGTGAAAATATTTGTGCTGAGCAGTGGATTGTTGTTTAGGAATGTATGCAGTATATTTATTTGTATAAACTGCACCTTGAATGACTGCATATTTTTCCACAACCTTGGTCTGATTGTAAGATATTTATTATAAAAGATTTTTAATCTATGTACTGACACAAAAAATTCCGTGGCACAATGTTGTCGTTTCCTTTCATAAATGTTAGAATGGTAAGAATTTAAATGGGGATTTCAGAGAACACGGGGCCCATGCAGGTCCTGATTTGGGAGGTGCACTATTGAGAGTAGAAAAAAAGTGAAAAGACAGTCTATATAAAAATATATCTATTTATAAAGTATCTCACAAAAGCGAGTACACCCCTCACATTTTTGTAAATATTTTATTCTATCTTTTCATGTGACAACACTGAAGAAATGACACTTTGCTACAATGTAAAGTAGTGAGTGTACAGCTTGTATAACAGTGTAAATTTGCTGTCCCCTCAAAATAACTCAACACACAGCCATTAATGTCTAAACCCCTGGCAACAAAAGTGAGTACACCCCTAAGTGAAAATGTCCAAATTGGGCCCAAAGTGTCAATATTTTGTGTGGCCACCATTATTTTCCAGCACTGCCTTAACCCTCTTGGACATGGAGTTCACCAGAGCTTCACAGGTTGCCACTGGGGTCCTCTTCCACTCCTCCATGACGACATCACGGAGCTGGTGGATGTTAGAGACCTTGCGCTCCTCCACCTTCCATTGGAGGATGCCCCACAGATGCTCAATAGGGTTTAGGTCTGGAGACATGCTTAGCATGCTTATCACCTTTACCTTCAACTTCTTTAGGAATGCAATGCTCGTCTTGGAGGTGTGTTTGGGGTCGTTATGTTGGAATACTGTCCTGCGGCCCAGTCTTTGAAGGGAGGGGATCATGTTCTGCTTCAGTATGTCACAGTACATGTTGGTATTCATGGTTCTCTCAATGATCTGTAGCTCCCCAGTCCTGGCAGCACTCACGCAGTCCCAGACCATGACACTCCTACCACCATGCTTGACTGTAGGCAAGACACCACTTGTCTTTGTACTCCTCACCTGGTTGCCGCCACACAAGCTTGACACCATCTGAACCAAATAAGTTTATCTTGGTCTCATCAGACTACAGGACATGGTTCCAGTAATCCATGTCCTCAGTCTGCTTGTCTTCAGCAAACTGTTTGCGGGCTTTCTTGTGCATCACCTTTAGAAGAAGCTTTCTTCTGGGACGACAGCCATGCAGACCAATTTGATGCAGTGTGCGGCATATGGTCTGAGCACTGACAGGCTGACCCCCCTCCCCTTCAACCTCTGCAGCAATGCTGGCAGCACTCATACATCTATTTCCCTAAGACAACCTCTGGATATGACACTGAGCACTTGCACTCAACTTCTTTGGTCAACCATGGCGAGGCCTGTTCTGAGTGCAACCTGTCCTGTTAAACTGCTGTATGGTCTTGGCCACCGTGCTGCAGCTAAGTTTCAGGGTCTCGGCAATCTTCTTATAACCTAGGCCATCTTTATGTAGAGCAACAATTCTTTTTTTCAGATCCTCACAGAGTTCTTTGCCATGAGGTGCCATGTTGATGTCATGGTTATGCAGTAATGTTTGTCTGTCAGCTTACCTCTCCATGTGCTCAGATTAAGAGGCCAGCCACTCTCACCTGGCTGCTTAGGTAATCTCTCCTCAAAGCATGGCTCCACCCCAGCCCCGATCAGGGAACTCTATATTAACCTGTGCACTGCAAGCCAGTCCTGCTGATCAATATTGTGTGTTTAGCTTTCGTGTGTGACTTGCTGTGTCTTCTACGTCTGATTCCAGTTACCGATCTTGGCTTGTTTTTGACTATCCTTATCTGCTTGTTAACCCAATCTTTGGCTTTCTCCTGACTAACCTAGGGAGACAGAGTTTTTGGAGAGCTATACGCGGCTTTTTGTTAGTTTCCTGACTAACCTTACCTGCTAGTTGCCCTGACCTTTTGGCTATCTCCTGGCTATCCTTTGTTGTCGCTGTCTGCTGCTTCCACTCAACCTCTCTGTAGTCTACCGTGAGCGTGAGCTGGGAGGCCCTAGGGGTCGTGACCTGGAGCCAGACTGCAGCTAAATCCATAGGGGCTTCTGGTGAACACCCGCTGGCTCTTAGACTCCGCGCCCTGAAAAATCTCATGCTCTAGCTCCCAGTGTTTTCCGTGTAGGTATTACAGAGTACCTGCTCTCCTGTATATCCTAGAGCTCCATCCGCAGCAGTCAGCCGTAGGGTCCACTACCTTGCGGTGCACTCGTGACCCCAACGGGGTGCATCTGTTGCCTGGGCTCAGGTGACCTGACAGTTGAACTTCCAGTGACCAGTAGGAGAGAGTGAGATTCACACCTGAGACCTTGTAACACTAATGAGTCACATGACACCGGGGAGGAAAAATGGCTAATTGGGCCCAATTTGGAAATTTTCACTTAGGGGTGTACTCACTTTTGTTGCCAGCGGTTTAGACATTAATGGCTGTGTGTTGAGTTATTTTGAGGCCACAGCAAATTTACACTGTTATACAAGCTGTACACTCACTACTTTACATTGTAACAAAGTGTCATTTCTTCAGTGTTGTCACATGAAAAGTTAGAATAAAATGTTTACAAAAATGTGAGGGGTGCACTCTCTTTTGTGACATACTGTATATAAGCAACAGTACACAAACAATCAAATAGACAAAAAAAGGAAAAAGTTAATAAAATAAAATAAATCAAATTAACTAAACTACCCTTAAAAAAATATATTTTAAAAAATGGAGACAGACTCAATGGACCACTTGGTCAGTTTTTCTGCCGTCAGAAACGAAACTACCCTAAACTACCTACTACTACTACTACCTACTCGCTCATCCACACTATTATGCCAAAAGTATTGGTTGGGCAACCCCTCCAAATCATTTGGTGGAGGGGGGATTATGGTGTGGGGGTTGTTTTTCAGGGGTTGGGCTTGGCCCCTTAGTTCCAGTGAAGGGAACTCTTAAGGCATCAGCATACCAAGACATTTTGGACAATTTCATGCTCCCAACTTTGTGGGAACAGTTTGGTGATGGCCCCAAAAGACATGGATGAGCGAGTTTTGGGTGGAGATGGTCAAACATTCCCATAGGCACACTCCTAAACCTTGTGGAAGTCTCCCCAGAAGAGTTGAAGCTGTTATAGCTGCAAAGGGTGGGCCAACTCAATATTATATAGTGTATATATAATCTTGATTTTCCTGCTTTAACACCAGCTTTACTGTAACTACATTGCGAGATAAAAACCCTTCTTTTTATTTTATTTTTTTTTGCAACTCAGAATCCATAGATCCCAAAATTTAACGTAGAATAGAATTTAGAACAAAATTAGGAAGTTGAAGAAAAAAAATACTGAATTTAATGTAAAACTAAAACAGTGCCAGACCTGTAGCAGTGTTGGTTGGTCTCTATTAATACATTTCCCAAAAAAAGTCTTTCAGATAGCAATGTAGGTTGAAAAAAAAAACTGATACAAAGTAACCTTATACGCGAGTCTTTGTTTTATCACCCTGGTGTATATTTTAGTCAAAGCCAAAACGATAAACATGAGCTCATCTTCAAAGCAATGGGTTGGAAATGACCTCAGGAGATCTTGTTTCTAATTTTACATGGAAAAAGGACTCTGCAGAGTTATGTGACATCACCCAAAATAGAGGATCCTTTTCATGATGTCCTAATCAGCCCATGTCATAGGTGACTGAGAAATGTTCTTTACGGAAATCTGCACTGAGAGATTAATGAGGGGTGCAGTGTAACCGGATGAGTTACAGAGAAGATAAAGGAACCACAAAGCCCTCTAGTAAACCAGTGTTAAGCACGGCAGAGCCTTTTAAAAGATTATATCTTCCTGTCTTATTGCCATCACTAATCCTAAAAATAGGGTGTGTATTCCTAATTTTAAGATAGAGGGTAAAGCTATGAAAATCATTTTATATTGACCCTGGGCCAGCTTTCAGGCTTGTTGGTCATCATCATAACCTCAGGAGCATAGATAAGGGGGTGTATAGTGGGGACCAACACAATAGAGCATCAAGGGTGCAGCGGAGCAGCTGGTGCTAAGGGGGAGAGCTGTACTGAGAGAGGAGAGTTGTACTAGTGGGGGCAGCTGTGCTAAGGGGACAGAACTGTACTAAGGGAGCAGAGTTGTACTGGGGGGAAGCTGTACTAAGGGTAGGAGCTGTACTGAGGGATGAGAGTTGTCTGCCCCCTTAGTACAGCTGCCCCCACTAGTACTACTCTCCTCTCTCAGTACAGCTCTCCCCCCTTAGTACAGCTGCCCCCACCCATTACAAATCTCCTCTCTCAGTACAGCTGCCCCCTCCCAGTACAATGCACCTCCCTTGTACAGTTCTGCCCCCTTAGCAGAGCTCCCCCCATTACAGTTCCCCTCCCTCAGTACAGCTCTCCCCCTTAGTACAGCTGCCCCCATTACATCTCTCCTCCCTCAGTGCAGCTCTCCTTTCTTAGTACAGCTGCCCCCACATTACAAATCTCCTCCCTCAGTACAGCTCTCCCCCCTTAGTACAGCTGCCCCCCCTCCCCAGTACAACTTTCCTCCCTCAGTAAAGGTCTCCCCCCTTAGTACAGCTGCCTCCCCTCCCAGTACAATGCACCTCCCTCAGTACAGCTCTCCCCCTTAGTACAGCTCCCCCCATTACAACTCTCCTCCCTCAGTACAGCTCTCCCCCCTTAGTACAGCTCCCCCCATTACAATGCTCCTCCCTCAGTACAGCTCTCCCCCTTAGTACAGCTCCCCCCATTACAACTCTCCTCCCTCAGTACAGCTCTTTCCCTTAGTACAGCTGCCCCCCCAGTACAACTCTCCTCCCTCAGTACAGCTCTCCCCCCTTAGTACAGCTCCCCCCATTACAATGCTCCTCCCTCAGTACAGCTCTCCCCTCTTAGTAAAGCTGACCCCCAGTACAACTCTCCTCCCTCAGTACAGCTGTACTAAGGGGGGGAGCTGTACTGAGGGATGAGAGTTGTACTGGTGGGGGGTGGCATCTGGACTAACGGGGGAGAGCTGTACTGAGCGGATCTTAGTGGTGTTGAGTAAATTATTTTCTTCTAGGTCCCGAGATTGACTCCCCCCCCCAGGGGTGTAGATAGGGGGGGTATAGAGGGACCAACACACCAGAGCATCCAAGGTGCAGCGGAGCAGCTGGAGCTAAGAGAGTAGAGCTGTACTGAGGGAGGAGAGTTGTATTGGGGGGGGGGCAGCTTCACTAAGGGGGAGAGCAGTACTGAGGGAGGAGAGTTGTAATGGGGGGCAGCTGTACTAAGGGGGGAGAGCTGTACTGAGGGAGGAGAGTTGTACTGGGGAGCAGCTGTACTAAGGGTGGAGAGCTGTACTGAGGGAGGAGAGTTGTAATGGGGGGCAGCTGTACTAAGGGGGGAGAGCTGTACTGAGGGAGGAGAGTTGTACTGGGGAGCAGCTGTACTAAGGGTGGAGAGCTGTACTGAGGGAGGAGAGTTGTAATGGGGGGCAGCTGTACTAAGGGGGCAGAGCTGTACTGAGGGAGGAGAGTTGTACTGAGGGAAGAGAGTTGTATTGGGGGGTGCAGCTGTACTAAGGGGAAGAGCTGTACTTAGGGATGAGAGTTGTACTGGTGGTGGGGGGGCAGCTATACTAAGGGGGGAAAGCTGTACTGAGCGAATCTTAGTGGTGTTGAGTAAATTATTTTCCTCTAGGTCTCCAAGGTTGACTCCCCTCCGAAAAAGAAAGTATCTGTGTCTTATTATACTTTCTCATCGATCCCCAAGCCCTGCTCCCAAGAAGCCATTGTTTCCATATACCGCGCTGATGATGGCAGTCATTAGGAAACTACTGTAGATGATTGTGGCAACAGAGGTGATTTCAACTGAAGCAGGAGCCAGCAGCACAAGGAAAAATGTTATCGACTGTAATGTCCCTTGCGCCATTTTATTTTTTAAATGTTTGATTACACTTAGGCTTATAATTGCAGAACTGCATTAAATTGTGTCATTTATATCTGCCCATAGTTCAGCTTTAATCCAAACATACCTAATCAAGTGAAAAACAAGAGTGCGAGGATAAAAAAACCCCAAATTCATTAATGTAAATAGTGTCTACAGCTTTGAAGAAATCACCGGTGATTAAAATATCGAATGGCATGACTAATAAAGTGTAATAGGAAAAAAGCAGACTAGGCAAAAAAAAGAATTTCAAAGGATATTGTGTTTTGATTAGTAAGCAGTAAAAATAACCAATAACAAAGAATTCAAGTGTATCCATAGGCATTTCTTTCTTTTTGTTTGGATGGAGTGTCAAACCCTACCAGGTTTTTATTTCTCAATGTTCACATTTATTGCCTCACTGGTAGCAGATGTTCTAATGAGTCCTTGGCTGATGGTGGTGCCAAATCAAACATGTGAGTTCCTTTTGCTGGTCCTGCTTGCCACCTTGATAAAGGGGACCCTTGTATCACTAAAATGTCAGTTTGTTTAATGTGGCATCTCAGTAAAATTTCTCTCTTGGGGTGTGGTGTTCTGACTTTTCTTCATGTTAGATGTTCCTGCTAGGGGATATTTATCCTATGTGGAGTATTTGTCCTAATGATTATTGTTATTGGGAGATTCAAACTTTTACAGTTGTCACCAATCAGGAGGTGAGGGGGAATCTTCCAATGAGGCAGCTATTCCAGTGACATCTGTTTAAAAGGGTTTGTCCCTCACATTGGAGAGATTACTTCATGTTACACCATATGACCAGAACCTTGTGGGCACCAGACCATTACGCCTATATGAGCTTGTTGGAGATCCCATTCTAAAATTATGACCATTAATATGTAGTTGCCCCCCAGTTGTGTCTTTAAGAGCCTCCACTCTTCTGTGAAGGCTTACCGTGAGATTTTGGAGTGTCTTTGGAAATTTACACCCATTCACCCAAAAGAACATTTGTGAGGTCAGGTATTGATGTCGGACGAGAAGACCTGGCTCCCCATTGACATTACAATTCACCCCATAGGTGTTCAAATAGTTTAGTGCGGAAAAACATTGTACATGTGCCCCTATTTGAGATATTTTGCTCATTTCCTGTCCTAGTGGCCACAAAGACAATGAGGAAAGAAAATCCCTCAAATGACTGCAAGAACAGTAATAAAAGCCTGATGGGTTCTAAGCCTTTTCCTGACCATCACACCTCCATGAGCTATTTAGATATCCCTTTCCAAAACCATGGGCGTTAATATGGAGTTGGCCCCCAGGAGTAGCTATAAGAGCCTAAATTATTCTGGGAAGGCTTTGGATAATATTTTAGATGGTGTCTGTGGGAATATGTGCCCATTCAGCCTAAAGAACATTTGTGAGGTCAGATGGCGATGTTGGGTGAGAAGATTTGGCTTACCATTGGCCTTTCAATTTACTCCACAGGTGGTTAATACTTTACTACCGTAAATCACTCTACTTGTGCCCCTCTTTGAGATGTTTCACTCACTTCCTGTCCTAGTGACTGCACAGACAATTAGGAAAATCTCTCAAATGGCTACAAGAAAAGTAACAAAAGCCTGGATGGGTTCTAATCCTTCCCATGTACACACGCTCGGAATTTCCGACAACAAATGTTCGATGGGAGCTTGTTGGCGGAAATTCCGACTGTGTTTAGGCTCCATCGGACATTTGTTGGCGGAATTTCCGACAACAAAAATTTTAGAGCTGGATCTCAAATTTTCCGACAACAAAATCCGTTGTCGGAAATTCCGAGCGTGTGTACTTAATTCCGACGCACAAAATTCCACGCATGCTCGGAATCAAGCAGAAGAGCCGCACTGGCTATTGAACTTCATTTTTCTTGGCTCGTCGTATGTGTTGCACGTCACCGCGTTCTTGAAGTTCGAAATTTCCGACAACATTTGTGCGACCGTGTATATGCAAGACAAGTTTGAGCCAACATCCGTCAGAAAAAAATCCAGGATTTTGTTGTCGGAATGTCCGAGAGCGTGTATGCGGCATAACACACCTCTATAAGCTTGTTAGATATCCCATTCCAAAACCATGGCCATTAATATGGTGTTGCCCCCAGAGTTGTGACTACAAGTGCCCCCATTCTTCTGTGAAGGCTTTCCATGAGATATTCGAGTGTGTTTGTGGGAATGTGTGCCCATTCAGCCAAAAGAACATGTGTGAGGTCAGGTATTGAGGTTGGATGAGAAGATCTGGCTTACCATTGGTGTTCCAATTCTCCCTAAATGTGTTCAATACTCCAGAAAATAATTCTACTTTTGCCCCTGTTTGAGATATAGTGACCACACAGCCAATGATAAAAAAAAAAATCATTCAAATTGCTATAATAAAAGTCTGACAGTTTCCCATCCTTCCCCAATTTGTCAAAAATTAGAATAAAAAAAATTTGGCTGGAGTTGTATTTTAATTTGAATGCGGCGCTATCAATAGTCATGGAAAACAGAAAAGGCGTGCTGAGCAATTGTTGCTCCAGCATACAATAAATAAATAATAGTGTGAACATTTTGCCAACTTCGGCTGAAATAACATTTGAGCTCTTTCCAAAGGACCAATCGGCTTGGCTCCGCTACGCACCTCTCCAGCAGCAATAGAAACCATCGAACAAGGTTGACATTGTGAGTCGATTGTGACTCTTTACAAAAGGGAACAATGGCGCCCAAATGCACACAAAAACAGCATCACGGCAGATACAGTTTGCTAATGTGCTTTTTTTTAAATTATACTATGAAGTGCACATTTACGGCAGGATATCGGAAAACGAAATAAAAGGGCTCAATGAGCGCTCAAATGGCTTTTTTACCTTAACCCCTTGAAGATGATGCGAACCTTAACAAAATGGCATTTACTTTTCTAAAGCCATGTGTTTAATAAACAACAGACTTTTTTTTTTTTTAAGTACTTGTTTTAACCTTTGATACCCAATACTGCAACCTCTTTCTGCCTACATGAATTCCAACAATATCTCTATGGCATTTCTCATGGCTGGATTCTAGGAGTGAAAGTGAATCATACCGGCATAAGATCATACTTAGGGTCCCAGAAGCCAGGATACTGTTGGGTTGGCGTACCCAAATAACACTTACTTTATGGATTGGTCCTGCCCAGACCATGCCTCTAGATACATTATATTGTCAATAGTATCGGGACGCCTGCCTTTACACGCACATGAACTTTAATGGCATCCCAGTCTTAGTCCGTAGGGTTCAATATTGAGTTGGCCCACCCTTTGCAGCTATACCAGCTTCAACTCTTCTGGGAAGGCTGTCCACGAGGTTTAGGAGTGTGTCATTGTGAGGCCAGCCACTGAAGTTGGACGAGAAGGCCTGGCTCGCAGTCTCCGCTCTAATTCATCCCAAAGGTGTTATATCGGGTTGAGGTCAGGACTCTGTGCAGGCCAGTCAAGTTCCTCCACCCCAAACTCGCTCATCCATGTCTTGATGAAGTTGAAGAATGGTCAAACATTCACATAGACACACTCCTAAACCTTGTGGACAGCCTTCCCAGAAGAGCTAAAGCTGTTATAGCTGCAAAGGGTGGGCCAACTCAATATTGAACCCTACGGACTAAGACTGGGATGCCATTAATGTTCATGTGTGTGTAAAGGCAGTTATCCCAATACTTTTGAAAATATAGTCTATGTGGTGACCACCTATCATGTCCTCTTTATGGGTTGGTCCTGCCCAGACCACAACTTTAAATAGGTAGGGACCACACATCATGCCCACCTAATGAGTTGATCCTGCCCAGAACCTGCCTTTAAATATGTGGGGACCACCTATCATGCCCACTTTTTTAAGTTGGTCCCACTCAAAAGTAGCCTCTATATATAGAGAGAGGAGAGAGAGAGAGAGAGAGAGAGAGAGAGAGAGAGAGAGAGAGAGAGAGAGAGAGAGAGAGAGAGAGAGAAAGACCACTTATCACACCCACTTTACTTTAAATATGAAGGGAACCAAACATCCTGCCCACTTTGTGGGTTGCTCCTGCCCAGACCCTACCTCTAGAATATTTGGGCACCCCCCATGCCCACTTAACAGGTTGATCCTACCCAGACACCACCTCTATATGAACTGGGACCACCCATCACGTCCACTTTATGGGTTGGTCCATGAGTAGCAAAACCAGAGAACCGGACGTAGGTGGAGATCACGTGACCACGTACTGCTCCGACGTACGTTTTGTATGAACGTCTTCAGGGAAGCATACGTTGGTCACTAGGATACGAGAATTTATAGTAATAGGGAGCGGATATAAAGGCGTGATGAAAAAAATACCATCCATACCAATAAAGTTGGCTTGATGGGATTAGCAGTATTGTGGGACGCTAGATAGTGCTCCCCCTGGTGGTATATAGCCAAATAGGTTTAGAAGCTTTCCACATAATGAAAATATATCTATACGTCTACATTTTTTTTTTTTTAAAGATGATATGTGCAACCTATTTTAGCGTGCAGCCACAATCTTGGTTTACATTATCCAGTTAATAGAGATTAATACCATCGTATTAATCCCAATGGGACGATCTCATAAAAATACTACGACATATTATACAAAGTAAAATACTTGATATACAGTGGGGCAAAAAGTATTAAGTCAGCCACCAATTGTGCAAGTTCTCCCACTTAAAAAGATGAGAGAGGCCTGTAATTGTCATCATAGGTATACCTCAACTATGAGAGACAAAATGTGGAAACAAATCCAGACAAAATCACATTGTCTGATTTTTGAAAGAATTTATTTGCAAATTATGGTGGAAAATAAGTATTTGGTCACCTACAAACAAGCAAGATTTCTGGCTCTCACAGATCTGTATCTTCTTCATTAAGAGGCTCCTCTGTCCTCCACTCATTACCTGTATTAATGGCACCTGTTTGAACTTGTTATCAGTATAAAAGACACCTGTCCACAAATTCAAACAGTCACACTCCAAACTCCACTATGGTGAAGACCAAAGAGCTGTCGAAGGACACCAGAAACAAAATTGTAGACCTGCACCAGGCTGGGAAGACTAAATCTGCAATAGGCAAGCAGCTTGGTGTGAAGAAATCAACTGTGGGAGCAATAATTAGAAAATGGAAGACATACAAGACCACTGATAATCTCCCTCGATCTGGGTCTCCACGCAAGATCTCACCCCGTGGGGTCAAAATGATCACAAGAAACGGTGAGCAAAAATCCTAGAACCACACGGGGGACCTAGTAAATGACCTGCAGAGAGCTGGGACCAACGTAACAAAGGCCACCATCAGTAACACACTACGCCGCCAGGAACTCAGATCCTGCAGTGCCAGACGTGTCCCCCTGCTTAAGCCAGTACATGTCCGGGCCCATCTGAGGTTTGCTAGAGAGCATTTGGATGATCCAGAAGATGATTGGGAGAATGCCATATGGTCAGATGAAACCAAAGTAGAACTGTTTGGTAGAAACACAACTCGTCGTGTTTGGAGGAGAGAGAATGCAGAATTGTAACCAAAGAACACCATGCCTACTGTGAAGCATGGGGGTGGCAACATCATGCTTTGGGGCTGTTTCTCTGCAAAGGGAACAGGACGACTGATCCATGTACATGAAAGTATGAATGGGGCCATGTATCGTGAGATTTTGAGTGCAAACCTCCCATCAGCAAGGACATTGAAGATGAAACGTGGCTGGGTCTTTCAGCATGACAATCATCCCAAACACGCCGCCCGGGCAACGAAGGAGTGGCTTTCTAAGAAGCATTTCAAGGTCCTGGAGTGGCCTAGCCAATCTCCAGATCTCAACCCCATAGAAAAACTTTGGAGGAAGTTGAAAGTCCGTGTTGCCCAGCAACAGCCCCAAAACATCACTGCTGTAGAGGAGATCTGCATGGAGGAATGGGCCAACATACCAGCAACAGTGTGTGACAACCTTGTGAAGACTTACAGAAAACTGACCTCTGTCATTGCCAACAAAGGATATCTCACAAAGTATTGAGATGAACTTTTGATATTGACCAAATACTTATTTTCCACTATAATTTGCAAATAAATTCTTTCAAAAATCAGACAATGTGATTGTCTGGATTTGTTTCCACATTTTGTCTCTCATAGTTGATGTATACCTATGATGACAATTACAGGCCTCTCTCATCTTTTTAAGTGGGAGAACTTGCACAATTGGTGGCTGACTAAATACATTTTTGCCCCACTGTACATATGATCACTCATATTAAAAAAATATTATTTATATGTTGAGCTAGAATGATTAATAAACAACAATTAGATGGGGTGAATACAATGGATATTCCTAGGGTGAACTGCTAGGGTAAGAATACAGAATGGTTTTAGCTACTAGAGGAAAATAAGGAGGGGAATTAATGTGTATCATCAGTGGGTAGTTTAAGGAGCTAATCATTAGTCAGAAAGCAATTTAAATCTAGTTCTATATTCATTCCATGTGGTTGCATGGTATGTAATTTATAGAGCCAATATGTTTCGTTTTGAGATACAGATCTCTTCATATGGGTACCCCTCCAATGTTTAGAGATTTTATCAATACCATAAAATGTGCACAGTATTGGGTCACTATTATGGAAAAGTTTAAAATGTATGGAGACACTATGGTTAGGATAACCATTTTTTATATTTGTAAGGTGCTCTTTTATTCTAGTTTTTAATTGTCGTGTAGTCCTGCCCACGTACTGTAAGGAGCATGGGCATTCTAACACATATGTAACATGATCAGAATCGCAAGTAATAAGAGGTTTAATTGTAAATTCTTGTTTTGTCACTAAGGATTTAAACTGAGATATTTTTTTAGACATGCCTGGTTTTCTGGTTGTTTTGCAGGCTTTGCACCTCGTGCAATAGTGGAAGCCAGACCCATCCAGAAAGGTGGATGGTTTTCTCGGAGGGTCTGGTATATTGCGAGCAATACGATTTCTGAGGCCTGGGGCCCTTCTGTATATAAACTTGGGTTTATTGGACAGGGAGGACTAGAGATCTTTATCCTTGAGTAAAATAGGCCAGAATTTTTTGAAAATACTTTCCACTTCTTTGTATTGGCGATGGAAGCCAGATATAAATGCTAAATCGCCCTTGACTTCTTTTTTTGGTTTATTAGTCAACATAGACTGTCTGTCCATAGTTGATACCTGTAAAACAAGTTTCTCTAATGTATGGATACGGTAGCCCTTCTCTACAAATCTGGTGGTGAGGATTCCCACTTGTGAAAAATAATCTATATCATTGTCGCAATTCTGCCATATACGCATATATTGTCCCTTAGGGACAGCCCCTATCCATTGAGGATGGTGGCAACTATGGGTGGGTACAAAGGCTTTGGGATCTGTTTCTTTAAAAAAGGTCCTTGTGCCAATAGTATTGTGATGTTTGGTAAGTGTTAGATCTAAATAGTTCACTGTTGTAAGGCTAAGTTCTGCCATAAATTTTAAATTATATTTGTTATTATTCATATATTCTAAATATGTTGTGAAGCTCTCCCGAGTACCCTCCCACAGCAGAATAACATCATCGATGTATCTTTTGTAAAGAAGGAGCGATTGGGGTCTATTTTTGAAAATGGTTTCTGATTCCCATTTATTTAGTGTGATGTTTGCCACACTGGGGGCATAGCGCGCTCCCATGGCTACACTACCTGTTTGGTTGTAATATTCATTCATAGCCCAGAAGTAGTTATTTCCCATGGCCATAGCCAATCCTTCAATCAGAAAGTTGACTTGGGATTTGGTCAGATTAGATTTTTTTGAAAAAGCCCACCTGACTGCTTCCAACGCATCTTTTTGGCGTATGTTGGTATAAAGAGACTCAATGTCTATTGTTACCATTAAGGTGGTATCTGTGACAACAATAGATTGTAGAAGTGTGATTAATTCTCGACTATCCTTGAGATAGGATTGGCTCTGTGAAACTAGAGGCTGGAGGAATGTATCAAGATACTCCCCCATCTTAGAGTACAGGGAGCCAATCCCCCTCAGTATGGGGCGACCTGGGGGGTTCTCTTTGTTCTTATGTATTTTTGATACTATATATAGCACTGAAATTCTAGGTGTATTAAGATTAAGATAGTCTGCTTCCTTTTGATTTAGTATTTTTTTATTAGTTCCTTTTGTAATCCATCCTAGTAGTTCTTGTTTTAATCGTGGAGTAGGGTTGGAGTTCAGCTTTCTGTATGTCGTGGTGTCGTTAAGAAGTCTTGCTAGTTCTTTGTAATAATTTTCTTTGGTTAGAATTACTAGCCCTCCCCCCTTGTCGGCGGGTCTTACCACTATTTGTTTATTTTCCTCCAGTAATTTGATTCCCTCCCATATTGATTTATTATTCCGGTGCTTTGTTGCTTCTATTTGGCGAACTTCATCTTGTACCATAGTCCTAAACACTTCTATATGGTGGTTAGTGCCCTTTTTGGGGTTCAATACAGAATTGTTTTTCAAACCACTATGTGTAAAGGGGTCCTTGACCTCCTTACTCAAAGGGTTACTTTTTTGTCCTGCAAAATACTTTTCGATATTCAATTTTCTGATATATTTCTCAATATCCACAAATAAGTTGAACTTGTCTATGTTCTTATTTGGCGCACATTTCAAACCCTGTGACAAAACTTTCAATTCTCTATCAGAAAATGAAATATCAGTTAAGTTATCCTTTTTCTTTCTCCCTCTGCCTCTTCTTCCTCTTTTTCTACTCTTTCTGTGTAGTTCTGTTGAGAGTGGTTTGGAATTCTGTATGGTTCTCTCCAATCCCTCCATTCCACCCCCCTCCCTGGTGTGAATAGGGGTGCTGTGTCGATCTGCCCCTAAAGTTACCTCTGAAGTTGCCTCTAGGGGGTCTGGGTGGGTATTGGGTACGGTTGTCATAATATCTATAGTCCAGTGGTCTATTGTCCAGGGGAATAGATCTATTGTGGGGGGGGGGTCCCCGATAAATAAAACAAGAATTTACAATTAAACCTCTTATTACTTGCAATTCTGATCATGTTACATATGTGTTAGAATGCCCATGCTCCTTACAGTACGTGGGCAGGACTACACGACAATTAAAAGCTAGAATAAAAGAGCACCTTACAAATATAAAAAATGGTTATCCTAACCATAGTGTCTCCAGACATTTTAAACTTTTCCATAATAGTGACCCAACACTGTGCACATTTTATGGTATTGATAAAATCTCTAAACATTGGAGGGGTACCCATATGAAGAGATCTGTATCTCAAAACGAAACATATTGGCTCTATACATTACATACCATGCAACCACATGGAATGAATATAGAACTAGATTTAAATTGCTTTCTGACTAATGATTAGCTCCTTACTTACTACCCACTGATGATACACATTAATTTCCCTCCTTATTTTCCTCTAGTAGCTAAAACCATTCTGTATTCTTAGCCTAGCAGTTCACCCTAGGAATATCCATTGTATTCACCCCATCTAACTGTTGTTTATTAATCATTCTAGCTCAACACATAAATAATATTTATTTTAATATGAGTGATCATATGTATATCAAGTATTTTACTTTGTATAATATGTCATAGTATTTTTATGAGATCATCCCATTGGGATTAATACAATCGTACTAATCTCTATTAACTAGATAATGTAAACCGAGATTGTGGCTGCACGCTAAAATAGGTTATACATATCATCTTTTTTTTTTTTTTAAATTTTTCGACGTATAGATATATTTTCATTATGTGGAAAGCTTCTAAACCTATTTGGCTATATACCACCAGGGGGAGCACTATCTAGTGTCCCACAATACTGCTAATCCCATCAAGCCAACTTTATTGGTATGGATGGTATTTTTTCCATCACGCCTTTATATCCGCTCCCTTTTACTATAAATTCTCGTATCCTAGTGACCAACGTACGCTTCCCTGAAGACGTTCATACGAAACGTACGTCGGAGCGGTACGTGGTCAAGTGATCGCCACCTACGTCCGGTTCTCTGGTTTTGCTACTCACGCTGGGTGGAACGCACGCCGAACCTGGAGCATACCGATCCTAATCCTACCTAGACAAGCGAGCAGCCCCAATGCTGGGTAGGCACCCACAAATGTAAGCGGCCATTTGGCTTTTTATCTGTTTTCTTATCGTTTTAATAAACGGTTTTACACTATGGGAGCTATTATTGTTTTCCATATATCCCATGCCTGAACTACCGGAGCCGGAAGGGTCTTTTTGCCTAAGTATCATCCAGCATCCACTCGTCTTATGTGAGCTGGCACAACCCTACACAAGCACTAATGACTCTCTTTTTAAGTAAAGGAGTCATTGGTATCTGCTAAGCAGATATCATTTTCCTACCGCAAGGTGTACTATCGTTCTCTCTTGGTGAAGGAATCTTTATTTGTGAACGTCAAGAAACTAGTCTAACTTAGAAGAAGTTAATTTCCCTGTGTGTCACTCTCTATCAAGATGGACCACTGCTGAGTCTGTGTCATTGTCACTGATCATTGTGTGTCACCTTATATCATGTGATATTGTCACATATTTATTACTATTGGTTTTCACTCCATACTTCTTAATTTGTTGTGAATAGTTCTAGCCAATCATTTTTCTTTTTTTCACATTAGTTTCATTATTTATTTTAATATTTTTTTTAATTTTTAATTTGTCATTTATCACTGAAATTGGTCACTAGCACCCCCTTATTTACACATTTACAACCTGATCATTATGTGTTCAAGTTGGGGAGCAGCTTGGTTTGGTTATTTAAAAATAATTTTTTTATTTTTATCTTATTTGGCGCAGAGTTTTCCCCTTTTCTTTATCACATTGGGTTTAAATCACATGCCTAACTCTATGCCAGAGCTCTCCAAACTTTCTAAACTTGGGCCAGTTTACTGACCTTCAGACTTTAGGGGGGTCAGACTGTGGCCAGTGGGAGTAGAAAATGCCCTGGAGTCAATAGGAGTTTAAAAAAAAGCACCTGTGGTCAATTGGGGGGAGGTAAAGTGCTCCAAATTTGGTATCAGTGGGAGGAATAGTGCCCCATCATTATGTGTGTCAGTGGGAGGTGTAGTGTCCCATCATTGGTGCCAGTGGGAGGAACAGTGCCCCCATCACTGGTGTCAGTGGAAGGAATGGTGCCTCATCGTTGGTATCAGTGTTAGGAGTAGTGCCCCACAAGGGCCAGATAAAGGCGAGCAAAGAGTAGCCACAGTTTCGAGACCACTGCTCTGTGCAAACGCAGACTTTCCCAAAGTCGGTACCTGCATAGATATTTTGGGAAGCTGTGTTGGTAGGAGCAGGCACCCTATGGTTCAAGCTACAAAACTTTATAATGTCTCTGCCTATTTTGTTTTTTTTTTTAATAAAGGGTTGCTTTAAGTCTACCCACAGGGGAGCAGAAACAACTGAGAGATATCCTCATGCTCAATCAAGTTCCTAGGGTCTGTCATGATACTCATCAACAATAACAGATGTGGTTTAATGTTGATAAATGTAAAGTTATGCACTTGGGGGCTAAGAATATGCATCATACATACTAGGGGGAGTACAACTGGGGGAATCCGTGGTGGAGAAGGATCTGGGGGTTTTGGTAGATCATAAGCTTAATAATAACATGCAATGCCAAGCTGCGGTTTCCAAACGAGCCTTTCTTGTAAAAGAGAGGTACGGACTCCAGAGAGAGAGAGAGAGAGATCATTTTGCCCCCCTGTACAAATCATTAGTAAGACCTCATCTGGAATATGCAGTTCAGTTTTGGGCTCCAGATTTCAAAAAGGATATCGGGGAACTGGAGAAAGTGCAGAGAAGGGCAACCAAACTGATAAGAGGCATGGAGGAGCTCAGCTATGAGGAGAGATTAGAGGAACTGAATTTATTCTCTCTTGAGAAGAGGAGATTAAGGGGGGATATGATCAACATGTACAAATACATAAGGGGTCCATATAGTGAACTTGGTGTTGAGTTATTCACTTTACAGTCAACACTGAGGACAAGGGGGCACTCTATACATCTAGAGGAAAAGAGATTTCATCTCCAAATACGGGAGGTTTCTTCACAGTAATGCCCCGTACACACGGTCGGATTTTCCGACGGAAAATGTGTGATAGGACCTTGTTGACGGAAATTCCGACCGTGTGTGGGCTCCATCACACATTTTCCATCGGATTTTCCGACACATAAAGTTTAAGAGCAGGCTATAAAATTTTCCGACAACAAAATCCGTTGTCAGAATTGCCGATCGTGTGTACACAAGTCCGACGCACAAAGTGCCACGCATGCTCAGAATAAATAAAGAGATGAAAGCTATTGGCTACTGCCCCGTTTATAGTCCCGACGTACATGTTTTACGTCACCGCGTTCAGAACGATCAGATTTTCACAACTTTGTGTGACCGTGTGTATGCAAGACAAGTTTGAGCCAACATCTGTCGGAAAAAATCCTAGGATTTTGTTGTCGGAATGTCCGATCAATGTCCGACCGTGTGTACAGGGCATAAGAGCTGTGAAAATGTGAAATAGACTCCCTCCTGGATTCTTTCCTAAATGTACATAATATAACTGGGTACTGACATTTATAGGTAAAGTTTATCCAGGGAAAATCCGATTGCCTCTCGGGGGATCAGGAAGGAATTTTTTCCCCTGCTGTAGCAAATTGGATCATCCTTTGCCGGGGTTTTTCGCCTTTCTCTGGATCAACTGTGGGTATAGGATTGTGTATATGGGATTATATGATATTATTTTTAAGTTTGAACTGGATGGACTTGTGTCTTTTTTCAACCTGATTAACTATGTAACTATGTATCTATGTAACATCTGAATGGACATAGCAATATTCCTCCTTCCACCTACCCCCCTGAAAATGGAAAAATCAAACTTCACTCACTTCACATACATTAATAAGCTCATCCAGCAGCTGGAGATGCTAGTTATCATCTTAAGAGAACACAGAACTGGCCCAGTTCTGACAAGGCATGCTCAACACTTTTTTTTTTTTTTTGGTAGTATGTGACCTACTGGGAGTCTAGAAGACACCACTAGACCCCCAGGTCATTTTAAAGGCCAACTCTGGGAATTGTAAACATTAGCACATGCAGTGGGGCTGTGCCTGTACCACAAGGGGTAATTGCTCATTTAGGTCTAGGGGACATAGAAAAAATATCTACTTACCTGATCCTCCACTCCTCTGCACTGCTAGACTGGTCCCCGCTGTGTCTTCTCCCTCATGCCCTGGCAGTCTACATTGATTCCATAGCCCTACATTGAACATGATGACACCGAAGGACAGTCCAATGCTGGATTGTGGGGGAGTGCAATCTGCCGGGGGAGTGGAGGATCAGTTAAGTTAAAGTGAAAAAATTCTCCCCATATCCTAAATGAGCAGCTAGCCCTTGGAGTGCGGGTTCAGCCCCACTGAAAGGGATCATTTTTAAAGTGGGTATAAAGTGGGTATAAAGGCTGAAGGTTTGTTACCCTAATGCATTCTCTGCACAAAGTTAAAAAAACCTTCTGTGTGTAGCCCCCGCCCGTCTGCCCTCCAGTCCCCCTGATATCGATCCAGTGCTGTTCAAGAGAGCAGTGGCTCTCTCCACCCTCTCTCTTCTCATTGGCTCAGAGACAGCAGGCTCCCACTGCTGTCAATCACAGCCAGTGAGCAGAGAGTGGGGGGCCGAGCCGTATTCTGTGTGCCAGTGAACAAACAGAGCACGGGTCGGGAGCTAGCCCGCAAGGGTGCCCCCATAGCGAGCGCGTTGGTATGGTGGGCACTTGGCAGGAGGGAGGAGCCAAGAGCATCAGTGTGGGACCCCAGAAGAGGAGGACCAGGGGTCCCCTGTGCAAAACTATTGTACAGAACAGGTAAGTATAACATATTTGTTATTTTTTTTATTATTATTATTATTGAACCATTACAATCACTTTAAGATTTCCCCCGAGTTGGGCTTTAGACTATCCCCTGCAGTAATTCCTTTTTGCCACAAGATCTCCTCAGTCTTCCAGGCTAAAGGACATAACCAATGTCATTTAAACTGTAATGCCGCGTACACACGGTCGGATTTTCCGACGGAAAATGTGTGATAGGACCTCGTTGTTGGAAATTCTGACCGTGTGTGGGCTCCATCACACATTTTCCATCGGATTTTCCGACACACAAAGTTGGAGAGCAGGATATAAAATTTTCCGACAACAAAATCCGTTGTCGGAAATTCCGATCGTGTGTACACAAATCCGACGGACAAAGTGCCACGCATGCTCAGAATAAATAAAGAGATGAAAGCTATTGGCCACTGCCCCGTTTATAGTCCCGACGTACTTGTTTTACGTCACCGCGTTCCTAATGATCGGATTTTCCGACAACTTTGTGTGACCGTGTGTATGCAAGACAAGTTTGAGCCAACATCCGTCGGAAAAAATCCTAGGATTTTGTTGTCGGAATGTCCGATCAATGTCCGACCGTGTGTACGGGGCATAAGACTTGAGGACATCCTGTGAGTGCAGTGCCTCACTGCCCTACCCTCAAGGGATCATTACTATGGCGCCATTCACTTACAATATACTGATGCAGAAAGCGGTGCTGACGCCATCACACACATAAAGGACCGCCTATCACTAGGAATACAGACAAAGACACCCCTTGTGCGTCCAAACAGAGCACTGACCGTGACTCCCGTGTGCATTCATCCAGGGCTGGGACAAGGGGTGGGCAAGAGGGATGGTTGTCCTGGGCACTGTGGGTATCGTGTAAGGTGGGGGGGCACCACAAGATGATTGGGGGGGATTTGTGTTGGAAGGGGGAATTTGGGGGGGGCGGCAGGGGGTAAGTATTGTTCAAGGAGGGGATATTTCGGGGGTGCTAACAGTGGTGATTTAGGGGCATTTGTGTTGGGGGGAAGAAGATTTGTGCTAGGAGGGAAATTTGTGCTGGGAGGGGGGATTTGAAGTTGGGGGGGGGGGGAGATGTGTATTAAGATACTAAGAGGGGAAATTTTAAGGGTAGAGGATTTGTGCTAGGAAGGATGAATTGTTTTTAATTTTTTGGGGGTAGGCATTTGAACTGGGGGGGGGTCAAATATTTGTGCTGAGAGGGGGAGATTTCAGTAAGGGGGTGGATTTTTACTGGGAGGAGGAGGAATTTATACTTAGGGGGCAAGCATGCAGATTAGCGATCAGTGTTTTTTTTTTTTTTGGGGGAGGGGGGTTTTTGCTGATTCATAATGCTCATACATCTTGGGGGGCACATTTTAGCATGTTTTCGCCCAGGGCTCTGGATAACCTTGTCCCAGCATTGCATGCATCTGAGTGATGTCATCAGGGCCTGGTCATTCAAACGGCCAGAGAATGTGAACCTGGAAGAAAGACTGGGTGAAGATGGAAGCGCCAACAGCGGTGGCAGCACAAAGCTGGAGGGCTTTTCGTTTTACGCTAAGTCTGTCATAATGTGCTAGTATGCGATGAGTACTAGCACATCTTGACCTAAACTACCTGGGGCCCAGATTTGTTTTTTTTAACCCTGGAAGGATTTGCCCCCTTCCTGACCAGGCCATTTTATTGCGATACGGCACTGCGTCGCTTTAACTGACAATTGCGCGGTCGTGCGACGTTGTACCCAAATAAAAGTTATGTCCTTTCCCCCACAAATAGAGCTTTCTTTTGGTGGTAGTTGATCACCTCTGCGTTTTTTATTTTTTTGCGCTACAAACAAAAAAAAAGAACGAAAATTTTGAAAAAAAACCCAATATTTTGTAGTTTTTGCTATAATAAAGATCGAAATTAAAAAAAAAACAAAAAACAATTTAGGCTGATATGAATTCTTCTACATATTTTTGCTAAAAAAAAAAAATCGCAATAAGTGTATATTCATTGGTTTGCGCAAAAGTTATAGCGTCTACAAAATAGGGGATAGATTTATGTAATTTTTATTATTTTTTTTTTTTTTCTTTTTACTAGTAATGGCGGCGATTAGCGATTTTTATCAGGACTGCGACATTGCGGCGGACAGATCCGACACTTTTGACACTATTTTGGGACCACTGACATTTATACAGCGATCAGAGCTAAAAAATAGCCACTGATTACTGTATAAATGTCACTGGCAGGGAAGGGGTTAACACTAGGGGGGGGCGATCAAGGGGTTAACTGTGTTCCCTGACTGTGTGTTCTAACTGTAGGGGGGAGGGGACTGACTAGGGGAGGAGAGAGATCGGTGTTCCTACTTAGTAGGAACACACAATCTGTCTCCTCTCCCTTAAGAGAACCGGGATTTGTGTGTTTACACACACAGAACCCGGGGTTCTCGCTCTGTCACGATCGATCGCGGGTGCCCGGTGGTCATCGCGCCCGCTTATACAGCGATCAGAGCTAAAAATAGCCATTGATTACTGTATAAATGTCACTGGCAGATCAAGGGGTTAACTGTGTTCCCTGACTGTGTGCTCTAACTGTAGGGGGGTGGGACTGACTAGGGGAGGAGAGAGATCGGTGTTCCCACTTAGTAGGAACACACGATCTGTCTCTTCTCCCCTGAGAGAACCGGGATTTGTGTGTTTACGCACACAGATCCCGGTTCTCGCTCTGTCACGATCGATTGCGGGTGCCCGGCGGTCATCGTGCTTGCTTATCCACTTCCGGACCGCCCACTGTATATATACGTCATTTTTTTGAAGATGGATATCTCGGTAACGGCAGCAGCTGCTGCCACAACCGAGATATCCATCTTTTCAGCGGGCGGTTCCGTACACGATAATGGTGGTCTCCGCGGCGGGTTCGCCGCGAGATCACCGTTATCGGCGGCGGGAGAGGTGCCACCCCCCCTCCCGCCGCTCTCCCGCACCCTCCGCCGCTTACCGGAGCCGTCGGTAATGGCGGAGGTGATCGGGTCCTTTCCCTGCTGAGGTATGGAGACAAGTGAGGCCAAGATGGCGCTCACCCGTCTCCATACCATGTGACGGCCGGAGCGACGTCATTACGACGGCTCCGCCCACTCTCTTAAAGGCACAGATTTTTTTTGTGTCATTTTTTTTTAAACGACTTTTTTATTTTTTTATTTTTTTTTGCATTTTAGTCTAAATATGAGATCTGAGGACTTTTTGACCCCAGATCTCATATTTAGGAGGACCTGTCATGCTTTTTTCTATTACAAGGGATGTTTACATTCCTTGTAATAGGAATAAAAGTGATCCAAAATTTTTTTTTTTTAAAAACAGTGAAAAAATAAATAAAATAAAATAAAATAAATAATAAAAAAAAAAAAATTTTTTTTAAAGCGCCCTGTCCCGACGAGCTCGCGCGCAGAAGCGAACGCATACGTGAGTAGCGCCCGCATATGAAAACGGTGGTCAAACCACACATGTGAGGTATCGCCGCGACCGGTAGAGTGAGAGCAATAATTCTAGCCCTAGACCTCCTCTGTAACGCAAAACATGCAATCTGTAGAATTTTTTAAACGTCGCCTATGGAGATTTTTAAGGGTAAAAGTTTGACGCTATTCCACGAGCGGGCGCAATTTTGAAGTGTGACATTATGGGTATCAATTTACTTGGCATAACATTATATTTCACAATATAAAAAAAAATTGGGCTAACTTTACTGTTGTCTTATTTTTTTTTTCAAAAAAGTGAATTTTTTCCAAAAAAAGTGCGCTTAGAAGACCGCTGCGCAAATACGGTGCAAAAATAAGTATTGCAATGACCGCTATTGTATTCTCTAGGATGTTAGAAAAAAAACAATATATAATGTTTGGGGGTTCTAAGTAATTTTCTAGCAAAAAAACCTATTTTAAACTTGTAAACACCTAAAATCCAAAACGAGGCTGGTCTTAAAGTGGTTAAACAGCGATCAGAGCTAAAAATAGCCACTGATTACTGTATAAATGTCACTGGCAGGGAAGGGGTTAACACTGGGGGGAGCGATCAAGGGGTTAACTGTGTTCCCTGACTGTGTGTTCTAACTGTAGGGGGGAGGGGACTGACTAGAGGAGGAGAGAGATCGGTGTTCCCACTTAGTAGGAACACACGATCTGTCTCCTCTCCCCTAAGAGAACCGGGATTTGTGTGTTTACACACACAGATCCCAGGTTCTCGCTCTGTCACGATCGATCGCGGGTGCTTGGCGGTCATCGCGCTTGCTTATACAGCGATCAGAGCTAAAAATAGCCATTGATTACTGTATAAATGTCACTGGCAGGGAAGGGGTTAACACTAGGGGGGCGATCAAGGGGTTAACTGTGTTCCCTGACTGTGTGTTCTAACTGTAGGGGGGGTGGGACTGACTAGGGGAGGAGAGAGATCGGTGTTCCTACTTAGTAGGAACACACAATTTGTCTCCTCTCCCCTGAGAGAACCGGGATTTGTGTGTTTACGCACACAGATCCCGGGTTCTTGCTCTGTCACGATCGATCGCGGGTGCTTGGCGGTCATCGCGCCCCCCCGCCGGGCACGCGCATCGGCTCCGGGGACACGCCCCTGCTGTCACATCTTAAAGGAGCGACGTACAGCTACAGCGATTTTACGCAGCCGTGCCAACCTGCCGCAGTGTAACTGCCGCGGCCGGTCGGCTAGTGGTTAATTAAGGCGTTCGCTACAGCTATAATAATAATCACATTTAATTACAATTACAATAAAAACAGTATTAATGAATACAGAGCTGTG
Organism: Lithobates clamitans; assembly: GCA_037952925.1. NCBI lineage: Eukaryota > Metazoa > Chordata > Amphibia > Anura > Ranidae > Lithobates > Lithobates clamitans. The sequence continues at coordinate 70,728 of JBBGZY010003254.1, forward strand.
TTAATTAATGTATTTTAGATATCTGCCGGATTTCATTATTACATGTCTGATTAAAATCGATAAAGAGTTAAAAAAAAAAAAAAGTCCAATAACCTATATCAATGGAACACATAAGTGTTCTTAAGTATAATCAGTTCAAAGCTGAACAAAAAAAAAAAAAAAAGAAGGAAAAAACAAAGTATATCCTCATTTGTCCCCTGGGGCTCCCAAAGCACCTCCTCTCTCCTCAACCACGTAAACAATTGTAACACGCGGCAAAAAAAGTATAATAAGAGAAGGCGCACAAAACGCTTCTCACCGCACAGCTCCATAGCAGAGGGCGAAGCTCAAGTGATACGCACAAAAGATCAATAGAGGATGTCGGATGCGGGCCCGCAGCTGGAGTCAGCTCGCTGTAGATGGTTATTATGGAGGAAATAAAGAACGCTCTACTAACAAAGGCACTTCTACATCCAAGGGGAGTCGGCGCTTTTATTCCTTTTTTTTTTTCATCGCTTTGTTGGTTCCCCCCTTTTTTTCATCTCCAGAACCATGGGGGCAGTAAAGGAGAACTCCGGGGCCAAACCTGGAACTCAATAATAACTACGCAAAGGGTTTTTGGATAGCAGTGTTCACATGGGAAAAAAAAGCTTATGTTAGCAAAAAAAGGGAAAACTTTCATTCTTCAATGGCCAACAAAGGATATCAATGCACTTTGGGGGACACCAAATGCCTTTGTCAAATCCAGTTATTACCTTGTAAATGTAGCGAGGACATTCTGCTGTTCAGTGATGGAGAACCTTGGCACCCCCAGATGTTTTGGAACTACATTTCCCATGATGCTCATGCACTCTGCAGTGTAGTTGAGCATGGGAACTGTAAAACTAGAATGCAATTAAGGAATTCGTATTTTTTTCCATGTTGATGGGGCTAAGGGCCTCATTGCAACCAGGGCTGGGACAAGGTGTGGGCAGAAGTGGTGGCTGCCCTGGGCGCAGCGTGCCTTGTAGGGATGGGGGCACTGCAAGTTCCTTCTACTATAAGGCTGACAGGAGTAGCGACAGCAGCATCACTACTCCTGTAAGCCCAGCGCTGGAAGCAGAAATAAGAAAAGGAGAGAGCCAGGAGGAGGTGCAGGCTGTGCTCTCTCTCCCCCTCTTCCTCATAAGCTTGCACATAATGAAGCGGGGGGGGGGGGTTCGCAATTTGCAATCTTTGCCCTGGGCACTGGATGATCTTGTCCCGACACTGATCGCAACTACCCTGGCCTGTTGGTTGAGTGGGGAGGGTGTTTCAGAATCTGGGAGCCCCCTTTAGAATAAGAGGGTCCTCAGATATTCTGCTCACCCTAGACCGGACTTTGACGGACTGAATTCCGTCTGACTTTTCGACGGAGTTTCGACGGACTTCCGTCGAATCAGACTTGTCTACACACAAGCACAGCAAAGTCCAACGGATTCGACCGTGATGACGTACGACCGGACTAGAATAAGGAAGTTCATAGCCAGTAGCCAATAGCTGCCCTAGCGTCCTTTTTTTGTCCGTCGGACCAGCATACAGACGAACGGATTTTTCGACCGGACTCGAGTCCGTTGGAAAGATTTGAAATATGTTCTAAATTTAAAGTCCGTCAGATTTTTCAACAGAAAAGGTCCGCTGAAGGTCCGATGAAGCCCACACACGGTCGAATTGTCTGACGGATTTGTTCCGTCGGACCAGTTCGGTCGTGTGTACACGGCATAAGGGGTACCCCTTGTTACTCATTCACCAAAAAAAAAATCTAATTATTAAGGTGTTGCTGAGGGAAAAGGAATCATGGAAGACAAAAAAATAAGCAGAATAAATTTCACCTTTAAAATGATACATTTTTATTTCTGGAGTTACGTTGAGGCCAATCGCAGTATTTGGAACTTGTTGCAACTTCCCTGCTGGCTTCTCCTCTATGGGTACAGCATAACTCTTGTCAAAAGGACAATGGAACCATTATGGGCAGTCTAATGCTGGCATGGGGCAATGGGGCTGTCTGTATATATTTGGGCAGCTGTCTATAAAATGGCAAGTTGTTGGCCGACATCCCTTCCAAAGTTTTCCCTGAAAGGTCCAATGCCAACCTAGCGCTGTCCTTGAGAGCATCCTCTGATCCCCGCCAGGATTACACCCTCTATTTCTGAAGATAGACGGCTATATGCAGCCTGGCTGCAGCTCAAATACTTTGCTGCAACACATTGCTATGCGACCCTGGAATCCCAGAGTAAGCTGATATTTTAGGCTTTATGTGATATATATATATACACTCAACGGCCACTTTATTAGGTACGCCTGTTCAATTGCTTGGTAACACAAATTGCTAATCAGCCAATCACATGGCAGCAACTCAATGCATTTAGGCATCTAGACCTGGTGAAGACGACTTGCTGAAGTTCAAACCAAACATCAGAATGAGGAATAAACGGGATTTAAGTGACTTTGAACACAGTATGGTTGTTGGTGCCGGATGGGCTTGGCTGAGTATTTCAAAAGCTACTGATTTACTGGGATTTTCACACACAACCATCTCTCGGGTTTACAGAGAATGGTCCGAAAAAGAGAAAATATCCAGTGAGCGGCAGTTGTAGTGGAGGAAAATGCCTTGTTGATGTCAGAGGTCAGAGGAGAATAGGCAGACTGGTTTGAGATGACAGAAAGGCAACAGTAACTCCATTAACGACTCATTACATCCAAAGTATGCAGAATACATTTCTGAATGCACAACACATCAAACCTTAAAGCAGATGGGCTACAGCAGCAAAAGATCACACCGGGTGCCACTACCGTCAGCTAAGAACAGAAAACGGAGGCTACAATTTGCACAGGCTCACCAAAATTGGACAATAGAAGATTGGAAAAATGTTTCCTGGTCTAATGAGTCTCCATTTCAGCTGAGACATTCAGATGGTCAGAATTTGGTGTAAACAACATGAAAGCATGGATCCATCCTGCCTTGTATCACCGGTTTAGGCTGGTGGTGGGGGTGTAATGGTGGGGGGGGATATTTTCTTGGCACACTTTGGCCCCCTTAGTACCAATTGAGCATCATTTAAACCCCACGGCCTACCTGAGTATTGTTGCTGACCATTTCCATCCCTTTATGACTACAGTGTCCCCATCTTCTGATGGCTCCTTCCAGCAGGATAATGCTCCATGTCACAAAGCTCCAATCATCTCACCACTGGATAATGAGGTCCCTGTACTCCAATGGCCTCCACACTCACCAGATCTCCATCCAATAAAGAACCTTTGGATTGTGGTGGAATGGGAGATTTGCATCATGGATGTGCAGCTGACAAAACAACCCCACTCCATAATCCCCCTGCCACCAAATGATTGGGACCAGTGCACAAATCAAGGTCCATATTGACATGGATGAGCGAGTTTGGGGTGGAGGAACTTGACTGTCCTGCACAGAGTCCTGATCTCAAACCGATAGAAAACCTTTGGGGTGAATTTGATCGGAGACTGCGAGCCAGGCCTTCTCATCCAACATTTTTTTAATTGGATACGTTTTACAGCAGAAAGTAAAAAAATATTGTTTTTTGTTCAAAATTTTTCTTTTTTTTTTCTTTTAAAATAAAAAAAAAAAATAAAAAAATAAAAAAACAGTGGTGATCAAATACAATCAAAAGAAAGCTCTATTTGTGTAAGAAAAATTATATAAATTTCGTTTGGTTAAAGTTTTGCATGACCGCGCAATTGCCAGTTAAAGTAGCGCAGTGCTAAATAGCAAAAAATGGCCTGGTCATAAAGCGGGTAAAACCTTCCACAGCTGAGGTGGTTAAAGTAGACCTGGGATTTAATTTAGGCATACAATTAATAAAAAAATGTGGAGGTAATATTCAGAGAAGCTAAAGTTGAAACTTTGAAAAGATCAGTGGATCCAGAGATATTGGTAGATGAGGTTGTATGCAAATCTTGACTTTTCCCTTAAAAGTTGCATTTGGCTTCACTCCCTACTGATTGCATTACATTACAAAGAGCAACAGTATGGCTCAAGGGGTCACCCATTTAAGTTTTACAGTCTATTTGCAGTTTATAATGATATGCAATATGTAAAGTATCTGGGGTCCACCATATTTGCTCAAGACATTCACCAATAGACTTTCATTGCGATATACTGTATACATTGTGTGGCCATAGGTTGTGTACATCTGACCATTATATCTACACTATATTACCAAACATATGTGGACACCCCTCCAAATTATGGAATTCAGTGAAGGGTACTGTTAATGATAAAGCATGCAGGCATTTATTTCAATTGTGTACATCCAACCTTGTAGTAACATTTTTGGGGAAAACCCCAGCATGTTCCACCATGACTGTACCCCTGTGTACAAAGCCAGCTCAATATAGACATGGTTTGATGGGTTTGATGTGGAGGAACTCAAGTGGCCTGCACAGGGCCCTGACCTCAACCCTACTGAACAACTCTTAAATGAATTTGAAACGCCCACTACGAACCAGGTGTTCTCATCCAACATCAGTACCTGACCTCACGAATGGCCACAGAAACCCTACAGACACCCCAACATTTTGGGGAAAGCCTTCCAAGAAGAGTGGGGGTTGTTATAGCTGCAAAGAGGGAGGAAAATCCATATTAACAGCCATGGGTTTGAAATGGAAGATACCAGTATGTTCCACCATGACTGAACCCCTGTGCACAAAGCCATCTCCATGTACTGTAGATATATTTTGATGAGTTTGATGTGGATGAACTCAAGTGGCCTACACAGAACCCTGACTTCAAGCCTACTGAACAATCTTCAAATGAATTGGAAGGCCGACTACAAACCAGGTCTTCTCACCCAATAGCAGTACCTGATCTTACAAATGGGCACAAAATCCCTACAGACACCCCAAAATTCTGGGGAAAGCCTTCCCAGAAGTGTGAACGTTGTCAGCACTGCAGAGAGGTAGGAAAATTCATATGAATGGCCACGGGTTTGGAACGGGTTGTTCAACAAGCTCTTATTGATGTGATGGTCAGGTGCTTACAAACTCTTGGCCATACAGTGTAATGTATATATCAGTATTCCCACTAGGTGGCTTATCCTCCAACTAATTTATTCTTAGCAGTTGTTCTGGATGATGCTTGTGCTGAAAATCATGTCAAAAACTCCTCACGAGTACAACAAAATCTCAAAATTAGTCCCTATTAAGTACCAGCCAATATGAGCGACTCAGAGTCCGATTTTTCCATTCCCTGCGAGTTTGCATTGCTTGCTATCCAGAAGGCATTTTGCAAATCATAAAAAGATTGCACCATCAGAAGAATTTCTCTTACCATTATATCCATACATATTTGACACCGATATATTGGTTGACATTTCTATTAATGCAGATACGGCAGGGAAATCCGACTCATTATGAGAGCCCTGCAGGTAATCTTTGCGTGGGAGTTTTCTTGAAAATCGCTGGAGAAGTAGATGGAAGAGATTCCTATGTACCTGTGTCCCAGTTCCACATTGCTTAAAAAGTCCCTCTTATGCCCCATCCGACAGAAAATGTGTGATAGGACCTTGTTGTCGGAAATTCCAACCATGTGTGGGCTCCATCACACATTTTCCATCGGATTTTCCGACCCACAAAGTTTGAGAGCAGGATATAAAATTTTCCGACAACAAAATCCGTTGTCAGAAATTCCGATCGTGTGTACACAAATCCGACGCACAAAGTGCCACGCATGCTCAGAATAAATAAAGAGATGAAAGCTATTGGCCACTGCCCCGTTTATAGTCCCGACGTACGTGTTTTACGTCACCGCGTTCAGAACGATCGGATTTTCCGAAACTTTGTGTGACCGTGTGTATGCAAGACAAGTTTGAGCCAACATCCGTCGGAAAAAATCCTAGGATTTTGTTGTCGGAATGTCCGAACAAAGTCCGACCGTGTGTACGGGGCATTAGTCTGTAAAAGAATCCTGATGGCCTTCCCATGCCACATAAGAACCCATTCCTCCTATCTTCCCTCCGATCCGGTGCTGCAGCCATCATAAAATTCCTCAGTACTCAACATTTCAAAGGGTATCAGATGTCTATGTCCCATACCATGTGTTGTGGCTCCATCCTCTAACTCCTACACCACTACAGAACTCAGCAAAGACATAGAGGTTGGAGAATGGAACCCAGTGCGCAGCGGGGTCTTGGGTATCCAACACCCCTACAAGGGGTTAAAAGCTGAGGAGTACTAAAGGAGGTCCAGAGCTTGATTATAGTGAAGATAGTAGACTTGGCCCATTGGAGAAGTGAGTATAATAACGCTTCCATTGCAAGGGAATATCATTATTTAGCTATCATAGATACCATTAGTACCAGACTGACCTAGTTATCTTAAAGTGACTGTGCTTTACCCACGCAGAGTCTGAATGCAAAAAGTGAAGATTTGCCATCTTATAGTGACCGTTACAAATTGTTAAGCATGCCTAAGCCATACTCTGAATAATCTGGATTTTTTTTCCTGAAAATAGCAGAGCACTTCCTTTGCCTAGGCACTGTGTCTTGAGCCTTGTTGTTGTAAATCTGCAGTGTGAGGTCATCTAGGATTCTGCTGCTTCTGAATGCTTTATTCCACCAGATTTAAATGACACTATGTGCTGCTTACTGTTCTCCTTGCTGGCAAGTATGCTGAGCGTGAAGAGTTGCAGTGCAAAGATCCAGCAGCTTTTTTTTATTCTGCACTTCCCCCATCTCTTCTACTGTTTCTTGATCATTACTCCACCAGTCAGCAGACCACCAGTCAGCAGATCACCAGTCATCAGACCACTCAGACCACCAGTCATAAGATCACCAGCCATCATATCACCAGTATTCAGACCACTAATCATCAGCTCACCAGCCATCAGATCACCAGCCAGCAGACCACCAGTCATGAGATCACAAGCCATAAGATCACTAGTCATCATGTAGAACCCTCTGGTGTGTGCTAGATGTAGGATAGGTTTTGTCGTGTAGGTTCTTCTGTTAGTATAGGCACATTTAGTTAGCTCAGGGCTAAGCCTGAGCTGTGAATCTGGGTCAGGGTTCAGTGAGTCAGGGCTGGGTGACTCACCCTGACAGCTCCTCTGTTGCCTACCCCTGGTCTAGAATGTTGTAGAAATTTCTAGAGCTAGTGGGTGGAGGTAGGAGGAGCTGTCTGGAATATTTATGAGGGCCTTGGCCAATTCCCGTTAGTGGGCTAGGCTTACCTCATAAATAGGCATGAGCCATGCTAGTAGGGCAGTTGGGTGGAAGATATAGTGCTGAGGAGGCTGTCTATGGCCCTCTGGGGAACCCCCTAGTCTGGAGGGGGGGGTGACCTTGGGCCAGGGCTCAGGTGCTGGAAGGATCATGCCACAGGACACGGAGGAAGCCCTTCCTGGAGGCACGGGAGCAAGAGAGAGGACAGTGTGAGTAGAGCAGCATTACTGGGAACTTACAAGGGGGACTGCCACATGTAGCCAGTTCTCCCTGAAGACAGCGGTGTGCCAAGTCTTCATTCCTTCCCTGGGAGATCTCCTGGTGAGCTGGTGAGAGTCAGTCTGGAGGACTGTGAAGCAAAGTTAGCCTGGAGGGCTAGTGAAAGGGGTACCTGCAGCCAGGTGGGTTGGCAATTCCTGAAGAGGTGGTGCTGGGACCAGTAGCCACAGGAGGAAAGGTACAAGCTGATCACTGTATTCTGCTACACAACGAGGGGCTTTGAGTTCCTGCCTGCAAAGGGCCATTGCTAAATCTGACTGTGTCTGTGAGATCCATTAACGGTGATCCAGCTGGAGACTTCAAGCAAGTGAAGTGCAGGAGTGTCAAGGAGACTGTATATAGAGTGTATATTGGAAGATGTCCCTGAAGTTGTTGCCAAAGTTTTGTTGCTGAAGTCAAGTGGGCACCTCATAACCTCCCATCCCTATCCAAGTTATTAACCCTCAATAAATAACAAAAACAAAGTCGCGGCCTGTTCTCTGTCTCTGGAGTGCCTGTGAAAATTCGTAGTGCCTGGCTGTGCAGGTTGGGGGATCCCAGTTCATCTGTGGCTCCTAAGGGGGTGCTCTACAATCAGATAACCAGTCATCAAATCACCATTCATCAGATCACCAGCCATCATTTAACCAGTCATCAGACCACTAGTCATCAGACCACTAGTCATCAGATCACCACCCATCAGATCACCAGTCATGAGATCACCAGCCATCAGACTACCAGTCATGAGATCACCAGCCATCAGAGCACCAACCTTCAGACCACTAGTCGTCAGATCAACACCCATCAGACCACCAGTCATGAGATCACCAGCCACAAGATCACTAGTCATCAGACCACCAGCCATCAGATAGAAAATTTAGGGTGCTGAAGTTTGTCACCATTTGACGGGTGCACGCAATTTTAAGTCTTAAAATGTTGGGTATCTATTGACTCGGTGCAACCTAATCTTTTATACTTTACCAGAAAATTGGGTTATATATTGCATATGTGTGCCCTTAAATTAACTTTAACCACTTCACGACCAGCCGCCGCAGTTATCCTGCAGCAAGTTGGCACTGCTGCGCGAGTCATCGTCGCTGTACGTCAGCTCTTTAAGACCACCGGCCGGAGCCGATGCGCGTGTCCGACGGGCACGATGACCGCCGGGCACCCGCAATCGCTCGTGACAGAGCGAGAACCAGGATGTGTGTGTGTAAACACACACATCCCGGTTCTGTCAGGGGAGAGGAGAGAGATTGTGTGTTCCTACTAAGTAGGAACAACGATCTCTCTCCTCCTCTAGTCAGCCACATTCCCCTCACAGTTAGAAACAAACATAGCGAACACAGTTAACCCCTTGATCGCCCCCTAGTGTTAACCCCTTCCCTGCCAGTGACATTTATACAGTAATCAGTGGCTATTTTTTAGCTCTGATTGCTGTATAAATGTCACTGGTCCCAAAAAAGTGTCAAACGTGTCTGATCTGTCGCAATGTTGCAGTCCCGATAAAAATCGCAGATCGCCACCATTACTAATAAAAAAAGCTAGTAAAAAAATAAATAATAATACAAATGTCATAAATCTATCCCCTATTTTGTAGACGCTATAACTTTTGCGCAAACCAATCAATATACGCTTATTGTGATTTTTTTTTTTACCGAAAATATGTAGAAGAATACATATCGGCCTAAACTGATGAAGAAATTATTTATTTTTTATTTTTTGGGGGGATATTTATTATAGCAAAAAGTATAAAAATATTGTGTTTTTTTTTTTTTCAAAATTGTCGCTCTTTTTTTGTTTATAGCGCAAAAAATAAAAACCGCAGAGGCGATCAAATACACCAAAAGAAAGCTCTATTTGTGGAAAAAAAAGGACGTCAATTTTGTTTGGGTACAACGTCGCACGACAGAGCAATTGTCAGTTAAAGCGACCCAGTGCCGTATCGCAAAAAAGCGCCTGATCAGGAAGGGGGCAAATCCTTTTTCGGGGCTGAAGTGGTTAATGTGGCTTTTTTTTTGTTTTTCTTTTTAATTGAAATTTTGCAATTGACAAACTGTTGTGCTAATATGATGTGACATGAAAGATGACTCCATGGGGTCTGCTTTCAGAAAATATGGGGGTTTTAGGTCATCTTCAGGCCCAAAATTATTTTTCAAATGTGTGCAAAAACAGCTCTGGTGGTGAAAGGGTTGAACAAAGTGTGTAATGTAAGAGGTCTATTTCTGCCTAATATCAACATACCTCCCAACATTTTGAGATGGGAATGAGGGACACCTACTTGCAAATGTATGTAGGCATAGGACACGCCCCCCTGGCACACCCCCTTAAAAGGAAAATTAACCAAAAAAAAAGGTTCATTAAATCCACAAGGACATTTTTTTACCACTACTATTCCTTTATATTGGCTTTATAACTGACAAATGCAGCAATTTAGAATTTGGATGAAGTGTTTAGCGCTGGGAAACACTTTTTGAAAGATAAAAAGTGCATTTTATATACAGATATATAGATCAGACCAAAATGAGGGACAAATGAGGGGGGAAGAGGGACAGAGGGACATTGCATCAAATCAGGGACAGTCCCTCGAAATCAGGGACAGTCCCTCGAAATCCGGGACAGTTTGGAGCTATGCTATCAAGCGTATCCTTTTTGTTCCGAAGAATTAAATCTGAAAAGCCGGTACTCGGGGTCTGCAAACATAACTTTATTTGCAAAACTGTCTATCCTAGGACCCTTGTTCAGCGCTGATTGCCTAGTCTCACGGAAAGACTACCACGCAATGACAATTAGTGTCACTGAACAATGCGCAGATCGCACACACAGGTAGGCAACACTCCGGGTCGTATTTCTCAGGAAAAGTAAAAGAAGTAAACAGACTTCAGAAGTGTGCGAGACGTGAGGGTGTGAGGACAGAGGGGATCATTATCTGTGAGCCGGGGACAAGCTCCGACACGCCGCGCCGTACCTAGGAATACCTTGAATAGATTCATGTATAGACGCCAACTATGCTGCCTTGATGAAGTATGCAGAACGCAGAAAGCTGGAGAATTTGTGTTATGTGCCCCGACTACAGAATCAGCTGCACATCATTTCTTACATTCCATATTATTTTTATTTGGCAACAATTCTTTTTAAGCTTCTTTTATAAAAAAAAAAATATATATATATATATTTTTTGTAAGTATCTGTATTTATTGTACGTGGGGAGTTTTATTTACTTGTTAGAGATACACAATGCGTTTTCTGCATCGTGTTTGCGCTTTACTGCTCTGTTTGTCTCACTGAGGGCTCATTTACACTTTCTTCAACTTTAACCACTTAAGGACCAGGCCTCTTTTTTAGATGTGTTGTTTTTTTTAGTTAAAAACAGTTTTTTTTGCTAGAAAATTACTTAAAGCCCACAAACATTATACATTTTTTTTCTAACACCCTAGAAAATAAAATGGCGGTCGTTGCAATACTTTCTGTCGCACCGAATTTGCGCAGCGGTCTTAACCACTTAAGGACCAGGCCTCTTATTTTAGATGTGTTGTTTACAAGTTAAAAACTGTTTTTCTTGCTAGAAAATTACTTAGAACCCCCAAACATTATAAATTTTTTTTCTAACACCCTAGAGAATAAAATGGCGGTCGTTGCAATACTTTCTGTCACACTGTATTTGCGCAGCGGTCTTACAAGCGCACTTTTTTTTTGGGGGAAAAAATACACTTTTTTGAATTAAAAAAATAAGAAAACAGTAAAGTTAGCCCAATTTATTTTTATATTGTGAAAGATAATGTTACGCCGAGTAAATTGATATTCAACATGTCACGCTTCAAAATTGCGCACGCTCGTGGAATGGCGACAAACTTTTACCCTTAAAAATCTCCATAGGCGACGTTTAAAAAATTCTACAGGTTGCATATTTTGAGTCACAGAGAAGGTTTAGGGCTAGAATTATTGCTCTCGCTCTACCATTCGCGGCGATACCTCACATGTGTGGCTTGAACACCATTTTCATAGGCGGGCGCTGCTCACGTATGCGTTTGCTTCTGCACGCGAGCTCGGTGGGATGGGGCACGTTTAAAAATTTTTTTTTCTTATTTATTTTACCTTTTATTTTTTATTTTTACACTTTAAAAAATAAATAACATTTTGTCACTTTTATTCCTATTACAAGGAATGTAAACATCCCTTGTATTAGAAAAAAATCATGACAGGACCTCTTGAAAATGAGATCTGGGGTCGAAAAGACTTCAGATCTCATATTTACACTAAAATGCAATAAAAAAAAAATTGTCATTTAAAAAAAAATGATTAAAAATTAAATGGCCCTTTAAGAGCTATCGGCTGAAGTGACGTTTTGATGTCGCTTCCGCCCTGCAATGTCATGGAGACGGGTGGGGGCCATCTTCCCCTCACTCGTCTCCATGCTCAGCCACAGAGAGAACCGGATCGCCTCCGCCGCTGCCGACGGCTCCGGGAAGTGGCGGAGGGCACCAGAGCACGGCGGGAGGGGGGGGCCTCTCCCGCCGCCAGTAAAAGTGATCTTGCGGCGAATCCACCGCAGAGACCACTTTTATCTTGTAGCGGACCGCCGGTCGAACACAAGGATACTGGGGGTTATGGCAGCTAGCTACTGCCATAACAACGATATGCTTCCTCAAAGTAAGAACGTATATCGCCATTTGGCGGTCCGGAAGTGGTTAAGGATCGAGCCTCGTTTTGAGATTTGGTGTTTACAAGTTAAAATCAGGGGTTTTTTTTGCTAGAAAATTACCTAGAACCCCCAAACATTATATATATATATATATATATATATATATATATTCAGACACCCTATAGAATAAAATGGCGGTCGTTGCAGTACTTTGAACAAAATATGTTCTAAATATATATATGTTCTCGCTGGGATTAAAACAATTGTGAAAAAGATTTTTGCAAAGATATATCTTGCAGCCGCTGTACACAAGGTGCTATTCACTTGACAAAACAAAAAAAAAAAAATATATATATATATATATACAGTATATATATATATATATATATATATATATATATAAATATATATATATATATATATATATATATATATATATATATATATATATATATATATATTACAGCGCTCGCATTAATAAACAATAACTTAAATAGCCATAGAATACAATTCATAAGTGAATGTCCATATAAAAAGTGAACAATGTGCTCTAATCCATAAAGTGCTCCAAAAAATTGGAGGTGCGCAACAAGCCCCCTCCTGTGTCCCCACTCACCGGATGGAATGGACCCTTAGCATTTCAGTCTATGGGGTCATTTTGAGGTTTAAAATGATGTCCAGGGAAGGCAACTTTACATCAATTCACCAGGCAGCTCTCACATGCTCCTGAAAATTACAATACTTTCTGTCACACCGTATTTGCGCAGCCGTCTCACAAGCGCAATTTTTTTGGGGAAAAAATACACTTTATTTATTTTTTTCACAATTAATTTTATTGTATATATAAAGAAAAAAGAACTTTTTTTAATTAAAAAATAAGACAACAGTAAAGTTAGCCCAATTTTTTTTTTTATATTGTGAAAGATAATGTTACGCCGACTAAATTGATACCCAACATGTCACGCTTCAAAAAATTACTTCTAACACCCTAGAGAATAAAATGGTGGTCGTTGCAATACTTTCTGTCACACCGAATTTGCGCGGCAGTCTTACAAGCGCACTTTTTTTAAAAAAAAAAACACACTTTTTTTAATTAAAAAATAGGACAAAACCAGTATAGTTAGCCTATTTTTTTTTTTTTATATTGTGAAAGATAATGTTACGCCGAGTAAATTGATACCCAACACGTCACGCTTCAAAAAATTACTTAGAACCCCCAAAGATTAAAAAAAAAAAAATCCTAACACCCTAGAGAATAAAATGGCGGTCGTTGCAATACTTTCTGTCACACCGTATTTGCGCAGCAGTCTTACAAGCGCACTTTTAAAAAAAAAAAACACACCCTTTTTAAATTAAAAAATAGGACAAAAACAGTAAACTTAGCCCAATTATTTTTTATATATTGTGAAAGATAATGTTACGCCGAGTAAATTGATACCCAACATGTCACACTTCAAATTTGCGCCCGCTCGTGGAATGGCGACAAACTTTGACCCTTAAAAATCTCCATAGGCGACGTTTACAAATGTCTACAGGTTACCAGTTTTGAGTTACAGAGGAGGTCTTAAAATTATTGCTCTCGCTCCAATGATCACGGCGATACCTCACATGTGTGGTTTGAACACCATTTTCGTATGCGGGCGCGACTTACGTATGCGTTCGCATTTACGCGCCAGCTCTGCGGGACGGGGCGCTTTAAATTTTTTTTTTCTTATTTATTTTACTTTTTATTTTTTATTTTTACACTGTCTTTTTCAAAACAAAATTTTTGGGTCACTTTTATTCCTTTTACAAGGAATGTAAACAACCCTCGTAATAGGAAAAAAAAAAAAAGCATGACAGGACCTCTTTAATGTCAAAAAGACCTCAGATCTCACATTTACACTAAAATGCAATAAATAAATAATTAATAAATAAATGCCATTTTCTTTGTACAAAAAAAAAAATTCCCCTTTAAGACCATTGGGCGGAAGTGACGTTTGATGTCGCTTCCGCCATCTAATGGTGTGGAGCCGAGCGGGGGCCATCTTTCCCTCACTCGGCGTCTAGCCTGTGAGGGAAGAGGACCGGATCGTCTGCTACCGACGACCAGTGCACAGCCCCCCTCTCCAGTCCCCGATAAAAGTGATCTTGCGGCGAATCCGCAGCTGAGACCACTTTTATCTGAAAGCAGACTGCCCGTT
>JBBGZY010003254.1:90000-130000 GCA_037952925.1 Lithobates clamitans
GTCTGCCATCTGACCTGTACAGTGAAAACCGGGATTCCTCCGTGAAGAGAACACTTCTCCAAAGAGCCCTGCTCATTAGAGCTTACAATCTACACTATATTACCAAAAGTATTGGGACGCCTGCCTTTACACGCACATGAACTTTAATGGCATCCCAGTCTATTGCCCCGTACACACGGTCAGATTTTCCGATGGAAAATGTGTGATAGGACCTTGTTGTCGGAAATTCCGACCGTGTGTGGGCTCCATCACACATTTTCCATCGGATTAAAATATATCGGATTAAGATATAAAATTTTCCGACAACAAAATCCATTGTCGGAAATTCCGATCGTGTGTACACAAATCCGACAGACAAAGTGCCACGCATGCTCAGAATAAATAAAGAGATGAAAGTCATTGGCCACTGCCCCGTTTATAGTCCCGACGTACGTGTTTTACGTCACCGCGTTTAGAACGATCGGGTTTTCCGACAACTTTGTGTGACCGTGTGTATGCAAGACAAGTTTGAGCCAACATCCGTCTGAAAAAATCCTAGGATTTTGTTGTCGGAATGTCCGAACAAAGTCCGACCGTGTGTACGAGCCATTAGTCCGTAGGGTTCAATATTGAGTTGGCCCGCCCTTTGCAGCTATAACAGCTTCAACTCTTCTGGGAAGGCCGTCCACAATTTTACCAAAAATATGTAGAAGAAGAATACATATCGGCCTAAGCTCAGGAAAAAAAATGTTTTTTTTTATATATTTTTGGTGGATATTTATTATAGCAAAAAGTAAAAAATATTGCGTTTTTTTCGAAATTGTCGCTCTTTTTTGTTTATAGCGCAAAAAATAAACACCGCAAAAGCGATCAAATACCACCAAAAGAAAGCTCTATTTGTGGAGAACAAAAGGACATCAATTTTGTTTGGGTGCAACTTCGCACGACCGCGCAATTGTCAGTTAAAGAGACGCAGTGCCGAATCGCAAAAAAAGTGCTCTGGTCAGGAAGGGGGGTAAGATCTTCCGGGGCTGAAGCGGTTAAGATAACTAAGCAGTATGTACTTTCTAATAAATACAGATACATTTCAACTGTTCAAAAGTAAAACTGGTGAGAACAATGAACTGGCAAATTCGGAAAACACAACCGGATTCTGCAGGTTTTCCTCATGGTTAATTGGTGCCCAGCTAATATCTTACCTGCTAATTCAATGAGCGCTATTCCCATGTGTGGGTCTCCTTCCTTTGTTGCCAATATCCATCTCTCAGTAGAGGAATCTTTTCTGCCTCTAAACAATTTCTTTGGATCATCTCTTATTTGTAGCAATTATGAAAACATGAATAATGAGGATTTACAGAGTTTTGTTAATTGATACTGTATCATGTCTTCACATCAATGTAATTAAGATAAACACATTGCGCTCTTCATTCCTCTTCCTAAGTACTTATAATTAAAAAAAAATAACGCCATTCATTTTTTATTTTTTTTTATTTTACCATGATGAAGATTCTTATTAAGGAGTGAATATAAAAATAAATAATTTCATTAAACTAAAAATTAGAATGAAACGCCGCATCCTATTAAATCATTTTTACTCTCCGGCAAATATCCATCCGTCTCCATTTGTCGGGTGCTTTCTGAATATTCAGCCAACGATTTTTAGAAATGCTAATGATACACTAATACGTTTTTTGTGGAATAATCCCCTGAGAAGGTTCAGCAATTAACAGATTGCGCAAAACTGCAGTTGGGCGATGGTGCTTCAATGGGATGGAATGTTGGGACATCAAACCAACATTTCAATGGGATGTTAAAGTGATTGTAAAGGATCGTTTTTTTTTTTTTTTGTAATAACAAACATGTCATACTTACCTCCACTATGCAGCTCGTTTTGCACAGAGTGGCCCCGAACATCCTCTTCTGGGGTCCCTCGGCAGCTCTCGATGCTCCTCACCCGCATCTGATAACCCCCTAGGAAAAGCGCTTTCCCGAGGGGGTTACCTTGAGGGCGCGCTCCCAAGTCCAGCATTTGCGTCCACAGACAGGAATGCTGGACTCGGTCCCGCCCCCCTGGCGCCCACGTCATTGGATTTGATTGACAGCAGCGGGAGCCAATGGCTGCGGTGTTATCAATCTATCCAATCAAGAGCCGGGACCCCGTGGAGAGAGGGACAGCGCGTCCCTGCCGAACAGATGAAGGGGCTCAGGTAAGTAAAATGGACGGGGGGCTGCCAGGTGTTTTTTCACCTTAAGGTGAAAAAACACGAGGGTTTGCAACCCCTGTAATGTTGGGATATCAAACCAATATGTCAATGGGATGTTAATGTTGATATTTTGGTCATATATCTCACGTATTAAGTGGTACAGATCTGTTGGGTGGGCCACGCAAGATGCTCTCCAAAAAACACTGGATGAGGCACGCGCCATACAGGTAGCCCTTCCTCCGAGACTCATGGTATGCTGACAGACGCTCATTGGGTGCTGCAGCTTCATATGGTGGATTTGACCAGGAAACAACAACTGTACCTCTCTTCTCGCATTTATGAGCATGGAGGGGGGGGGAGGGGCGGTAGACTTCTTGCATATCTTGCCCACACGGAATTTCAGGACAGTTTGATTGCCAAAATTCAACTCCCAGACAGGTCAACTACCTCTGACGCGTCGGCTATCAACCAAACCTGTGCAGAATTCTACGGTAAGCTCTATGAAGATACGACTCTACCTTCAGAGCAAGCAGGTTTCCTTGAATCACTTGACTTTCCAGCACTCAGTACCCCCCAGCAACTCCTTCTAGATAAACCTATCATGCTAGAGGAAGAAACTATGGCCACATGTCTATTACCAACCAGTAAAACTCCGGGCCTAGATGGCCTCCCCTCAGAATGGACACACATAGAGGACCTGGCTCCCAGGCTCCTTAAGACATTCCAGGACTCTCTTAAGCAGGGGAAAAGTCCTGACTCTATGAATGAAGCACTCATTGTTGTCATACCCAAACCTGGCAAGGATAGGCTGCAATGTGGGTCCTATCGTCCCATATCCCTCCTAAACAATGATGCAAACAATTCTAGCAAAGATTCTCGTTCTTAGACATCAGACGGTTATTCTATCTCTCATACCGCCGGACCAATCTGGTTTTATGCCTGGCAGGAGCACCTTTGATAACATTCGTAGCCTATTCTTGCATGTCCATAGTGCATCACATGCGAAAAGTGGTGGATTGGTTCTAACCTTAGACGTGTTGAAAGCCTTTGACACTGTGAGTTAGTCCTTCCTATGGGATGCTATGGCACGGATGGGTTTTGATTCATACTTTGTCCAGTTTGTTTGACTATTATATGCTGACCTGAGAGCCAGAGTCTGCACCAACAAAGATATTTCTGGGTCATTTTCCTTGCAGAGGGGTGCCCTCTCTCTCCACTTCTGTTCGCACTGGCCAATGAGCCCTTGGCCCTGGCGGTGCGACAGATGTCAGAGATAGGGGGCATCCGCTCTGGTCCAATAGAAGAGAAGATCTCTCTCTCTACGCGGACGATGCCCTCATATGCTTGGACGGTAGAGAGAGCTCATTTACTAAACTGTTGAATGTAGTGGAGGAGTTTGCTGCGGTTTCGGGGCTTGGGGTGGGTTGGATAAAAATCTCAGGCCTTTCCCATAGGCCCCCCTTTTCCTATGGAATATCTACAGGGGTCACGTCTCCAATTAACGTCCTCCTTCAAATACCTAGGTATCCAAATACATGGCGATCTCTCTAAATACGAAGAACTCAACATCACTCCTATAGTCAAACAGATGATGGAAAGGCTTCATACCTGGTCGTCACTGCCCCTCAATCTAAATAGCCGCATAAATATATTTAAAATTATTTTTCCTACCAAAATTTCTATATTTTTTTCGAGCTGCCCCAGTTTTCCTCCATAAAATTTTTTGTAAAAGTAAACTCCACACTTTCTTCCTTTGTCTGGAATGGCCACCAGCCCGGTATAGCCAGGTCCTCATTACAGGCGGCTAAGGACGCGGGAGGCCTGGCCTGCCCAAACTTAAGGAACGACTTTCTTGCTTCCCAACTCACCTACGTCCATACTTGGTTACACTCTGACCCCCAAACCCCCTCCACATGTTAATGTCATTTTAAAAGTCACTTTCATATTTTTTTAATACTGTAGGTTTCATTAAAATAACACCTGTTGAGCCTGCCACACCGACCCTTGTTCGGACATTTCCTGCTACAGAATGACAACGCTCTGTCACTATCTCTTTATTGTGTTCTGTTGTCACTTTGTCACACACTCTCCCAATCGAGAAAGCAGGAATGGACAACTGGTGTCAACATCAGGGAACTTTTTTTTTGTTTGTTTTAGCCAATGGAAAGCTAGTTAATAGGCAAAAAACAAGTTCCTGTTTAAGTCTGCTGGGGCCAAAATACATGGCTCTGCTCCAAAAGAATTGAATGTATTTTTTCAATTGACGAGCTTCAAGCTCAGGTGTGAACAAGTACCATTGAGTATACCTGCAAATCATAGTGTTGAGCATTGAAGTGCTTCTGGTGAAGCTTCAAATTTCTCAGGTGTGAGCGAGGTGTATGGTTTACTCTGCAATTATACAATATTTTGAAGTTGAAGTTAATATTGTAAGGCAGGGTAATAAAATGCATGGGCTGGAAATAGAGGACGTATCATTGGTCTACTAAACTCCTAATGTCTTCATGAAGGAAATCTGGGGCGTTTGTCAGCACACTTTTGATAGCAATGAGGTTTGTTAAATTGGAACTCAAGACACTTTACCCTCCCCCTCCCCCTCCAGCTTTTTCAAAATATAATGCTCACTTTGTCAATGAGATAATCTAACAGAGTACTGGCCTTACTTGTTAGTCCCCCAGTAGCCAACACTACTACATCATCATGTACAATGGTGGACCAGTGGTGGCTGCTGGTCCTGCATTGTACCTGATGATGGCAGCAAGAAGGCATTGGACATGATGATGCAGGTGAGAGGGCCTTGTACCTAATGAGGCTGGCAAGAAGGCATTTACCTGATGATGGCAGAGAGGGGCGTTGCACCTAATGATGGCAGCAAAAGTGCTTTGCACCTGATGATGGTGGTGAGAAGGCATTGTCCCTGGTGATGATGGTGAGAAGGTATTGTACCTGGTGATAATGGTGAGAAGGTATTGTACCTGATAATGGAGGTGAGAAGGTATTGCACCTGATGATGGCAGTGAGAAAGCATTGTACATGATGATGGCGTAGAGAGGACATTGTACATGATGATGGCGTAGAGAGGACATTGTATCTGATAATGGCATAGAGAGGGCACTGTAGATGATAACAGAGGTGAGAGGGCATTGTACCTGATGATTCCTATGACAACGTCCAATAGGACGAAACGTACGTCGGAAGGCAGACGCGCTGATGTCATCGTTTCTATCCCACTGTGAACGGGTGCATGCAGGCCGGCCGGCTGATATACTATACATGCTGTTTTATTCGTTATTTCTATGTAAGTGCGCTACTTTTACTTTTATTCATTAAATTGTTTATGCGGATTCACACTATGGAGGATGTGTCCTTTATTTCCCTGGGTTCCTTTTGCTGAGTCTTTGGCCTTTTTGTCGGAGAGTTCCGGGCGATCCTCCCTCTATGCTGAGACCGATGGTGGTGTCCCCGCAGAGTGGATTTCAGGCATAAGCTTTATTAAAGCTTACCTCTGGTAAGCATACATCTTCATAGGTGGTGGATCCTTTTCACAAGGTGTTTTCGTTCACTAAAGTCTCCAATCACTACTGGTGGAATTATCTGCATTAAGGATTGTTTTTATTTGAAGTCACTATCAAGTCACGGACTCAATCTTTTTTGTCACTTCTTATAATTTATTTGCTTATAGTTTTTCAATATAGTCACAATTTTCATTAATTATTTAATTAATCACATATATGTTGTGTTGATATTCGGGTTCAGAATATAATATATTGTCTTGATCATAACACATTATTTGAAACATTTGGTCGATGGGAATTCACTTACTATAGATTTTTAGCGCGGTTCTGTTAATTGTTGTACCTGATGATGGCCATGAAGGAGGCACTGTACGTGATGATGGTGGAGAGAAGGCATTGTACCTGATCATGGCGAGGAGAAGGTATTGCATCTGGTGATGGCAGTAAAAGGACATTGTACATGACAATGGAAGCAAGATGACATTTTACATGATGATGGCGTAGAGAGGACATTGTACCTAATGATGGCGACAAGAGAGCATTGCACCTGATGATCATTGCGAAAAGGCATTGTACCTGATAATAGTGGTGAGAGGGCATTGCTTTTACTTAGACAACGTTGTCTTATTTTAAATGAGTCTAGGTGTTGGTGGTGGGTACCTAGTTTTTGCGTAATTCTGTATTTTTTCATTGTGCAATAAACAATTTCCCTGATATAAGCAGCTTGGCCCGCCAGTGACTTCTTTTTTCAGGGGGTCTTCTTTCCCCCTGTATCATTATTTTTACGTGAGAGGGCTTTGTGCCTGATGATGGTAGCAAGAGGACATTGTATGTGATGATGGTGGCAAGAGGACATTGTACCTAATGATGGCGACGAGAGGGCATTGTATGTGATGATGGTGGCAAGAGGACATTGTACGTGATAATGGAGATGAGGCATTGCACCCGATGATGGCAGCGAGGAGGTATTGTAAGTAATGATGCTGGCAAGAGGGCATTGCACCTGGTGATGGCAGTGAGAGGTCATAGTACCTGGTGATGGCAGTGAGAGGGCATAGTACCTGGTGATGGCAGTGAGAGGGTATAGTACCTGGTGATGGCAGTGAGGGCATAGTACCTGGTGATGGCAGTGAGAGGGCATAGTACCTGGTGATGGCAGTGAGGGCATAGTACCTGGTGATGGCAGTGAGAGGGCATAGTACCTGGTGATGGCAGTGAGAGGGCATAGTACCTGGTGATGGCAGTGAGAGGGTATAGTACCTGATGATGGCAGTGAGAGGGCATAGTACCTGATGATGGCAGTGAGAGGGCATAGTACCTGGTGATGGCAGTGAGAGGGCATAGTACCTGGTGATGCCGGGGGGTTGCATGGGATGATGTTGACAAAATGGCAATGTATTCATTGTATTGATGGCAGCAACAGGCCATTTTAAGTAATTATGTTGGCAAGAGAGCATTGTATGTAATAATGCCTATGAGAGGAAATTGTGCATGATAATGTCAATGAAAAGGAATATGTGTGTGATAATAGCAATGAGAGGGGCTAGAATGTGATGATATTAGTGATAAAGTTTGTACCTGATGATGCCAGTAACAGAGCATTGCACATGATGATGCTGGTAAGAGGGATTGCTTTATAATGAGGATTTCAAGGAAACAAGGTAACACTGCTTTTCATTTAACAAGCTGCTTTGGACTGACTTCCTAAATTTGGTAATCCACTGAAAGCTAGTCTGCTCTACCAATGCACGTCATTAGACTCTTTGCTGCATTTAGGGATTTGCCAGCTTCACTCCTAAGGTCCCAGAACTCCAATCCACTCTAAATGAGAGGCCCAAGTGGGTACTTGTCTCTCCCTACTCACTTCCCTACAACCAAGGGCCCTTCTGTGTCGCAAATTTATGTTACAGATCGCCCCCATATTGGCACCTGGAGCCCATAGCAGAGGACAAACTGGTTCTATGCCGGGCTCCCCCTGCAGAGATGCAAACAAGGAAGTGACTTCACAGGATCACCGCATCACTTCCTGCACTAGCAGTGGCAGCGCACCCCGAATTACATGGCCAGACGGAAGCCACTCCTCAGTAAAAGGCACATGACGGCCCGCCTGGAGTTTGCCAAAAGCCACCTTAAGGACTCTCAGACCATGAGAAACCAAATTCTCTGGTCTGATGAAACAAAGATTGAACTCTTTTTATAAAATATGGAACACATGGGACGACTCTGTGTACCCCCTTGAATCTGATAACCTTCCAGCCCCCCGAACTTCCTGGTGCCATATCCTGATTATGTTGTACTTTGCTTCTCTTTCTCCTTTGTATTGTTATGATTCAGAACTATACATTCCTTTCTTGTTTTGTTTACCATATGGAACGGTATTATGATGACTTTGTTTAAATGACCCATTGTTGGAAGACGCTTGGATATGAACATGCCTGTATCCACGTTCAGTTCCACAAGTTTATATATATATATACAACACTCTGTATTATCAAAAGTTGAAATGCTATCTCCTTGTATTGCAATATAACATTTTTGAAAAACGTTATAAATAAACAATTTAAAAAAAAAAGATTGAAATCTTCGGCCTGAATGGCAAGTATCATGTCTGGAGGAAACCAGGCACCGCTCATCCCCTCGCCAATACCATCCCTACAGTGAAGCATGGTGGTGGCAGCATCATGCTGTGGGGACATTTTTCAGCGGCAGGAACTGGGAGACTAGTCAGGATCGAGGGAAAGATGAATGCAGCAATGTACAGAGACATCCTTGATGAAAACCTGCTCCAGAGAGTTCTGGACCTCAGACTGGAGCGAAGGCTCATCTTCCAACAGGACAACAACCCTAAGCACACAGCCAAGGTAACAAAGGAGTGGCTACGGGACAACTCTGTGAATGTCCTTGAGTGGCCAAGCCAGAGCCCAGACTTGATTGAATATCTCTGGAGAGATCTGAAAATGCCTGTGCACCGACTCCACCTGATGGAGCAGGTTGATTTGAGAGGTCCTGCAAAGAAGAATGGGAGAAACTGCCCAAAAATAGGTGTGCCAAGCTTGTAGCATCATACTCAAAAAGATTCGAGGCTGTAATTGGTGACAAAGGTGCTTCAATAAAGCATTGAGCAAAGGCTGTGAATACTTACTATGTGCACATGGGATTTTTTTTTGTTTTTTTGTTTTTTTTGCTCTGACATGCACTGTTCACTGTGGGACCTTTATATAGACAGGGGTGTGCCTTTCCAAATCATGTCCAATCAACTGAATTTACCACAGGTGGACTCCAATCAAGTTGTAGAAACATCTCAAGAATGATCAGTGGAAACAGGGCGCACCTGAGCTCAATTTCGATTGTCATAGCAAAGGCTGTGAATACTTTTGTACATGGGATTTTTTTTTTTGTTTTTGTTTTTTTTAATAAATTTGAAAAGATTTCAAACAAACTTCTTTCACGTTGTCATTATGGGGTATTGTTTGTAGAGTTTTGAGGAAAACAATGAATTTAATCCATTTTGGAATAAGGCTGTAACATAACAAAATGTGGAAAAAGTGAAGCGCTGTGAATACTTTTACAGTGGCTGCTGCTACCTCCTGCCCCACCTGCCTACAAGTGGCATATATGTATAATTCACACAACTGGCTGAGCAGAATCAGAAATGCCTTGGAAGGGTAAAACAGCAAACGCATCGCTTTTTTTATTCGTGGTTTTAGATATATAGTTTAACGGTTTGCTTGGTGCTCCCTTTTACTACTTGAAATAATAATGGAACGGAAGAAAGGATAAATAAAGCAATATGGAATCCTTGTTTAAAATAAAACAAATACACAAGCCAGCCCATATAATCTTTCAATTCCTTTTGCACATAAATAGCTAAACGCGTTTGACAAATATAGCGCCTTCTTCAGAAATGGACAAAGAGTCTGCATCGGTCGGAGGAGACCCATGAGGAATTTGGTCTGACTGTCCTGACAATTCTTAGAGCAAATTTCTTCCACCATAATCTGCTTTCAGACTTTGCATAATCTCCGAGTGGAATGCGTGAATTGCGTTGCGTGGTGTATTGGCCCTCTTTCACTCTCTTAATAGCATAATCCCCCCATAATCCCCCCCCTGCTCTACACATCAAAGTAGCTTTGTACAACTTCACATGCTGAATGTTATCGAGCAATTATTTTTTCCCATTCCTTTTTTACGCAGGGCGCTACGTTAAGCTGGGACGTAATAGATTTACATGGCAATCCATGGTTTTCCATTGATGACGAGTTCATACAAGTGGCCGATTAAATGACCGAAAAAATAAATTAAAAAATTCTTCTTTTATTCTCAGACAACTTCCATAATGAGAAAATGAAAAGGGCAGCTCACCCCAATTTTGATTTTACCATTTTATTTAGCGTTCATAAATATTCAAATGATAATCGTTTAATGGTTTATGGATAAGCAAGCTATTGACATTGGCTCCTGTGAGCTGAGGGTACAATAGGAACACGTTGGCTTATTTCCCTCTAGTGTTCATTGGATCTCCAAAACTTCACTACATTAACTGGAAGTGTACCTGTCATGGTGGAAGTTTATGGAAGCTCCCGCCGATGACTTGTTAGAACAGTGATGGTCTAATGACTAGATATAGAGGACCTCAGTGTCACTCCCAGATACCACTAAGGGGACCACGAATATTATTCAGTATAGGTAATGCTACAGGAGACTGTCTGAGACTATGGACATACAATATAAGTTAGTGAGAGACTGTGGATATCATACAAGCACTGGTCAGAGACTGCAGACATGATACAATTGATGGTCAGAGACTGCTGACATGCTAAAAAAGAAGGTCAGAGACTGCAGACATGCTACAAGAGATGGTCAGAGACTGCAGACATGATACAATAGATAGTCAGAGACTGCAGACATGATACAAGAGATGGTCAGAGACTGCAGACATGATACAATAGATAGTCAGAGACTGCAGACATGCTACAAGAGATGGTCAGAGACTGCAGACATGATACAAGAGATGGTCAGAGACTGCAGACATGATACAATAGATAGTCAGAGACTGCAGACATGCTACAAGAGATGGTCATAGACTGCAGACATGATACCAGAGATGGTCAGAGACTGCAGACATGATACAAGAGATGGTCAGAGACTGCAGACATGATACCAGAGATGGTCAGAGACTGCAGACATGATACAAGAGATGGTCAGAGACTGCAGACATGATGCAAGAGATGGTCAGAGACTGCAGACATGATACAAGAGATGGTCAGAGACTGCAGACATGATACAAGAGATGGCTACAGAGACTGCAGACGCTACAAGAAACAATGAGAGACTGTGGACATGCTACAAAACATGGTCAGAGACTGTGGACATTATACAGGGATTGATCAGAGTGCAGACATGCTACAAGTGATGGTCAGAGACTACATTTATGCTACAAAAGGTGGTCAGAGACTGCAGACATGCTCCAAGAGACTATGAGAGACTCATAGTCTCTTGGAGGCTACATACATGCTACAAAAAGGTGGTCAGAGACTGCAGACATGCTACAAGAGACTATGAGAGACTGTGGACATGCTACAAGAGATGGTCAGAGACTCAGGGCATGGAACAGGAGATAGTCAGAAAATGCATACATGCTACAAGAAATGATGGACATTCCTAAAAGAGACTTTGCACAAATTACAAGTGGCAGTGCAGACTGCAGACATGCTACAGGAGATGGTTAGAAACTGGGAACATACTACAAGCCAGGGGCGTTGCTAGGTCTACAAAAGATCTGGGGCTAGAGCCCATAGCAGCGTAGTAAGAAAGTCATACGCTTGGGCGGGCATACACATGTATATACAGTAATATACTTGTGGATGTATATATATCCCCAGAGAGCCCCCCACTTACATCACCTTACATCAGGGTCCCCAGAGAGCCTCATCCTTGCATCAGAGTCCCCAGAGAGCCTCCCCCTTCCATCAGGGTACCCAGAGCCCCCCCCCCCCACTGACATCAGGGTTCCCAGAGAGGCCTCCTTACATTAGGGTCCCCAGAGAGCCTCCCCCTTAAATCTGGGTCCCTAGAGAGCCTAGGCCTTAAAATCAGGGTCCCCAGAGAGCCTCTCCCTTACATAAGGGTCCCCAGAGAGCCTCCCCTCCCCTTGGGGACCCCTGCAGAGACTCGGGGCTATTGGCCTCAGATTCAGGGCTATAGCCCCAAAAGCCACCCCCTAGGAACGCCCCTGCTACAAGCCATGGCTGAAGACTGTAAACTTGTTACAGGAGATGGACAGAGACTAAGGACATGCTGCAAAAAATGGTCAGAGACTGTGGACATGCTGAAAAAGATGGTTGGAGACTGTTTATTCGCTAAAGGAGATGGTAAGAGACTACAACAGATGTTTAGAGACTTCAGATATGCTACATGAGATGGTCAGTGACTGTAGTAATACTACTAGAGATGGTTAAAGACTGTGATTTTTGCTACAGCAGATGGTCAGAGACTGAGTCATGCTACAAGAGATGCTAGGAGGTTGCAGACATGCTACAGGATTTGGTTCGAGATTAGGGGTATGATAAAAGACATGGTTAGGGATCGTGAACTTGCAACAGGAGATGGTCAGAGATTGCAGGCATTAGGCAAGAAATGGTCAGGGACTGTAGACGTGCTACAAGAAATGGTTGAAGACTGCGAACTTGCTACAGAAAGAAAGATGGTCAGAGACTAGGGGGATGCTACTGTACTAGGGATTTGTAAAGACTTCATATATGCTACGAGAGATGGTCAGAGACTGTGGACATCCTATTAGAGATGTTTAGAGATTGTGAACATGCTACAAGGGAAGGTCAGAGACGGCAGACGTGCTACAAGAGATAGTCATAGACTATGGGTTTGCAACAAGAGATGGTCAAAGAATGCAGGGCAGAACTGCTTGTTTGAAATTCACCCTGCAGTAGTAGATATTCACCCTTGCTGCCTACCACATAGACACAACTTTACCTTTAATACCAACTACCCTGAACTGCACCTGCACTATTAGACACAGAGCAATCACCCTCTTACCTCTCATCCGGCCAGCACAATGCGGCCTACTTCTTACCAGCCTTCAAGAGCAACCATGACAGGGCAGTCTGTATCCAGGAGGACATTCATTGAAGGTTGGAAATGCAAGAATCTTCTAGCCACACATTACTGGTCTACGCCTTTTCAGATATACCATTTCTTTGGTGGGACCTTCATAAAGGGAACCATCTTACCATTTCAATATTGATTGTTTCTGGATGTTTTGTGAAGATCTACATACCTATGTGAATTACAAATACCTCACTTAAAGGTTGAGATCTCCACCATTGAGTGTAAAGTTCCTCCAGGAACTGCAGCACTTTTGAAAAGCTGCTGGCTCATAAGGGGTTATCTTTATACTTTGGGGTCTCTGAAGTAGCAGCTCCTCCTCTCCTCATGACCAATCGCGGAACACTTTTGTAGGGATCTGCTGCCCTCTACTGTCAGCTGCTAGCATCACACTGTAATATAAAATTATTTATGTCACTTCCTGACTCGGGGGGTTGTTGAGATGTTGGAAGGTGGAAGTGGAGAGAGAAGGTCTCAGCCACATGTTATGTCCATGTTACTAATACCAGATCAGAAGAAGCGATTATCCAAGTATTTCTATGTTCTAATAGTGCAGAACTGCAGCTGCCCATAGCCTTCTCAGAGTATTGTTGAATCCTCATGACAAACAAAGTATCTCTGTCCTATTACTATCTCACCTGTACAGTGCCACATAACTAGGATTGAATTCCAGGCTGGTTGGGTAATGGCTGGAGAGTCTCCTCATCACCGCAGATCTTGCCTTCAGGTCTCTGACACAGAGACAGATACCACATCATCTTCAGGGGCCCATGCAACAGGAAATCACTACAACTTTCTTCTGAAAGTATCTCTGTAAATAACTGCTGGGTGGGCAGAGCCCCACATGATCAGGTTTTGCTCTTCAAATTGTGACAACGTGTTTGGGGAGAAGATCCCTAGAGACAAGGAATTTCGGGTTTTGGCAATATAGAAGAAACTCATTGAAAAAAAGAGCATGGGATCCCCTCCAGTCCATTACCAGGCCCTTTGGATCTGGTATGAATATTAAGGGGAACCCCGAACCAAAATTTTAAAAAATTTGAGTGGGGGTCCGCCTAAAATCCATACCAGGCCCTTCGGGTCTGATATGGACATTAAGGGGAATCCTACACCAATTAAAAAAAAAAAAGTGTAGGGGTCCCCCCCAAAATCCATACCAGACCCTTTCTATCGGGTTGAGATCAGGACTCTGTGCAGGCCAATCAAGCTCCTCCACCCCAAACTCACTCATCCATGTCTTTATGGACCTTGCTTTGTGCACTGGTGCGCAGTCATGTTGGAACAGGAAGGGGCCATCCCCAAACTGTTCCCACAAAGTTGGGAGCATGAAATGGTCCAAAATGTCTTGCTGACACCTTAAGAGTTCCCTTCACTGGAACTAAGGGGCAAAGCTCAACCCCTTAGAAACAACCCCACACCATAATCCCCCCTCCATTAAATGATTTGGACCAGTGCACAAAGCAAGGTCCATAAAGACATGGATGAGCGAGTTGGGGGTGGAGAAACTTGACTGGGCTGCACAGAGTCCTGACCTCAACCTGATAGAACACCTTTGGGATGAATTAGAGCCGAGACTGCGAGCCAGGCCTTCTCGTCCAACACCAGTGCCTGACCTCACAAATGCGCTTCTGGAAGAATGGTCAAACATTCCCATAGACACACTCCTAAACCTTGTGGACAGCCTTCCCAGAAGAGTTGAAGCTGTTATAGTTGCAAAGGGTGGGCCAACTCAATATTGAACCCTACGGACTAAGACCAGGATGCCATTAAAGTTCATGTGCCTAAAGGTAGGCGTCCCAATACTTTTGGCAATATAGTGTATTTACATTGGTCCAGCTTGGAGCAATGTAACTATGTACAAATGATTATATGTGTATTTCTTCTTTGTTAAAGCCAATTATTTGTATAGGTGTGCCTTTGCAATTCTGGGTCCACTTACAGGATGGGCCAACACTGGAAATGGTAGGAAAGCCCAACATTTGCAGTAGCTCCTGTGGTTGTCTTACTCCAGATGTATGAGTCAATACAGAGCTGCATTAACGTGTGTATATTTTATCTGCCTGAAGTTCTTAGTTCTTCTTTAAATGCTTTAATTGACCGGGAAAAATGTAGACCCCCCCCCCCCGGTTACATTCATACCTAAATGCTCACATACAGAAAGCTTGGCCTGCATGTAGGTATACAAGCCGGTGTTTGATCCAAGTCCTTCCATCTGCCTTCATGTTTACACACACCGTATAGAATATCTTCACGGAATGTGCAAACAAAACATCACAAATTGTTGTATCAAAAGAATAATGAGCGCAACGTCTCCACACCACACGGTGCAATTAGCAAGCAAAATTTCAAACACCCGCGTGCGTGTAAACAACTTGCAGGCGGTAACGTCAGCATTTCCGAACGAGGAATGCGTAGAGCGGTAAATATTTGAAGGCATTTATTTACAAAAATCCTTTAAAAATGACTGGTATAGGAGCTAAAACCACCAATCATTCTACAGTACATACACTAAGATTGACTTCAATGTTAATCTTCAGGTGAAACCTTGTATTCCAGCTTGGAAAGGAGTGGGGAAGGGTTAGTCCAGAGGTCAGCGACCTTTTCCACATTGAGTGTCATGTTAATAAGCATTAGACCACCAACGTACCAGTAAACAAAAGCAATTAATTTTTGTGCTCGTAGTTGTACTGCTTAAGGCTAGTTATAATAATAATTAATGAGTTTAACTTGCTAATGGCAATACAACTATGAATACAAAAACTGATTAACAACTGGTCCTCGCTCAAAACATGTTCAACCCCAACGCATACAGTTTAAAATTCCAATCTGCAACAATTCCTGCACCTTTAGACCTCGGGTCAGCCCATTTCTTGCACCTTCATACCTCATGTTACCCCAATACCTGCACCTTCACACCTCATATTACCCCAAGTCCTGCACCTTCACACCTCAGATATCCCCAGGTCCTGCACCTTCACACCTCATATTACCCCAAGTCCTGTACCTTCACACCTCAGATCTCCCCAAGTCCTGCACCTTCACACCTCATATTACCCCAAGTCCTGCACCTTCACACCTCATATCTCCCCAAGTCCTCAACCTTCACACCTCATACTGTATTACCCCAAGTCCTGCACCTTCACACCTCAGCTCTCCCCAAGTCCTGCGCCTTCACACCTCATATTACCCCAAGTCCTGCACCTTCACAAAAACTTGTTGCATCTTTCCCAAAAAGACTCATGGCTGTATTAGATCAAAAGGGGCTTCTACTAAATACTGAGCAAAGGGTCTGAATACTTAGGACCATGTGATATTTCAGTTTTTCTTTTTTAATAAATCTGCAAAAATGTCAACAATTCTGTGTTTTTCTGTCAATATGGGGTGCTGTGTGTACATTAATGAGGAAAAAAAATGAACTTAAATGATTTTAGCAAATGGCTGCAATATAACAAAGTGAAAAATGTAAGGGGGTCTGAATACTTTCTGTCCCCACTGTATAACTTCCTATCTATTTACTAATAATAGCAGCATAAGGATTCAAAATAGTCATTGCTGATTGAGAGAGGGAAGTTCCTCTTTATCAAGACCTGAGGTAGTAATGAAATCTGAGAAACTTTCTTACTCTTTCCTACTCCCCCTATTTGTCCTGGTCCTACCAGGACAGAAAGCAAATCTGGACTCCTGTTCCAGAGACGGGTTGATTAAGAGGGAATTTTTTTCCCTTACTTCCTGTTATGCCTCCAAGACAGGAAGTGAAGGGAAATCTACTCGTTGGGTGAACTGAATGAAAAAGTGCAACATTAACGGCCCCTTGACATTACTACTAGGCTTGGGTGGAGGTAAGAATACAAGTTCAGAGAGCTCACTAATGTAGTTTGCAAAAACTATGAAACATTTTCTATCCCCTGTCAAGAACCAAATGATTGTATGGGCGTAATCGTCTCTAAGGGAGACCCATGTAGCTGCAGTGGTCCCCGGGGCAAGGATGGGCCCACTATCCAGATCTATTACTTAGGCAGAGGTTTGGAGACTCAATGTTGGGTTCAAGCCTCAACCATCCTAATTGGTGAGCATATGGTTCTAAAGAGTGAACAGGAACAATACTTTGGTGTTGAGAAAGTGACATCATAGATCAAATGACTTCTGAAAGTTCAGTGCCAATGCTTTCCCAAGATATCCAGCATGGAAAAGTAAGTACTCTGTCATGGAGCCGGGCCCCATACCTTCTCATCACGTCCTTACTTAAATAGACCTAAATTTGAAAACTGATGATAAAGTTCCATGCACAAAGATCAAAGCGTAAAAGCAAGAATGAAGTACTTGATTGACTGGTCAGGTTCTCTTTGATATAGCTACACAGAGGAATTCTTAGTTACAGGTGATTGATAGGTGGTATGACATCAGTGAAGAAAAAAACAGTGACCCAGCTCTCTGTAAATGACACCATACACTAGTAGACTATCATGTAAATATGAGCTTGTTTTAGGTACTAGCCAGGACTTCAAAGGGCCATTGAATGAAAATGATGAATATAAGAAATGCAATACTACAACCCAATCAGGGCAGCTAACATAGATCATGGAAAAACATAGTGCTACCAGAAAATCTGAAAAAATTATATAAATATGTCAACAGTAAAAAAAAAAAAAAAAAGGTAATCCCCTTAAAAAATACGTATGGGCAGTTGTTAAATACATTTTTCTCTTCCGTTTATAAGCACAAAAAAGAAGTGTTCAGTAGATTAAATAGTAATGCTGAAACCAATGAATGAGAATAAATATAGGTAAATGTATAGGTAAAGGATCTTACACCCTCCGGTCCTCAGGGAGCTTAGCCTGGTTATAGCCATTCTTGACTTTTAAAGAAAACTTACTAACTGGAATGGCACCAACTAATTGACACAGAGCAAATGTGGTACCAACATCTATCCACTTCCATACCAGACACTTTCCCCCTTCCTGCCCAGGACAATTTTTAGCTTTTAGCTAAGGACAAAGGTCTTGCTACACTGTACACAAACTAAATTTTTATCATTTTCTTCCCTCAAGTAGAGCTTTTTTTGTGGTATTTGATCACCTATGCGGTTTTTAATTTTTGCACTACAAACGAAAAAAGAATTGACAATTAAAAAAAAACTGATGGGCACTGATAGGGGGCACTGATGGGCACTGATAGGTGGCACTGGATAGGCAGCACTGATGAGAAGCTACTGACAGGCATTACTGAGTGGCACTGATTGGCACTTCAATGGGGCATGGACAGGCATTACTGATGGGGCACTGATTGCCACTTTTTTGGGCACTGATTGGCACTGATCGGCACTGACAGGCCTTTATTATGGGGACAGGCTGGCAGGTGTTGGGTACTGATTGGCAGCTGATGGGCACCTTTTGATGGGGCTGTGCTGAAAATCAATGCGCTGATTATCAGCACAGACTTCCCCCCCTGACAGGGAGAGATGCAGATCGGCTCTCCCTGTCAGCATGAACCGAGGAAAGCTGTTTACCGGCACTTCCTGGTTCACGCGATGATCAGTTGTGATTGGTCACAGCTGATCATGTGGTAAGAAGCCTCTGTCATAGGCTTAACACCACGATCGGAGTTGCGGTGTGTCAGACTGACACAAGGCACCTCCAGCTGTTATCTACTAACACGCAGCCTGTGGCTGTGTTAACTCGGGCACGTCATATGACAACCACTTTGCCACCGTTATTCTAGATAACGTCTAGGTCTAGATATATACCAGGAGACTACAGATCATTCAGCCTAACATCAATAGTATGTAAGGGATTCAGGAGAATGTTAAGGGACTATTGAAGAATTTGTCAGAGAAAATGGTTTTGTAAGTAATAAACAAAATAGATTTTTGAAAGGTCACTTTTGTCAGGCCAACCGGTTGCCATTCTATAAGGCAGTGAGTACTAACTTAGAGGTAGGTAGTAGATATAATTTATTTTGATTTTACAAAATAAATGTGATACTGTACCTCACAAATGCTTAATTTAGAAATCAAAGTGGTTCTAAGGGCTTAAGGTTTTTTTACCTTAATGCATTCTCTTTATTGATGTAAAAAAACCTTCTATGATCCGGATACTTACCTGCAGGTCTTTTTTTCAGCGGGAACGCGAGGGAACGCAGTTCCGGCACCCCCAGCACTGAATGTATGTAATAGCATGGGGTGTGGGGTGTGCTGGAGGGTCTATTGATGTTGTCTGCTGGGGGATCTATTTTCACTGGTGGGGATCTGATTTTTTCTGAGGGTCTATTGTTGCTGATGGGGAATCTATTGTTGCTGGGGGGGGTCTTATGTTGCTGGCTGCTGGGAGATCTGTTGTTGCTGCTGGGAGGGGTCTAATGTTGCTTGGGTGGATATTTTGTTACTGGGTGTGATATTTTGTTGTGGGTGGTTCACTGTTGCTGCAGGGAATCTATTGTTGTTGGGGTGGAGTCCATTGTTGCTGAGGGAGTCTATGGTTGTGTGGGGATCTATTG
The DNA here is from genome assembly GCA_037952925.1 of Lithobates clamitans. Taxonomy (NCBI): domain Eukaryota; kingdom Metazoa; phylum Chordata; class Amphibia; order Anura; family Ranidae; genus Lithobates; species Lithobates clamitans. Next base: position 109,310 of record JBBGZY010003254.1, read on the forward strand.
CTGGGATTCTATTGTTGCTGGCTGCAGGGGATCTATTTTACTGCTTTTCTTTTTATCATCACCATGTTCCATACAAATGATTTAGCACCACAAAATAATACTTGGTTCTGTATTCTCTCAAAGGGGAAGTACTGGTAGGTGGGTAGGGGGTGGAATCAAGGGACGGTGGTCAGAGGTGGGTAGGGGGCAGAGACAAGGGGTGACTCCGACGGGGGAAGTTCCTGCACCTATTCTCAGAGAAAAAAAGCCCTGCTTACCTGAGCACGATCTCGATCTAGTACTGTGCCCAAGAGCAGCGTCTCTCTCTGCTCTCTCTCTCCTCACTGGACAGAGAGGCAGCAATGGAAGCCATTGGCTCCTGCTTCTGCCAATCAAATCCTGTTACGAGGGAGTGGGGGTAGGGCCTAATTACACTGTCTGTATCTGTGGACTTAGGCAGTGCAGCTCTGGGACTAAGCTCACATGAATGCTCCCATAGCAAGCGGCTTGCTATGGGGGGCACTCGTCATAAAGGAGGAGAGCAGACCCCAGAAGTTTCAGGGCTGCTCTGTGCAAAACCATTGCACAGAGCAGGTAAGTGTAACATGTTAATTATTAAAAAAACAAAGGTTTAGAATCCTTTAAGGTCTTTTGTCAGACATATTTACCCTTGTTTGTCAATTACGGCCTGAGAGGACAAAAACTATCATCTACTGTATCCCAATAATCACCCAGCTATAAGAGGTACAAGATGGAGTCCACAAGCAAACTAAACTGGAGCCTTTCCCCTGCAGTGCCCTTTGTGGCAGAAATGCATATTTCTCTTGTTTGAGAACTGTATTGAGAAGGATAGTGTTACTTGAATTGTATTCCAGGATTTGCTTGTCTTCATCTGAGAGAACTTCAATTTAAGACTTCACATAAAGTCCCAAATCTTTAATTAAGGCCTAAGGTTAAGGTTATATCGTTTGAATACCGTCAATCGTTTTGCATAGATATAATATTTATCATTGTAAGAGAATATATTCCAAACTTCTTTTTTTTTTCAAATTCCCCCCCCCCCCAAAAAAAAACGGCTTTGGGAAAAAAAACTTTTTTTTCCCAATTTTTTTTTCTAGGCCTTCCCATCTCTAGTCTAGGGCCAATGCGGTTTAGATTGTTTATACATTACATAGAAATTGGAATTAGGAATTGAAATTCAGTGTTTGTTGATGATACCAAATTATGCAGAGAAATACGTTTGAAACAGCCTTGAGCAATGTTGTAGGAAGACTGTGATGAAAAAAAGAGGTTGGGTGTCTACTTGGCAGATGAAGTTCAATAATGAAAAATGCAAAGTTATGCATTTAGGGACTAAAAATTTGGATGCAAAATATTCATTAGGAGGTGCTACACTGGGGGAATCAGTGACGGAAAAAGATTTATGGGTCCTTGTAGACCACAGAGTAAAAGCAGGCAATGCCAGGCAGCTAACAAAGCAGAATTCGCTCAAAAGGTATTTTTGCAAGAAAAAAAAAATACTTTAACCTCTTGTGATATCAGGTAGCCTTGGAATGTCAGCCAGCTGAGTTTGTTAATAGCAAACGGTCCTTGTGTTGGTATCTTCAAAACAAGTGAGCTTTCTTAAGCCAAAAATAAAGCAATAACAGTTTGTAGTTCGGTTATAAAAGGGTTCACCGCCAGTCTCTTAGTCCCACACTGGGGTTAGGGTTCCTATTCATATCAGGGTGCTGGACAGGCTGTGGGGTTTCAGCAGCCAACGCCTCAGCAGTGGCGGCCATTAAGGGCGCCCGGGCTCCGCCCCTCTCTCTAGCCACCCCCTATATGACCAATGGATAGATTCATGCATAGCATGAATCTATTCATGACCGCCGCCACCCCCTATTCAGGCATCCGGCCCCTTTTCAGACGCCGGATGCCTGAATTACAGTGGCAGGGGTGTATTTTTGAAGCACTTGATTATAGCCATAGGCTCCAATAGGCTTCAAAAAAGGTGGTCTTGTGGCGCAAAGCAATGCACTACGAGCCCACCCAGGTGTTAAAACAACGAATGAATATTCGCTGTTGTAACACTGATCCTCAATCCGGCCAATCAGAAGCAGGTTTGAGACCCGTTTTCTGATTGGCCGAAAAGAGAAGACTCCCGATTGGCCACCCGTGGAGAACAGGGGAAGAAGGGAGGAAACTGGGGGAGAGCCGCCGCCACGGCTGCCGCTGAAAGAGAACCGAAGCGCTGATTACATGGAGTGAGTCAGTGCAACAGACCCGCCAGCCGGGCAACCAACCGGGGGGGTTGCATTACTGTTTTTCTTTTTACAAAGAAAATAAGCACTGGCCGCCTTACTCACAACCTGTGAACATACTCCATGCTGCCTCCTAGACACAGGTGCTGATTCCTTCCTGCTGCCTTTCAAGACTCCCTTTGCTGAGGCTTAATCTCTTCAGTCCTTGTAGTCAGGGTTTGGAGGTTCTTCCCTCCCAAAACTCTTTGAACTTCCAAAGTTCTGGGTCCCTGATAAGAACTTACCAATTCAGACAGTACTGACAATCAGTCCTCTCTTTCCAACTGGACTAACCTGCCACTGCCACCTCTCATCCTGCATGGGTTAGAACCAATGAGTACTCAACCAAGTCTTCAAACTGTCCCCCTTAAAGGAACCAGAATTCAAATCTTTGGGAAATATATCTGCCATTCAGGACACATTCCAGGTACCTTGTACACTCTCCACCAGAATTGGTTCAACCTCATCTTTAGTATGCATTTCAGCTTTGGACGCCAATCAACAGGGGGGATCTTCTTGAATTAGAAGTTAGAGTTCACTGAAGAGTAACTAAATTAATAAGGGGGCTGAAAAATATCAGCTATGAGAAACTTTTAAATAAATTACACTTGTTTACCTTAGAGAAAAGGCGCTTAGGAGGAGACATGATCACTATCTACTAATGAATCAATGGTCACTGTAACAAACTGGTTTACCATAATGAGGACACACGGACATAATTTGAGATTGGAGAGAAGGAGGTTTACATTGAATGGTGGGTGCTGTAACTCAGCGCAACAAAAATGAGGTACTCCCTAGGTAGTGTTATCCATTGGGAGTATTGGCAATTAAAAACCCTTAAGACGTCTCTCTTGGTGAGCAGTGCTGCTTTTAGAAACCACGAGGCCCCATACAGCCAACCTGATAGCCCCCCTAATAAACACAGTTTACTATGCTTCAGTTATGAATGAACCCAGTAAGTGATTGGTACCAATCACTCATTGGGTTAATTCAAGAAAAGACGGGGCTGGTAAATATGACATATTTACCGGACCCTTCCCCCACTCCCCATCCTGAAGGATCCTATTGTAGGCTTGCAGCTGCCTGCAGGAAGGAGAAGAGGGAAGCAAGCAGCACTGTGGGGGTAGGGGGGCCTGGTATGAGGGGGAAACGTATGGTGAACAGGGGGTGTTATCAGTGCAGTGGGGGCAATTACTGGAACTGATCCCCTGTATGGCTCTCCTTGAAGCAGCTGAAAGCTGGCGGGAGGGAGAGAAGAAGATGCCAGCTTTCAGCTGCTGCAGAGGGAGCCATACAGGGGATTGATCCCAGTTAACCCCCCAAATGCCGTTCACCATCCCTGCCCACATCAGATTCACCTTGTTGCCTGGGCAAACCTCTGGCCTGGACACCGTACAGGAGGACTTGTGGTATCCCCTTATCCACAGCCCTGTAGATGAGCACAGTTCTGTATACAAAAGACCTTATCTGTCACACATATAGGTTGGATTGGATGGAACCGTGTCTTTTTTTAAGCTTATCTACTAGTTAACTATGTGATACCTCCATGAGAGCAATTTCCTTGGAGTAGGTCCTTCAAAGATCGGACAATTTTAAAGGAAAGGAATAAAAATGGTACATACTGTACTGGGGGAAAAAAAGTAGTTCTTCATATGACATTGCTGGTAGGTTGGTCCCTCCATAATCATCTTCCCTTTTTTAAGGGCCCATTTAGACTGCCTAATTTTGTATGTATAGCCTTTTTTTTTGGATCACTATATACTAAAAGTGGACCTCTCCCATTCAACTGGATGTATTTTGTAATGTTGAAGATGTTTCAGCACTCCTCAAAGTGAGTTTCAGTTCTAATGAGTGTCAGATACATAGTGCAGAATCCACATGGGTCAATTTAAAGAGCAACTATACTCAACAAGCATCTGATAAAAAGACTCGGGGTCAAGCATCTTAAGTCTGACAAGGCATTTTACAATGTCCAGTTTGCATTGCAAGCATTGATTTCATTACCATTAGACTTAAATCCAGTCTCCTCCTACTTGCCAAAGTCAGGGCCATCTTAGATTGCTGACTTTCCTAGTTGGTCTTCTCGGCGAGCAGCAAGAGCTTATTCTGAAGAGAGTGCCTGACATCATCCTGGCAAGGTGATTCGAGTCTGGCAATGCTCATATGCCAGAAATGAGGCGGACAGTCCGCTATCTAGATTTAGATGCCCTGAATGCCCAAAGATGGCCGCGGTCGACGCATTGCGACGTTGTGACGTCAGAGCTCCACCCTACGTGGCGTTTCGTCCAATCGAACGTTGTCAGGTTGCCCCTGACAGTGTTCGTTTGGACGAAACGCTGCGTAGGGTGGAGCTCTGACGTCATAACGTCGCAACGTGTCGACCGCGGCCATCTTTGTGGTTGGAAACAAACGCTACCATATGCAGACTGCTGCTTTCTGAACATGCCTGTGTTTATTTGCTAAAATGTAAGTACACTGGATATTTTTTTTATAATAAATGAGATCCTGGTTTTAAAGTATTATACCATGAGGAGTTCCTTCTTTTGTATCTTATGCATGCACCTCTGAATATTTATCTGGTGAGGCTACAAGACCCAGCCATCTATGATCTTCATGAAATGGTTCCGTGGATCTATCATGCCTGTTTGACCACCTTTAGTAGTCCATTCTTTTTGGTAAGAGGCCTGGTGTGTTGATGTTTGGTGAAGGATACGTTTGTGCTCACCTAATTTGTGTCTCTGTCTACACCGTGGGTGGTTCCAATGTTTTTTTCCTGAACAAGGATTTTATCCTAACATTATGGACTTTTACTATTAATGTTATTCTCTTAGCGCTGCGTACAACAATTTTTTATGCTTTTTATTGCCACCATACAATTTATGTCAGCCGCTTTACTATCATTATTAGCGCAGTGATTCATCATGAAGGGATAAGACATAAAAATTATTTAAAGTGGAGTTCCACCCACTTTTACAACTCTTCAGCATCCCTCACTAAACTGTGTACTGTAAACAAATTGGATATTTTTTTATTTTTTTTTCAGCACCTACTGTATATCTGCTGTATTTATTTTTAACTTCCTCCTCCCTGGCCGTGGCCCATCGCATCATTTCCTGTTTGCAATGCCTTCTGGGAAGGGGCGGCAACTTCCTCTGAAACTGCCGTTGCTATGGAAACCTGACCTGAAACCTATTACACTGCTTGTGCTGCACTGAGCATGTGCGAGATCTGCAAGGATGAGATCCGGGAAGAAATACAGTCTGGCTTCAGATGCCCACACTTAAGATGGACGCGGCCTGCTGTAAGTTTATAAAATAACAAACAACTGCGATAAACTAACAAAACAGACCGTAATTTACAGACTAATATTACTAGAATACATTAAGCTTGTGTATTATAGGGGTATTTTTATTTAAAAAGTATAATTTCGGCCGGAACACCACTTTAATAAAAAAATTGACTCGTCACTATAATGTGTCTAATATGTTTATTTCCCATGATCATCAGCTCCATCTAGTGGCCATAAAGTTGTATTTTTCTGACTGAGTTCCATCAGGAAAATACTGCAACATTGCCACTAGATGGAGCTGAAGATCATAGGAAATGAACATAATAGATGCATTACGGGGATTGAATGCTCAGACATTCACATAGCAATTTTTTTTTTTTTTTTTCATAAAAACCCCCAGAGTTTAACTGATGAGTTTAATTAAATGAATGCAATCACTGTGGCTTGTGTCAAGACAGATGTTGATTGTCCAAAAAACATGATATATTTTCTTGGGCGAACTTCAACAATTTGTAATAAAAGCATAATTGGATTTAATGGGGGTTGTGTATATACAGCATACCTGAAGTTCATGATATCTAATTTATTCAAAGCATCTAACTTATAAAAATTGGCAGACTGTCACATTGCATGCACCAGCACATTTATCAACCTGTGAATCAATTAACAGAAACACTACTGAAGATTCTCTTTAGCATTTCACCATTGGTAATAGAGGTACTAACATAAAGCTGCATAGCTCCCAACTGTCCATGATTTCGAGGGACTGTCCCTGATTTTAAATACAAAGTCCCCGTGTCAATTTTTCCTCCTCATTTGTCCCTCATTTTGGTCTGATCTATATCATTGTATATAACTTGCACTTTCTATCTTTCAAAAAGTGTTTCCCAGTGCCAAACCTTTCATCCAATTTATATATTGCCGCATTTGTAAATGTCATAAACCAGTATAAAGGAATAGTAATGGTAAAATAAAAAGCACTTGTGGGTTTAACTAATCTTTTTTTTGTATAATTCTCCTTTAAGGGGGTGTGGCAGGGGGTGTGTCTTATGCCTATATATTTTTGCTAATAAGCGTCCCTCGTTCCCATCTCAAAAAGTTCGGAGGTTTGAAGCCGCCAACACCACAGACAACCATGTTTGGTTTAACCACTTAAGGACCGAGCATCTTTCTGAGATTTGGTGTTTAAGTTAAAAACTGTTTTTTTTTGCTAGAAAATTACTTAGAAAAAAAATGTATAATTTTTGGGGGTTCTAACACCCTAGAGAATAAAATGGTGGTCATTACAATACTTTCTGTCACACCGTATTTGCGCAGCGGTCTTACAAGCGCACTTTTTTTGGAAAAAATACACTTTTTTGAATTAAAAATATAAGACAACAGTAAAGTTAGCCCAATTTTTCTTTAAATTGTGAAAGATAATGTTACGCCGAGTAAATTGATATCCAACATGTCACGCTTCAAAATTGCGCCCGCTCGTGGAATGGCGACAAACTTTTACCCTTAAAAATCTCCATGGGCGACGTTTAAAACATTCTACGGGTTGCATGTTTTGAGTTACAAAGGAGGTCTATGGCTAGAATTATTGCTCTCACTCTAACGATTGCGGCGATACCTCACATGTGTGGTTTGAACACCGTTTTCATAAGCGGGCGCTACTCACATATGCACTTCTGCGCACGAGCTCGGCGGGATGGGGCGTGGTTAAAATTTTTAATTTTTTTTCTTATTTATTTTACCTTTGATTTTTTATTTTTACACTTTTCTTTTTTTTAAAAAAGTGTCACTTTTATTCCTATTACAAGGAATGTAAACATCCCTTGTAATAGAAAAAAAAGCATGACAGGACCTCTTGAATATGAGATCTGGGGTCAAAAAAACCTCAGATCCCATATATACACTAAAATGCAATAATAAAAAAAAAAAAAAATGGCCCTTTAAGAGCTATGGGCGGAAGTGACGTTTTGACATCGCTTCTGCCCTGCAATGATATGGAGACGGGTGGGGGCCATCTTCCCCTCACTCGTCTCAATGTCACACAAGAGACAGCATCCGATCGCCTTCGCCGCTGCCGACGGCTCTAGTAAGCGGTGGAGGGCACCAGAGCGAGGCGGGAAGGGGGGGCCCTCTCCCGCCGCCGATAAAAGTGATCTCGCTGCGAATCCGCCGCTTAGACCACTATTATCGGAAACCGGACCGCCGGCCGAAGAAGCGCATACCAGGGTTATGGCAACTAGTTGCTGCCATAACAACGATATTGCTCTTCAAAGTTAGGACGTACATATCGGCGTACGGCGGTCCGGAAGTGGTTAGACCTTTTTTTGTTTTTGTTTATTTGGATAGAGTGGTAATTGGTAAGCACTAATTTCCATTTGTGTTCCTGCTAGGGACATACGCTCCCCCCCCCCATGTGCACTGCGTAAAAATGTGTTAGTTTTCATTTAATTCGTTTTTTTGGGGGGGTTTTTTCGGGTCATTCGTTATGATCGCAATTCGTAAATTCAAAAATTCGCAAATTCGTAAATTCGAGGATCCGAAAATAAGAAAGAAAATCCAAAAATTCAAAAGAATAACTGACTAACTAATAATAACTATATTTTAAATTATAGGTATTGAATTTCCTTTCAAATTTGGCTATTAGTGAACGAATACAAAGTTATCCGAAGTTACAAATCATCCAAAATAACGAATGCCACATCTAAACAAATAGAACGGAATACCGAATTATTAATAAATACGTTTTTATTATTATTGTTATTTATTATTTTTTTTTTTTACATTCCATTCGTTTAGATGCGGAATTCGTTATTTCGGATAATTCGTAACTTCAGATAAATTTGAATTCTTTACGTAACAGCCAAATTTGAAAAAAAATTCCAATAGCTATAATTTAATAGTTATTAATAGTTAAGTTACTATTAGTTAGTTATTATTTGAGATTTTCAAATTTTCGATATTGCGAATTTTCTAATTTACGAGTTTGAAATTTTTCGAATATTCAGAAAAATTCGTGAAACGGGTTTTCGTTAATTCGGATATTTCTGAATTAATGAATTTGTCAAAACAAATTTGGAACGAAAACTAATTGCACATGTCTAGTGCTGGTGACAACAGTTAATTGAGCGTGTAGCCCATTCCACAACACTGCAGCTGAAAGAGGAACAGGAGTGGCTGCAGTAAGGCCCCATTCACACTGGGGCGGTGGGGGCGTCGGCGGTACAACAGCGCTATTTTTAGCGCTGCTGTACCGTCGTTCTTGCAGAGGTATTCGGCCGCTAGCGGTGCGGTTTTACCCCCCGCTGGCGGCCGAAAAAGGGTTAAAATCCCTCGTACAGCGCGGCTATAGCCGCGGTATTGCCGCGGTATATCCGCGCTGTCCCATTGATTTCAATGGGCAGGAGCGGGGAAGGAGCGGTGAATACACTGCTCCTTCCCCGCTCCAAAAAAGCGGTTTGCAGGACTTTTCTCACCGCCCTGCCTGCGCACCGCTTCAGTGTGAAAGCCCTCGGGCTTTCACACTGAACAAACAGCGGAGGCTGTTTAGGAGCGGTTTTCAGGCGGTATTTTTAGCGCAATACCGCCTGAAAACCGCTCCAGTGTGAAAGGGGTCTAAGGATAAAAATCTGTCACTATAGAGCAGTGAGCAGAGCAGCCTGGTTAAGCCCCACCCACCACCCAGGAACACAGGGGAAGAGAATGTGGATTGCTATGCCTCCAGGGAATGACAAAAAGCCTACTGGGAGGAACTGTGACTGATGGGAGCAGCAGTCTCCACACACAACCCTGTGGAGAGAAGGGGTAGCAGGAAACAAGGAACTTTAATACCCAGGCTGCTAAGGCAGAGGAGGCAGAGCAAGAAGGAGGGGAAGGAAAACTGCGATCCTGTGTGGGGAGAAAAGCATGTGAGCAGAGGCTGCAGGCACAGGATGTGGAGTGTACTGTAGACTGAAGAGAAAAGCAGAAGAGGATCTCTGGCTGGCTGCTGCTGGGGAGAAGCTCTCTGAACCCAGGCATAGGGCTCTAGGCTGCACACCTGCCAGTGTGGACTGAGTTGCTGCAGAGAGACCAGCTTCCAACTTCTCTACTATTGTGCTGCTACAGGACCTAGAGAGGGAAAACAGTGAGTACTGAGACTGGTGTTGCCCCATCCTGCTGTGTGCTGTCTGGTCTGAGGACTGAGGAGCTGCCATTTTTTGCCTGGGCGTGCTGACCCCCCAGGACCTGTGTACAGAAAGTCAGATGTTTGAGTAAATTTGCTGTGCTATGCTCATCAGAGGCTGTCACTGCATTGTGCCTGCCAGAGACTGCGCCACCAAAGGTACTTTGCAGTTCTACTGTTAAGTGGGATTGCCACCTTTTCTTCAAGTCAAACCTGAACACTTTAGCGGCGCACCGCTATATATATAAATATAAATATATATATATATATATATATATATATATATATATATATATACATATATATATATATACATATACATATATATATATATATATATATATATATACATATATATATATATATACATATATATATATATATATATATATACATATATATATATATATATATATATACATATATATATATATATATATATATATATATATACACATACACACATATATATATATATATACACATACACACATATATATATATATATATTATTTTTTTTAATAGTATAAACTATACATCTATTTTGCTATTAAATAACATTTCTAATCATATGAAGTTAATAACAACAGTCTCCGTTTACATCAGAGTCCACAGAGTTCCCCTTTTACATCAGAACTCGCAGAGTTCCCTTACACTGCAAGGGGGGACTCTGCAGACTCTGATGTAGGGGAGAACTCTGGGGATTCTGATGTAAGGGAGAACTCCGGGGACCCTGACATTAGGGATGCTCTGGGAACCCTGATTAAGGGGGAACATTGAGAACTCTGATGCACGGAGAGGACTCTGATGTAAGGGGGAACACTGTGGCCTCTGGTGTAAAGGGGAACTCTGATGTAAGGGGTATTTTTTATAGTATAAACTATACATCTATTTTGCTATTAAATAACATTTATAATCATATGACGTTAATAACAAGAGTCCTGGGTCTGTACACCTGCTATGCCTATTATGAGGGGTACCCACCATCCCTGCTGGATTTTTTTATGTATTTCATATAATGGAGAATGTAAAAGGAGAAGCTGGAACACACAAAGATGGGCAGGAATACCCGAATCACCCAATTGGACAGCAATGGCGTCCCTGGGGGGGGGGGGGGGGGCAGAGGGGGCCCTGACCCCCCCCCCCCCAACATTATGCTGTGCCCCACCATGTGCCCCCCCAATTAAAAAATATATATATTTATTTATTTATTTACAAAAACGCAATGTTTAAGAGGGAGAATGTCCCCAGTCAGCTCCTACCGGTGATTTCTCCCCCCTCCCTCTGCTCGCTGACACTGCATAATGCAAGCGCTCACACAGCCACGGCCGCCCGATCTGCTCCTTCCCCTGCATCCTCATTGGCAGGGAGAAGAGCGAGTTGCAGGAAGAACTCCACCAGGACTCTCAGTTACTGAAAAAACAGACTGATTTCTCCCATCCTTAGGACAGGAGAACCAGCCTGTAAATTCCAAGAGATGCCAGACCAGCGCTGTCAATAGCAGGGGCAGGACAGCAAGGGGGGCTGGGGAACCCCACAGTGGCAGAACACCAGGGCCCAGAGGCAAGACAACCTTTGCAACCCTGATAGTTCTCCCACTGCTTTGGATCCTTATATTTTCTTGGTATGCTGGTGACATATATCTCTTGTTTTCTGCCACCCTGGGGGGGGGGGGGGGCAATACAGTAGGAAGGAACGTCACTGCAAAACATGTGAAAGGGCCATTGTAGGATCGTAGTAAAGGGCCACAGGATATATATATATATATATATCTATATATAATATAAATTGTATTTTATAGTTGCCCCCCTACTTTTGTCCCTGTCCCCCCCATGTGCCCCCCTAAATATGAAAGCTGGAGACGCCACTGATCTGATGGACAGGGACAAATTAAGGATTTATGGCAGTAACTTGTCTATGTCTGAGCCCACCAAGTTCCGCCTAGAATTAAACTTCACTTTTTCGTAGACTGACCCTTTAAGTTTTTGGCATTTCTGTATCTGGAATTGCTGAAACTTTATTTTTATTCAGTTAAAGAAAAAGTCCCATTGATGTGTGTATGACCTTGCAACTGCCTTCTATGAGGTCACACTCGTAAAATACGTCTTATCTTTAGCGCAAGGCAATGTCACTCCTCTGTAATAAAACACGTATGGAAAGTATTGATGTCGCTTGTGTCACATGACTGAATGAGCGTCTTTTAGTAGTCAGTTCTGAAAAAGAACTGTAATGCCATAAGCAGGTTTGAAGAAGCACAATAGGGTCTTATTGGTTGCTGTAAACCAATGCGGAAAAGTCTTTTATAGATACCATGGACCTTTTTTATACAGACAGGTAACCCCAGCCATAATCAGTTGATTATACAGGAATATATTTAGCCCCCGAAACATGTTGCTATTTTTATGTTTTCTTGTTATGAATTAATACTAGTGATAACAGATGTTTGGACTCCCTTGGTCTCTTGTTCTCACTAGACTTGCTATTCCTGGATTCCAAACTCTGGGTCCCCTATCTAGAGTAGAGGATGTCCTGTTTGTGGAGGGAGCAGCCTTACTGGAGCTATTGCGCCACTTGACTGTGATTGGTCTCCTTGAACCATGAATTATGGATGATTGGAGTCCAACGCTACACCCTCCACACGTGAACTGCAGGACGTTTGGTGTGTTAACGTTGCCCCATGCATGCAACCTTTTCCACCAGAAACAATGTTATGATGTCAAATGGTGGGCTTAGCCTGAAGGGGCAGAGTTTTCTCTCATTGTGACGGCAGCACATCAGTGTGGTCCAAAATTTCAATTTTGTAAATGGTGCACTTTCCAAAGGCATCCAGAGGCAGCCAAAGGGAGTTGTACGGGGATGCTGATGTCAATGAGGTTCCATGAGAATGCCAGAAGACCTGCGACCTGCATACAAGAGGCTCATGACAGTGAACTTAGACAATTATGTCCTTTCAATGCAATTACATCAATTAATACCTACAACACAGCATAATTATCGCTTGTGGAACAACTGTTAGCAGCTATGTACAAACTCTGCCAGCAGTTAATGGGACTGATTGAGTAAGCTCTGCCCTGAAGCCAAGTCAACTAACATCGGTGGACTTGGAAAATGGCATGATTGCATCAATAGAACAATTTATGGACATATAGACACATTAGCAGCAAGCAAAATGTCCCTCCAAGAATGTAGGTACATTCAAGAGAAAAAAAAGATTAAATTTTAAGGGCTACTCAACCCAAAAGTGATATTTTGGTTATAGGTATAGTATGGTGGGCCAAATTATCTGGTGGCTTCTTGGAGGAACTTCAGCATTGAGATTTCTCTGATGTAATTCCTGAGTCTGTTCCCATCCATCTTGGGACATCTTCATCTATCTTGAAGTTTATATAAAAATAAAAATAAAGATTGACAGTGTGTTTATGGCCTGGTCTGGCCAATCCAATAGATGAACAAACAAGACCTAGTGCTCATAGGCACAGTATAACCCCTCAGGAGTTTGAGGACAGACCAGGTGCGTATTTAAATATATTATATATTGAAAACTACAACAGTAGAAAAATTGTTAAAATAAATTTCAGTACAGAAATACAAGAATGTATTTCTGTACTGAAATGTATTCTAACAATTTTTCTCACCTGGTCTGTCCTCAAACTCCTGAAGGGTTATGTTGTGCCTATGAGCACTAGGTCTTGTTTGTCCATCTTGGAGTTTGGTGTGTTCCCGTTCACTTTGGGGTTGGCCATATTTGGGTTGGGCTATCTATATTTTTTGGGTTATCTGTTGGCTTGTTTGGAGGAACTTCAGTATTGAGATTCCCTGCTGTAATTCCTGAGTTTGCTTCCATTCATCTTGGGATATCTTCATCCATCTTGGAGTTTTGCATGTTCCCATCTACTTTTGGATTGGCCATATTTAGGTTGGGTTTCCCATACACTTTTCAATGGTAAATTATAAAAAGGTGTGGCGCTTACATTTTTCATATATAAATAATATGTATCTATATACTGTAAAAAGTTTTAAACATACACCAACTGTAAGTAAAAAGAGAATGTGCAAAATAAAGTCCAATGTGATATTGTCCCAACACCAAAGACAATTCTTCAAAAAAGCTCTTCCATTAATCCATATCTTCACCACTTGGTGCTGGGACAATATCACATTGGACTTTATTTTTCACATTCTCTTGTTACTTACAGTTGGTCTATGTTTAAAACTTTTTACAGTATAGAGCTACATATCATTTATATATAAAATATATGTAAATGCCACAGTTTTTATAATTTACTATTGCAAAGGTGGAATTTTTTTTCACTTAAAAGGGCAGCTACATGCTGTAGTTTTTTCACAATTCTTTAAGTTTTTTTGCACTGAACACTGGTTTGACTTGTTATTCCTACCTTTTTCAGCCCACCCAAGAGTGATATTTTGGTTATAAGTGGTGTCTGGTGGGATGATTTATCTGTTGGCTTCTTTGGGGGAACTTTAGAATTGAGATTTCATTACTGTAATTCCTGAATCTGTTCCCAGCCATCTTGGGACATCTTCATCCACCTTGGAGTTTGTGGCATTCCTATTCACTTTGGGGTTGACCACAGTCGGGTTGGGTAGGCCATACATTTTACAGCACACCCAAAGGTGATATTTCAGTTATAGGTGGTGTCTGGTGAGCCGGTTTATCTGTTGGCTTCCTGGAGGGACTTTTCAGCATTGAGATTCCTGAGTCTGTCCCCGTCCATTTTGGGGCATCTTTATCCACCTTGGGGTTTGGGGTGTTCCCGTTCACCTTGGGGTTGGTCATAGTTGGGTTGGCCAAATCTTTTCAGCCCACCCAAAAATTATATTTTGGTTGTAAGTGGTGTCTGGTGGCCTGATTTATCGGTTGGTTTCATTGGAGGAACTTTGGCATTGAGATTTTCCTGCTGTAATTCCTGGAATCTGTTACCATCCATCTTGGGACATCTTAATCCACCTTGGAGTTTAAGGCATTCCCATTTACTTTGGGGTTGACCATAGTTGGGTTGATCACACACTTTACAGTCCAGCCAAAGGTGATATTTCTGTGATAGGTAGTGTCTAGTGAACTGATTTATCGGTTGTCTTTTAAGGATGAACTTCAACATTCAGATTTCCCTGCTGTAATTCCATTTCCATCCAACTCGGGGCATCTTCATCCACCTTGGAGTTTGAGATGTTCCTGACTACTTTGGGGTTGGCCATAGTTGGGTTGGGTTGACTATACACTATGCAGTCTGACTGAACACTTTGACACTGGCAACACCTATTCTGATTGTACAGTCTCTATACAATATCCATAATGGTGGCCATACAAAAACTGTACGATTGATGTCTGATTTGAGAAAACAAATAAGTTGGACATCAAATGGGACAAAAATGGCATGGCCAAGCAAAAAATAACAGTTATGGTTTTAATTGACCTAATTGATTGGTTGTAGCAGAAAAAAAAGACCATAGACAGTCAATCAGTGGCTTTTTTTGTGCCCTTGTGAATCACCTATGTTTGTTAGAGCAGGAAAAAAATCCTTGACCCTGTACAATCAGTCTTTTTCTGCAAAAACTAATCGGCTTGGGTCAGTTGAAACCATCATTTTTTTATTAAAGTGGAAAGAGATGTGTGAGAACCTTTGTCATGTTTGTGGTCTTTGCCCATGTTGTGGATATCTCCTCGTTCTCTGTTTGGTCACCACAAAAATAAGTGAGGTGAAGCCTTCCAAACAGGAAAACAGATGGCAACGGAAACCTAGCAGAGTTCTTTTCTCATTCTAACCAAAATGATTTTGGCTGGAGTTGGACTTTAAGCAATTACTGCACTGAAGCCCTCCCCACTTTAGTGTGATATTCCAATCAAAACTAATAAGATAAAAACAAATAGCCTAGTAAAAGATGTAAAAAAAATCAAAACCAGTATTTTCTCCAATATTCAGCTTCCATCCAGGGATTCCCCCCTCAGTACTTATTTCTGCCACTAGATGTCCTCAGTCAGATGGATAGCATCATTCAACCTACTTCTTCTGAAACCAGGTCATCCAGGACCTCCCCCAGCCTGTGACTGGTCAGTGAATGGAGAAGCAGCACAGTGATGAGCTCATCTCTCTGTCACTCTGCTTTTTTCCTCCTATCAGCATGCTTCTTGTTAGCACATGAATTGATTGGTTCCTTGTGGTGCATCTTCCTCTCACACTCCTGCCCTGCTGTAGAGGGGCTGCAAAAAGCTGATACCAGGTCAGATTCAGATATGTACACTGTTTAAATGTACAAAAATACATTTAATCGTGTAATATTGATTATAGAGTTGTATTAAATGGTTACCCTTATATCCACCTTGGAGTTCAGCTTTTTTTATTTTAGGAAATATTTTTATTGGGTTTTTTGAAAGAACAAAAAGCAGAAACAGATCCAGAATAAAAAGGAAAAATGTACATTTAAACACACCATACAAATAGCAAATACATGGGAAGAAAAGACCTAAGGCAATAGAACGCCGCATATATAGATCAGGAAAAGAATTGTGATATGCGGAGGGCTATTAAGTAACACATAGGATAAAATACTCTGCCCCCATAGAGTAAACAAGGTAGAAGGCAAAACATATACACAGTGGATATAAAAGTCTGCACACCCCTGTTAAAATGTCAGGTTTCTGTGATGTAAAAAAATGATATAAATAATTTCAGAGCTTTTTCCACCTTTAATGTGACCTATAAACTGTACAACTCAATTGAGAAACAAACTGAAATCTTTTAGGAGGGGGGAAAGAAAAAATAAAAAGCTAAAATGATGTGGTTGCAAAAGTGTGCACACCTTCTTATAACTGGGGACGTAGCTGTGTTCAGAATTAAGCAATCACATTCAAACTCATGTTAAATAGGAGTCAGTACACACCTGTCATCATTTACAGTGCCTCTGATTAACCCCAAATAAAGTTCAGCTGTTCTAGTAGGTCTTTCCTGACATTTTCTTAGTCACATCCTACAGCAAAAGCCACGGTCCACAGAGAGCTTCCAAAGCATCAGAGGGATCTCATTGTTAAAAGGTATCAGTCAGGAGAAGGGTACAAAAGAATTTCCAATGCATTAGATATACCATGGAACACAGTGAAGACAGTCATCATCAAGTGGAGAAAATATGGCACAACAGTGACATTACCAAGAACTGGACGTCCCTCCAAAATTGATGAAAAGACGAGAAGAAAACTAGTCGGGGAGGCTGCTGAGAAGCCTACAGCAACATTAAAGGAGCTGCAGGAATATCTGGCAAGTACTGGCTGTGGGGTAGATGTGACAACAATCTCCCATATTCTTCATATGTCTGGGCTATGGGGTAGAGTGGCAAGACGAAAGCAAAACCATCCAAGCCCAGCTAAATTTTGCAAAAACCCATCTGAAGTCTCCCAAAAGCATGTGGGAAATGTGTTCTGGTCTGATGAAACCAAGGTTGAACTTTTTGGCCATAAATCCAAAAGATATGTTTGGCGCAAAAACAACACTGCACATCACCCAAAGAACACCATACCCACCGTGAAGCATGGTGGTGGCAACATCATGCTTTGGAACTGTTTATCTTCAGCTGGAAGAGGGGCCTTAGTTAAGGTAGAGGGTATTATGAACAGTTCCAAATAGCAGTCAATATTGGCACAAAACCTTCAGGCTTCTGCTAGAAAGCTGAACATAAAGAGGAACTTCATCTTTCAGCATGACAACGACCCAAAGCATACATCCAAATCAACAAAGAAATGGCTTCACCAGAAGAAGTTTAAAGTTTTGGAATGGCCCAGCCAGAGCCCAGACCTGAATCCGATTGAAAAATCTGTGGGGTGTTCTGAAGAGGGCTGTGCACAGGAGATGTCCTCACAATCTGATAGATTTGGATTGTTTTCGAAAAGAAGAGTGGGCAAATATTGCCAAACCAAGATGTGCCATGCTGATAGACTCATACCAAAAAAGACTGAATGCTGTAAAAAAATCAAAAGGTGCTTCAAGCATTAGTTTAAGGGTGTGAACACTTATGCAACCATATTTTCATTTTTTATTTTTACTTCCCACCACCTAAAAGATTTCAGTTTGTTGTTCAACGGCGTTGTCCAGTTTATAGGTCACATTAAAGGTGGAAAAAGTTTTGAAATTATTTCTCTTTTGTCTCATTTTTTTTAACATCACAGAAACTTGACATTTTAACAGGGGTGTGTAGACTTTTTATCAAGAAATGCCAGCAACTCGATTGCTTCTTCTTAAATCTTTATTGAGCATTAGCAGCAGTGTGACATCTAAAGTGCTAACATGTTTCGTCCGGAGCCTTCCTCATAGCATGTAGACTTTTTATATCCACTGTATTTGTTGGCATCAGGTAGGGCATCTTCAGGATGGAGGAGATGGAAGAGCGAACACTGGTATGGTATCCTCAGGTCATTTCAGTCTGCCGAGAGAGTTAGTAAGGTTTGCCTTGAGACACCATTCATTCCGTGAATTGAAACAATTTCATAAGAAGACGGATTTCTGAGCTCGGAAGAGAATGTTCCATGAATAGCTTCCAACAGCTGAAGAAACGTTTGGTAGTTCCACAATTCTGGGTAATGGTAACTAGTTTTTCAATGTATAGGGGATTTTTCAGCTGCTTTTTAACTGCGACAATCGAAGGAGTGGAAGATGATGACCAGGCTTTCAGATAGTCTGACTTAAGAAGATGGATTTCTGAGCTCGGAAGAGAATGTTCCATGAATAGCTTCCAACGGCTGAAGAAACGTTTGGTAGTTCCACAATTCTGGGTAATGGTAACTAGTTTTTCAATGTATAGGGGATTTTTCAGCTCCTTTTTAACTGCGACAATCGAAGGAGTGGAAGATGATGACCAGGCTTTCAGGATAGTCTGACTTAAGAAGATGGATTTCTGAGCTCAGAAGAGAATGTTCCATGAATAGCTTCCAATGGCTGAAGAAACGTTTGGTAGGTCCACAATTCTGGGTAATGGTATCTACTTTTTCAAGGTATAGGAGATTTTTCAGCTCCTTTTTAAGCTTTGTTTTTTTTTTCTTTTTATAAGCCAATAGAGAAAACTATCATCTGTTGCATCATTTGTTGCTAGGCTTTTCAGCTTTTTTAGCTTTATTTATTTATTTTTTTATTGTTCTTTTTTTTGTTAGGGTAGGTGGTTTAAAGTTAAGGTTAGGTTAGGATTAGGGGTTATGATTATTTAGGGTGTTATTAATAATAATAATAATAATAATAATAATAATAATACTAATAATAATAAGAATAATAATTGTTATTATTATTATTATTATTATTAATATTATTTTTTTTTGCTCGGGTTTGGGTGTTTATTTTTTTTTATTATTATTATTCTTTTTTTTTTTGTTTTTAGGGTTAGAGTTAAGGTTAGGTTAGAATTAGGGGTTTGGGTTAGGGCTAGGATTAGGGGTTATGATTATTTATTTATTTATTTATTTATTTATTTATTTATGTTAGGGTTAGGATGTTATTAATAATAATTATTATTATCAATATTTTTTTTGTTCTTTTTTTTTTTTGTTAGGGTACGCGGTTAAAAATAAGGTTAGGTTAAAGTTAGGGGTTTAGGTTAGGGCTAGGATCAGGGGTTAGGATTATTTATTATTTATTTATTTTTGTTAGGGTTAGGGTGTTATTAACAATAATAATAATTATTATTATTATTACTATTT
The DNA here is from genome assembly GCA_037952925.1 of Lithobates clamitans. NCBI lineage: Eukaryota > Metazoa > Chordata > Amphibia > Anura > Ranidae > Lithobates > Lithobates clamitans. Next base: position 128,713 of record JBBGZY010003254.1, read on the forward strand.
TTTTTTTTGTTCGGGATTGGGTGTTTATTATTATTTTATTATTATTGTTGTTGTTATCATTAATAATAACAATAATAATAATAATGTATTTATGAGATGTTTTAAAGTTAGGGGTTAATTATTATTTATGTATTATTACATATTATTAATGTATTTTATTTAATAATTTATTTATGATGATTTTTAGTTATCTGTGCATTTATTTTACATTTATGTATCCATATATAATTACAATTTTTTATAACGTATTTCCATTTTTTTTTCATTTGAGAAGAAAATCATGCAAAATTGCACGACAAAATGGGCGAATGCATCCAAAAATGCACAAATGGGGTATTTCCCTTTATTTCTATAGGAATAAAAATGCATCAAAAAATTACAAATCTGCCCAATTTGAGCTACAAAAAAAAAGCTCCAGAACTTTTTTTTTGAGCTTCAGGCGACTTGGAGTGGAGATGTGAACCAACTCCATAGAGAAAAATTTTTTTCTCCTCCAGCGTTTTGGAGCTTCAAGCCTCAAGTGTGAATGGGGCTTCACTCAGCTAATGTGACCCCAGTGCTAATGAAGAGGGCAGGAGAGGGGCAAACAAGGATGCTGTGCAGTCACCTGATGCCCCCCCCCCCCCCCCAAAGTAACATTTTGGGTACCGAATTTTGTTGCCATTTCACTGTCACACACAATTCTAAGACTTTACATGTTTGGTATCTATTTACTTGATGCAACCTCACCTTTTATATTTTACCCAACATTGGCTACTTCATAGACATGTGCAATTCGTTTATTTCCGATTAGGTTTTTTAACAAATTCCGACAAATTCGTTAATTCAGAAACATCAAAAGAAAAAAAAAGGTGACAAAGGAGAGACCTCCAACTGATTGACGGCCTCACCTTTGCTCCTGTGTGCTGTGTGGAGAGGGGGGGAGGGGGTGTCATCCCTCCAATCAGCTCTCAGAGCTCTCCTCACTGAGCTCTGCAGTGTGTAATTCCATCTCTCTGCTCCCTTTTTTTTCTGAACTGTCATACAACCTTTATAAGCACTGATGAGGAGGTAATGACAGTCATTACTAATGGGCACCGATTGGCACTTTGATGGGCACTGATTGGCGATTTGGGTGGGCACTGATTGGCATTGTGGTGGGCACCTCTGATGGGGGCTGCGCTGATAATCAATGATAAAGAGCCTCCGTCATAGGCTTTTTACCACAACCGGGGATGCGGTGTGTCACAGTGACACACCACACCACCGATCGCTGCGCGCCCCCGTGGCTTATCCTGCTGGCCTTCAT